>OX463818.1:6416750-7016750 GCA_949825045.1 Argyresthia goedartella
TTAAAAAGGTCAGAAAAAAAAATAAAAAAAAAATACAGTCAACAGTTCTACAGTCGCCAAAAAAAATATAAAAATCGAACTGCGCCGAACTACGAGCAGTTAGTAATAATAATAAAAGAAGATTGATTGTTTTTTTTTATCTAAAACGCCTCTCGAAAATCGGAATCATTCTGCAAATGACGTCATCCTCATTGCCAAAGGGTGCGTAGCAGTAAAAGGGAGTGAGCCACAGTAGCACTTGGCCCAACAATAAATAAAACCCAACGAAATCTTATCAACCATCACATCAACCGAATCAACTAATTGAGATGGCCTGCCGAGGGGACATTAAACTATATCATTAGCCCCGACCAGCTAACAAAGAACTACCTCACCCCCCCGACAACTAAAGTAAAGATGAGGGGAAAAGGGCAAGAAATTGCTTGTCAGAGGTCAAAATGAACTGGTTGGGAGAGTTTTACTTACATGTTTTAGGGGCGTAGCAGTAAATGCCCGTATGAGCGGTTAATTTTGTTATTTATCGCAATTTGGAAGATTGCATTTTGTAATGAAAAAGCCTCCTTATTGAGGTACCGTTTCTACAATTAATTGAGATGCACGAATTCAAAGATAATCAAATAATAAAAGGAATGATTGACAAAAACATGAACATGACTTTATTTTTTGAGTACTTAATTAATTACTTAATAGTACTTAATTATCGTCAAGCTTTTTTCCAAACAGGTCTAAGGCACAGATTAGCTCAACAAGAGGCCAGCCCACCGCCTCGCCTTTATTTCAAATCGTCGTAAACCACAAACAATACACTTTTTTCTCCTTTTTCCTTTCCCCCAATACAAGCGAATTCATTATAATGATATCGATTGTAGGGTCTCGCCACAAACTCCGCAATGGCCGCACAAAAGATTGGAAAACCACTTCGATACCGAGGAAACGCCTCGCTGTAGACCGGTGTGAAGGGGCCCTTAAGTTCGGGATTCCGTAGGAAAAAACAAATACAGCGTAACGTTTTTTCTCATCTTGGGAGACAATGGCACAGATAGGATCAAATTATTGTTATAAGTATAGTAATACTTCTCGTGAACAGCTGTAAAGTTTTCGATGGCTAGAGGGGTATTTGCAGGGGGGAGCTTTCATAACTGGGAAAATGCGTTTTTCTGAGTTTTCACGCTTTCGTCTTTTCCGCTTTATGGAATTGGTAATTTAAATTTATGACAGTGAAAATAAAACAGAAATTCCAATCACAATTAAAAATCATCTTCTTTCCAAGTTGTCGCGGGATCGGTAATTACACTTTATTTCAATTAAAAATAAGGCAGGAATCCCAACGACATTACAAAAATCACATCATTCCCGTGAGATTCCCGCCCTAACATCAAGTGATAGTATTTAGTGCGTCTAAGGGAAACGCCTAAACAAAAAGTTTCACTCAAATAAGGTTGAACCCGAATACAACCTCCTCCATCATCATAAAGCACGCTTTTTTTTTTGATCACAGGTACGCAGTCATTCAGCCTACACCTAGGTATAACGGTATAACATCCTAAGATGAGTGATGAGCAGTCGATGATTTGTTATCGGCACGACCAAATGCACCAACCAACCAAAGCAGATCTCTGTCTCCAGGTTTTATACATTTCAGGGGGATTGATTTTTCGTTGACGTCGTCTTGTGACGTTGTTCATGCTGTTTCTGAACAATATACTTAATATTGATCGTAATCGGAAATTGTAGGTTAGCTGTTAACACGTCTCTGGTGAGCCGAACATCAAACAGTCTCGTCCCATTGTCCAACGGTACCCTAACAACTCCTCAGAAAAACCGGCCAGACGAGATGAGACACAGAAAATAATAGCAAGAAGAAATAAGAAAAAGAACAAAAAATGAGAGGGCGAAAACGGGGCGGCGGGGGAGAAAAGGGGGAGGGGGCGAAATAGGAGTTATCCGGGCGAGTGTGACAGTAGGCGGGCGGGTAGATAGCGATTCTGTTACGAATCTGCTGAATCAATGTCAGCCAAGTCTTGAGAAGTTTGGTTGTTGAAAATGCGGCCTGATATGTATCGAACTGGCACGTTATATAGGTTGTAGTCTTGTAAAGTTACGCCTGGCTTAGGGACGATAGTTTAGGTAGCGCTTGTAACGAAAAATAAGATTTGTAACTAAGAATAAGAACAGACGACAGACAAAATTTAAATATTTTAGGCATTGCCTTTCCAGTATTGCAGAGTTACCTTTTGAGTAGGCTCTAGGTAGATACCTATTCTGTTTCTCGGTTCTCACACAAATTAGCACTAAACAATCAGTTGAAGGCAAATTTACGTGTCACGGTAAATCAGAAACACGTCTACTTCTAAAGCTTATGTCACCGTAAGATTGTTAAAACTGTTAGTTGATAAACTAACGCGTTAGTTAATCAACTATCGACAGTTAGTAAACCAGACCGACAGGGTTTAGAATTTACGTTTCTTTTGTTCTTAACATGTCAACCTAACTATTGACAAATCGTAGACCAGGTCGACAGGGTTTAGAATTTAGGTTACTTTGTGAAGCTTCGCTTCGCTGCGCTCGCCCCCTCTAGTCTTCTCCTAAACTACCGCAGAATTGCCCTGGTATTTCGTTTGCAACTCAAGTCTAAACCAGTTTACTATTTAACGGTTTTAACCTTTAGTTTATCAACTAACACGTAATATAGTATGCAGTACGCTACAGTTTACTATCAGTCGATAGTTGACCAACTAACGAGAAAATAAACGTTAGTTTATCAACTAACGGTTTTGACAATCATACGGTGAAATATACACAAGTAAATACAAAGCTATTTACACACTTGCCGACACAAAACACGATGACAACAAACACCATCAGCCAAATGCGTAAGCGAAATTGTACAACCCTGCCCCCTAAACGTCAGTCGTAACGATGTAAAAGCACCAGTCATCCAGACCCCTGCACTGAACCCCTTTATACTACCTAACAGGTCACGCAATACTGGTTGGCTTGATAAGGGGGCGATACAAAAATTAAATGTTATTTGTAATGTTGTCGACATGCCCTTAGCTAATTGATTAATTTGCTTTATGGTTGCCACTTGAGTTCGGGGTTCGATTCCCAATCGAGGCATGGCCAACTTCATATCAAAGACGGCCGGCGCAATTATTTGAGCAATCTGTCAACATTTTCTAACTATAGTCCCGCCCCGCGAGTCCAACTGACAAATTTGGTAAAGGTTTAGTGGGTTGCGTCTATTTTTAACCGGCATCAAAAAAGGACGGGTTTCTCAATTCTGTTTTATTTGTGTGTACTATGGTCATAATGTGTGTGTTTAATGAGTGTGACTATCTATCACTTTGCCGTTTGACGTGCCTTTGACAGCATAATATTGTTG
This sequence comes from Argyresthia goedartella, assembly GCA_949825045.1. Classification (NCBI taxonomy): domain Eukaryota; kingdom Metazoa; phylum Arthropoda; class Insecta; order Lepidoptera; family Argyresthiidae; genus Argyresthia; species Argyresthia goedartella. The sequence continues at coordinate 6,420,136 of OX463818.1, forward strand.
CCATATTGAAACTTTTAAGAAAACTCCAGGTCACGCTTTCGTTTGCCAGACTCTAGTAATGCAACTCTCTAAAAAGTTCGACAGACTGTATGGATAATTGCAACTATGTAACTTCACAAATCAGTTTCGTGTGACAATGTTCCGCGTGATTGATGGGCTCTCGTCGATCACCAATATGGCGGAGTTTGCAATCAGATGACAATTTAGATTGATCGAAGTATATTGTAGTGTTGCGTGGATTAACATGCGAGAAATACGATGAGCGGCAAAGGGCTGGCCCCGTATCTCGTAGCGATAATAAACGATTGCGGTTACCTCAAATCGCTCTTTATGGTTACGTAACAAATGTAGAATTCAAACCTTAAAATGAGGGAAATTCAAAGATAAAATCTGCTTTATCGTTATATTGGCCTTTGATAGTAAAATAAGTATGCGTAATGATAAACATTATCACCACATTTTAGGGTCATAGATCAATGGGAAGTTAAAAAAATCTGCGGTACAAAATTCCATAAAAATCGGACTTTAGTGGCTTCTCATTCCTTTATTTTCAAATAAGTTAATATGTTTATCTACATATGTATCATAAACCCTCTTTACTGCGTCCAAAAACGGCACGTCACGACCAGCATAATGTTATACTACTTGGTAAAAACTCATTTCTTATTATGACATTGAAATTTCGAACGCCGACGCCCGCCTGCGTGCCGCCCCTAGTTTGTTTGTGAAGTTGGTACTACTGAACAAGCTAAACAACTGCAGAGCAATTATCGATGCCACTATGCCGGTCGGACATGCGGTTCCTGAACACATCAAAGAGAGCCTATGATATGCGTGTAGATAAACTAGTGTATGTAATGTACAGTTAGGCATTATGTATCAGTCACATAAACTACAATTTAAAACAAGAATACAGTGTTTATTCACTCAAAGACTTCTAAACAACGATACCCCACTCGAAAGAGGTTTTTTTTTTCGCGCCATCCTTTAAGCTGTATGGGATCCCCCTTAAAAACTAATAAAATATTTTTGTCAATTTGGATGGCTTTGGGTTATCGAGGTGTTTTGTTTATAAGTACTATAAAAAAATGTTGACAATTTCTGTAAAACCTATGTGACAGCACCACAACTAATAGTTTGAGTGACATGACACTCACTCATGCTTAGGGTCTGTGTCTCGGGAAGTGACCACTTAAGTCATACTTTATTTAAGAAGCAGATCATGCATTTGGCGTTGGCAACAGGATAGCATATCATTTGGCACAAGATACTTGTATGCAGCCATAGACGCAATGCCCAAGACACGACACGAAAGAGACGAATTCACAGGACAGAACGAGACAAAAATGCGCGCGCGCATAGATGTAGGCAACCGTTTAGATATGCCAGTGTTGACGACCCCAACAACATCCCCCATCCAGCAGAAACAAAGATTCATTACAAAACTCAGTAATTTCATCAATGTTTAGAGTTACTAACCTCCGATTTCTGAAATGAGAATTTCACTGATCAAATAGGTACCTAAGTATAATTCTGTCTCTGCAGACGTCACAAAAAAGAATGGGACATAACGATACTTATGCATTAACTAATTTATTTACCTGCAGCTCAATTCACTATATCTGATAGGTATTAAGACTGGACTTTGATTACAATTTTGAAATGTCAACTGTCAAACTTAGTACTTGCTTAATTCAAATCCGTAAAAAAACAGTCGCAATCGCAATCAAAATCTGCTATGAAGTTGAAGGCGTCTACCATCCTTCAAAATGGGCTTTGAAGTTGAAAGCGTCTACCATTCTTCAAAATGTGCTATGAAGTTGAAGGCGTCTACCATCCTTCAAAATGTGCGATGAAGTTGAAGGCGTCTACCATCCTTCAAAATGGGCTATGAAGTTGAAGGCGTCTACCATCCTTCAAAATGGGCTATGAAGTTGAAGGCGTCTACCATCCTTCAAAATGGGCTATGAAGTTGAAGGCGTCTACCATCCTTCAAAATGGGCTATGAAGTTGAAGGCGTCTACTATCCTTCAAAAAGTGCTATAAAGTTGAAGGCGTTTGCCATCTTTCAAAATGTGCTATGAAGTTGAAGGCGTCTACCATCCTTCAAAATGTGCTATGAAGTTGAAAGCGTCTACCATTCTTCAAAATGTGCTATGAAGTTGAAGGCGTCTACCATCCTTCAAAATGTGCTATGAAGTTGAAGGCGTCTACCATCCTTCAAAATGGGCTATGAAGTTGAAGGCGTCTACCATCCTTCAAAATGTGCGATGAAGTTGAAGGCGTCTACTATCCTTCAAAAAGTGCTATAAAGTTGAAGGCGTTTGCCATCCTTCAAAATGTGCTATGAAGTTGAAAGCGTCTACCATTCTTCAAAATGTGCTATGAAGTTGAAGGCGTCTACCATCCTTCAAAATGGGCTATGAAGTTGAAGGCGTCTACCATCCTTCAAAATGGGCTATGAAGTTGAAGGCGTCTACCATCCTTCAAAATGTGCGATGAAGTTGAAGGCGTCTACCATCCTTCAAAATGGGCTATGAAGTTGAAGGCGTCTACCATCCTTCAAAATGGGCTATGAAGTTGAAGGCGTCTACCATCCTTCAAAATGGGCTATGAAGTTGAAGGCGTCTACCATCCTTCAAAATGGGCTATGAAGTTGAAGGCGTCTACCATCCTTCAAAATGGGCTATGAAGTTGAAGGCGTCTACCATCCTTCAAAATGGGCTATGAAGTTGAAGGCGTCTACCATCCTTCAAAATGGGCTATGAAGTTGAAGGCGTCTACCATCCTTCAAAATGTGCGATGAAGTTGAAGGCGTCTACCATCCTTCAAAATGGGCTATGAAGTTGAAGGCGTCTACCATCCTTCAAAATGGGCTATGAAGTTGAAGGCGTCTACCATCCTTCAAAATGTGCGATGAAGTTGAAGGCGTCTACCATCCTTCAAAATGTGCGATGAAGTTGAAGGCGTCTACCATCCTTCAAAATGGGCTATGAAGTTGAAGGCGTCTACCATCCTTCAAAATGGGCTATGAAGTTGAAGGCGTCTACCATCCTTCAAAATGGGCTATGAAGTTGAAGGCGTCTACCATCCTTCAAAATGTGCGATGAAGTTGAAGGCGTCTACTATCCTTCAAAAAGTGCTATAAAGTTGAAGGCGTTTGCCATCCTTCAAAATGTGCTATGAAGTTGAAGGCGTCTACAATCCTTCAAAGTGTGCTAAGAAGTTGAAAGCGTCTACCATCCTTCAAAATTTGCTATGAAATTGAAGGCGTCTTCCATCCTTCAAAATGTCGATTCGGATGTCGTCTACGCTTCGGAGATAGATAATCGGGCTGTTTGCAAAAAACCTCTAGCCTGTTATGTGTTCTGTGTAGGAAGCAGTAATAATACGCGTCGAAAAAGTAGGTGTGCGAACAGATCTGTCAGTGACTCTTATGTACAATGACAAAACGTTAATTTTATCTGAACTTGAACACTTTTTCACTCTAGTAATTATTCCTGTTCATTATTACTATTGTTGTTAGCCACTGATATCAGTCGCAATGCAATTAAATTCGAAACCGTCCAATCACATCGCAGGAAAAAACAGCTCGTGTGAAATTATCGTGTTCTGATTAGTGGATTGTTCAATTTAACTGGTTGTTGCGATTGGTGTCAAAAATCCAACTAATATTATAAATGTGAAAGTAGCGATGCTTAGATGTTTGTGTGTTTGTGTGTTTCTGCCTCAATCGCGTTAAAACGGCTGAACGGATTTGAATGAAATTTAGCACAAAGATACTTTATGAGCTTTAGCTTTTCAACATATAAGTAGGTTACTTTTTATCCGACTGCACCAGAAGGAGGGTAACGTTATCTCGGTAAATGATAAAGGCTACTGAATACCTATATCCCCATAATATCTCTCTCTAACATATATAGCGTCACGCAGTTGCCCATACGGGGTGGCAGAGGCACAGTTGTGCCCACTTTAGCCAGTTATTTTGAGTGACAGGGGCTAGCCCATCGCCGCAGATATGGAGATAAATATCGTTATCGTTTCTATTTCTTGTCCACAGCAGACACCCTTCCATCGGAGACAGGATCAGATGGCGCCAGCGAACATGCGTCATCAGGTGATGAAGACTCCCAAATGAGGCTGCGACTGAAGAGGAAACTCCAGAGGAATAGAACCAGCTTTACGAACGACCAGATTGATAGTTTGGAGAAAGGTATGGCCACAAATTTTATTTTGTTTTAATGTGTATATATCAGCATCATCATCATTGTCTTCATCATCAAGCCTCTCCAGGTTGCCAACTGTTGAGTGTTTGCACTGTTAGTGCAGTTTACAGTATTTTTGACCGACTTCAAAACCTGAAGCCGAAGGATTTTTCTTGAATTGGAACTGTAAGTCCTAACCCTTTTAAATCCAGTTTGAAATGCATTTTGTTGGCAAAAATTACAGTAGGCATATAAAAGTCGTATGTTTACCTGTTTATTGAAATGACAAAAAAATACACCCAAAAAAAACATTTTCATCCGAAATTTAATAATTATTCAACAAATTTACTAAAAGTGCTCCAAAAATTGGCAACCTACGTTATACCAAAATAGATGGGGTCACCTCGCTCCTTCTTGTGTAAAGTTGTGACGTAACAAACCCAACTTTAGTTTTGGACAGAAAGTGACCTATAGCTAAGCAGGTCTGTGAAACTGCATGGGTGCCCTAAATTTGATGAACATTTAGTAAATTTGGTAGTCAAAACTCAAGGCCCACTTCTGGCTGTTGAGGTGAGGGGCGCCGCATTCGCCCGGCGTCTCCTGGTGGGGTAGCGGAACCTCGTGGTTAGTTGAGGCTTTTATGCACCCAGCGAAATCAGCGGCTTCTCCCTTTTCGAAGCCTGCTATCATGGCGTCAACACTGATTATCCGAGGTGATTGGTTTGAGCTTTCCTCGGTACTTAATTCTGCGAGCACCCTGCTTGCTTGGGTGAATTGGGACTCTTCGACGTTGTATTCGAATAGCATGATCGTCTTGTTATGGGACCTTACGATTCTACAACGCCGGTTGGTCACTTCTATTTCAGCCAGCGCTTCGAAGGTTTTACGCTTCATGCACAGTTTATTGGAGCTGCCATTCAGCAAGGAAGCAAGTCCATCGGCGGAATAGCATCGAGCCGCCGGATACTTTAAAAATGGCAACAAATATAATGATCGCCAAAATATTTTTTTCCTACCCAAAATGAATAAATGAACATCAAAAGTTGCAAAAAATATCAGGGCAAATTACTGCGGTAGCTTAGGTGAAGGGTAAAGGGGGTGAGCGAAGCTAAGCCCCCTTTATCCTTCGTGTTAGATTGAACATGTAAGAACAACAAAAAATACTTAAAACATAAACTTAAGTACACAAAACATAAAAAGAAGTTTGGTGATCATTAATTTAAACACAATTTGGTGGACATTTATCAATTCTGGCAGTCATTTCGAATTAATTGGTAGTAAAATAGGTGCTTTTTTGGTAATCGTTTAAACACAAGCCTTTAAAAATTAGGTGTTTTGTAGAATTTACTGATTAAACGGAAATAAGCTAATTAATAAAATTTATGGATTGATACGGAACTCTAAAAGAGGAAAATTTAGGTATAAAAATTATGAGAAAAATCAGTAATTTTGTATTAAAATTATTGTATCTCAGGATTCTGATTCATGAGCCATGAGCCAAATTAATCTAATCGCGTAACGACATAGTATTTAAACTAGATTATCTCTTTGTAAATAACAAATATTTTTTTGAGGCCTATGAATTTAGTGGAAATAATTTTATATTTTGTTTTGCCAAAGCTCTCTTCAGTGGTTTTGTGTGATCTTGGGCCTTAAATTGATAAACAATATATTTGTGCCTATAAACAAAATATGATCGTGGTCCATTCGACATGAAATTAAACATTACGCTAGTTTTCCATTCAAATCGGACTCCATTCAGCGATTCGGACAAAAGTAGTTTTACAACCCACCTCCAAATTACCCTTTAATCCCCGTCCGCAATCAAAAGTTCAAGACCCAATAATTGACACGATAAGTGCCACTTACCAACAGACAAATTACCCAACAAATATGTCCCCAGTCCCAAATCTGTGGGGAAGTCCCTCAGGATCTCATAAGCCCATTTTCGCAATGTCCATATTTGCCCCAGCGCAATAATCACACACTTTATTAGTAAATATAAATAAATATTTTTGTCCCCCGTGTTTGTCCTGCTCTTGAGTAATGGCGTGGGGGCAATTTTGTTGTGTTGACCTGAGGCCTAATCATAGTTTCTGTTTGTTAGTTACATCTTTGTTTGTTAGGAGTTTCTTTTTCTTCGCGCAATTTTGTTTTTCTATCTTGTGTGAGCGGAGTCTCTAAATTACATTGTTGTAGAAGCTGGAAATTGACAAGTGATTTTAAGGTGATACGACAAAATACACAGTCAGGTCATAAGTTCTGTCACACAATAAAAACTTTTGAATTTAGAACGCTGGCCACAAAAAAGTTTATTGAATTCCAATTTCGAATTTTTCATGAAAATAAAAATGTGTACTTTTTAGAATTTTCCTCATTTTTAAATATGGAGTGGACACTTAAAGAAGACCGTGTCGCAGTTATTGCGTTGCATCGTTGCGGTTACGCGCCAATTCAGATTTTCGACTTACTGAAAAATTTTAATATAACCAAAAGATTCGTTTATCGTACCATAAAACGATACAATGAAGACTCTAGTGTAGATGACAGGTCAAGAAGTGGTCGCCCTCGCTCTGTTAGGACTCCAGCAGTGATAAAAGCTGTGAAGGCGCGAATTCAAAGAAATCCCATACGTAAGCAGAAACTGTTGGCCCTTCAGATGGGGTTAAGCAGGAACACGGTGTAAAGGGTGTTAAATGAAGTCTTAGGGCTTAGGGCATATCGAAGAAAAACAGGACATCGTTTGGACGCTCGTTTAATGGACCTGAGACTGAAGAGATGCCGCGCTTTGTTGAAGCGGTACGCGGGAAAAAAGCATCGGGAAATTATTTTTTCGGATGAAAAAATTTTCACCGTGGAAGAGAGCTACAACAAACAAAATGATAAGGTGTACGCACACAGCAGTGAAGAAGCGAGCAACCGTATTCCGCGTGTCCAACGAGGTCATTTTCCATCCTCGCTCATGGTTTGGTTGGGAGTCTCTTATTGGGGCTTAACTGAGGTACATTTTTGTGAGAAAGGCGTAAAAACGAATGCAGTTGTGTATCAAAATACAGTCCTCAAGAACCTTGTGGTACCTGTTTCTCATACCATGTTTAATAACAGGCACTGTGTATTCCAACAAGATTCTGCGCCAGCTCATAGAGCGAAAAGCACACAAGACTGGCTGGCGGCGCGTGAAATCGACTTCATCCGGCACGAAGACTGGCCCTCCTCCAGTCCAGATTTGAGTCCGTTAGATTACAAGGTATGGCAACACTTGGAGGAAAAGGCCTGCTCAAAGCCTCATCCTGATTTGGAGTCACTCAAGGCATCCTTGATTAAGGCAGCCGCCGACATTGACATGGACCTCGTTCGTGCTGCGATAGACGACTGGCCGCGCAGAAAAAAGGCCTGTATTCAAAATCGCGGGGGTCATTTTGAATAAACTTTATTACCATAAGAAGCTATGTTTTATTAAGTTCATTTTGCTATATAAATGTTTACATAAATAATAAACATGTCTAAATTATTTCATATTGCACATGTGACAGAACTTATGACCTGACTATGTATATATAAAAGGAATGCTAATGTAAACGAAAGGGACTGCGTTAATTACTTCCACCTGAGAAAGCACTGGACGCGGATTGCGCAGGACCGTTCTGAATGGCGTGTTTATGAGGAGGCCTGTACCCAGCAGTGGGTCCCCTGAGAGGATGATGGTGACGGTGATGATGGGCAAGAAAAGAGAGCGCAAACAATGCGCACGACTCAAACTAAAATAACGCCGGACCACATAAAAGTGTCGGAACCTTCGAATCCGAGATGATTACTTGAAAATCGTAGAAAAGTATCAAAGTTTTCTTCCTACGAATGCAAACAACAATAGATTATTTTTGGAGTATTCTAGAAATAATTGCACAAAAAGCCCGATTTGAGTAAATACAATTGATTCTATGCCAAAAGGAATTGCATCATTTTTGGAGCTACCAAATCCCGAAATGTATACAGGGCATTCTTTCCGAAGGACCTCTGCAACGTCATAAGCGAACACCAGTGCAGACATGACGCAGCTGAAGCGACGGCGAATGGAAGTCTACTACCGTGGCTGAAGGTTATATTGAAGATTCTATCGAAAATAAATCGAAATCTCATCGAAATCGAATCCTCAGGATTATGCTGCTTGCTATCTGAAGGCTGCGTCAGATAGCAAGCAGCATAATCCTGAGGAAACCTGAAGACCCATGGACTCCACGCCCTTCAATCAACGTCCAAAGATGCCACAAAGTTTCCTCCAACAGAAAGTTCTGGCCATCGACAAGAAGTACATGTAAAAGCTTCACAAGTTGATCATCCTAATAAGTAATAATAATACGAAAAAAACTCTTAATTATACCAATTGTTCCAAATTTAATGTGCATTTTAATTAATTTTATCTACACGTATCATAAATCCTCTTTACTACGTACAAAAACCGCACGTTACGATCAGCACACATACATTTTATCTACACGTATCATAAATCCTCTTTACTACGTACAAAAACCGCACGTTACGATCAGCAACTACTTGGTAAAAACTCATTTCTTATCTGAAAAATTAGACATGACCATAATGTGTAATTTTTCTTCATATTATGACATTAAAATTTCGAACGCCGACGCCCGCCTGCGTGCCGCCCCTAGTTTGTCTGTGAAGTTGGTACTACTGAATAAGCTAAACAACTGCAAAGGCATAGCCCGCCTGCGTGAAGTTGGTACTACAGAACAAGCTAAACAACTGCAGAGCCACAGTGCCGGTCAAACATGCGGTTCCTGAACACATTAAAGAGAGCTTATGATATGTGTGTAGATAAAATAGTGTATGTAACTGTACATAATTAGGCATTAAAACTCTCGAGTGATATTATTATTTTATTATAAACCCACTCTCCAGTATTAATGCCCTCCATTATGTAGCAGTCACATAAACTACAATAACCTTCCGTTTTTCTTCATTAAATGTTTGTTTTCGCTTGAATCTTTCTTTTTCTCATAGTCATGGTATAAAGTATCGTATGCAACTCTTGAATAAAATGGATTTATATTGAGGGCCATGAATCACTCACGTCGCTCAGGATTCTAAAACTTGGATCACTCGCTACGCTCTTGATTCAAGTGATTCAGTCGTTAGAATCCTTCACTTGCTCGTGATTTATCTATAAATCCGTCCTTTATTCACTAGTTTCATAATATACAAATATTAGGCTACGTACACGAATCACATACACGTCATCAATTTTTAGCATTATTTCCACAGATTTTATTCAGACTTCATGTTAAAATTGGAGCATAACTTAAATATAAACAACTGCTCCTTCGCCCGCCACACCATATGAGGAAAAGGCGACACGCCAAAGTTATGACGTCATAGCGTCCGTCACTGTCCTACTGACGCGGGAAGGCGAGAGCTAGCGAGAGAGGGAGGGGCGATTATAGCGACATGCTAGTGCTACGTTCTTGTTTTGTTGTTTAATCTTATTCCAAAGTTCCTAATTCAAATGTCTGTATTCTCTCCAGAGTATTGAATGTGTCAAATCTGTCCGCAGAGTTCGAGAGGACGCACTACCCCGATGTGTTTGCGCGGGAAAGGCTCGCCGAAAAGATTGGATTGCCTGAGGCACGTATCCAGGTAAAAACTCCAGTTTGCTGCGAGGAGGCTAACCTAACCAGACTAATCAACCTCCTTTGTGATAAACTTGACTAACCTTATTTGTGACTAATATATTATGCACGAAAGAAAATGATGGCCCTTTTTGGTGGGCGTCGCTAAATAAAGAAACAAAAATGTTCAGCACTGTTTGGTGGAAAATTGTAAACACAGGTAGATTTGAAAATTTGCAGCCAGTACTTTGAGGCCCCACACTAGGATACCCTGTGTCGTGGAATCCAGAAGCAGCGTTTTAAAATCTATAAAACAAAAGTTGGTTTTAGAAATTACACGTTTTGTGTCTCTGAAAACTCCGACATTCCAGAAAATCACTCATGGCTTGTTTTCACTTTCACCAAAACTAAACAGAATCGCAATCAAAAGGGTCCTTTATTAAAAACCGTGCCGCGAACGCGTCCATAAGGGCGTGTTTACACTGTACTGTTTACCTAGGCCCGGGCAGCATGTAGATGCGTCTTTGGCAAACACGCTAAAAAAACAAAGGGCTTTATTGTCAGGGCCTGATATTAGAGTATATTACACTGTACATATAGGTGCATACAATTATAGAAAGCCACTTTATTTGCTAGGGAGAATAAAATCTTTGTTCGGTGGAATAAACAATATAAATTATATTCTATAGTTAACTACTTGTAGGCCGTAGCATTGCAAATGTGGTTTCGCTTTTTTGTTATGGATATTTTCCATATTTACTGTTTTTTAAGACATCTTAGGACAGTGATTTATGTACTTGTATTATATTATATTAAGTATTTTAGGTGTAGGCATAATAATAACGGTTGGAATTATGATATGAGGCACAAAACGTTTCGTAATTCAATAATCCTTTTTGCGTATCAGGGGTTCAGCTCATCGCCTTTACGTTGACTAAAATTAAGTTAGAACTTATTTGTAGCATCGTAATAACAATGTTGCCTACCCTTACTTCCAAACAGTTTAAAAGGCCATTTATCACTACTCTCCGACGTTACTTCGGTAACTTTCAAAATACCCTAATGTGATTTTGACTGCAACATTAAAAGTTTTTAAAGTGCTTTAGGCGAAAGTGCAGTTTAATGTAATATGTAACAGATACTTAGTCCTCTCATTTGTATCATGGCGATCATTTATTTTAATAAAGATACCTATTATTGGTACATGTGATGTGTACCTAAATACTCCATATTTCTATATCAAATAGAACTACTTATAACTGTGACGACACAGACAGGCAAGCGTAGAAACAATCTCTTAATTGCGTTTTGTTACGCTCAAAGGCAGGCGGGCGCAATACGAACGAACCTAGGCCCTTCAGACGGAGACAAGTAAAAAAAGAAAGTCAAAAATGGCGCGCTGTTTTCAGGAGAGCGGCGCTAAGCTATCACATTAACCTCTGACCAGCGTCTAGTTAACATTCGGAGGACGCCGTTGCAACGCCATCTAGGGCTCACAACAAGTAGTGAACTAGGGTTGTCACGGAGTTTCCACTTATAAGTAATGTTTGTTTTTAAGTTGTCTGTAGATGTTTTATTTTATTTTAACTTGTAATAGGGGGATATTATTGGTGATTTAATTATTATTTGATCATAATTATTTATCAAAATTAGTAAAAAAGCCACATAAAAATTTAATTCAAAGATTAACTGCCACCCCTAACAACATCTCACCCAAAACGCATTAGCGCAAGCCACATGAATCCCTAACACCGATGAATAAAGCTCAATTTCCCTCGCAACAATGTAACGTTAAGGCTTTAGAGGAGTAGGGTGAACATCGTTTTGTATTCCGACGGACTTTACCACGTGTTGCCCCGGGTTCAAGGCTGACTCGAAATAGGGTGTAGAGTGCTCCTGCGTTAGGTGTTTTGCGGACATATCTAGATTTTTACTAGAGCTTTGACATTAATGCATTACTAGATACCTTGGGTTTATATACCTAGTTGAATGTCAAATATGGCAAAAAATAACTGGACATCGTATTTTTCCGATACGGGATGGCAGAGGTACAGTTTTGCTTGGCTATCCCATCGCCGCTGCTACGGAGATATGTTTCCTCGCGATAACGCATTGCAATTCAGAGCATCGTTGCGTTGTTGAGAATTTAGTACAAGATTCTTCCTAAGGCGCTACCTCGTCCGTGCACAGGTCCCCGTTACTCCAGGCGGAGAGACCCGCAGTGTGAGAGGGACGGAATCGGGAAAAAATGAAAAAACGTAGCGCTAAACCACAGAAAAATTGTTTAAAAATAAACTACGCTATTTTGTTAAAAAAAATTTAAGGAGATTTTGCGAATACATAATATCTACATTTTTAACGCAGTTCCACAATGAAATTATTTAGGATTTCAGAATTACAGGAAAAAATAAACGTTAACCCAAAAATCAAATCTGTAGATGACGTCATGGTGGAGTAAATGGATTCGAAAAAAACCTTTTTTTGGGCTAGTTCTGACTTGCAAATTTCGTCGGTTAATGATGGCTATTACATAAATCAAAGTTGAACAGATTTTATTTTTGGCAGCCCTAAAATATCAGAAAATTAACAAATATAAATAAAAGCATAGTATATTATCGATCAACATTTCATGACAAGATTTTCGGCATCTAAGCATATTTTAGAACTGTGGTGAACTTACGGTTTTTGATGCTTTATAAACAATGTTACAACGTTTAGAAAGCAACAAACACCAAGTTAATATCCATCCACTCCCAATCCGAATACATCCTAATCTTATCATTATTTAACCGCCTATCTCAAACCGCTTTCCCGTAACTTTATCCCATTTATCCCGTTAATGCGTGTTATAATGGTCACCCTACTTGGGGGATGTATCGATCAGGGGTCCGAGGGGGGTGGGAAGGAATTAGGGGAGGTGTTTTGAAAAATTGGCGCCTGAAAACGCGTATTATGTACTTTGGTAGCCATTTTGTTTTTTGTTTTTTCTTTCGGTGTTGTTCGAGATTTTATGGTAGCAAGGGCTTATAGCTAGATACAATTTTAGTAGATACAGACAATATGACGAAAGGAATCTAAGGATAAAAAGACGTTGTTGTAAAAAATAACAAGGTTTATCTGCTGTACAAACTAAAATAAATTTAATCGTTAATATATAAAACTTCCCCCCACCCTTTTTTAGTAAGTTTAGTTGAAAGTAAACAGAATAGAACAAAGTTTACAATAACCCGACACTTTTTGATTCAATTTCAACATTTCCATGAGCTGAGTAAATGAGATAACTGTACTAATTACAGAACTTTTTAATTAGTTTAGCAGACTATTCGCACTGCTTGATAGAGGAATTGAATTAAAAGCAGCTAAAATCCTCAGAATGCATAACAAGCAACAAAACAAAATTGTTAGTGAAATAACAGAATTACCGCAAATTCCATTTTGTACGGAACCCTTTACAGAATTCGCGAAGAGCGACCAGATAGTTGAACCGCCGCTGAGTTTCGCTGAAAAAGGTTACATAAAAAAAGTTCGAAACCTTTGTCGTAAGTACTACACGGTGCAAATGCGACTTTTGGTCGGAAGACATATTCAAACAGCCAGTTACAGAAACGTTATTTTTTTAATTTTCAAGCTTCCCAAAACGCTAATGGCGCATGGCTTGTCAGTTTCATAAAAAAAATGTGTTTTGTTTTTTTTATTAGCGTCTTTCGTGGCTTCAAAATTTAACGATCGCTTCTGTAACTCACTGAAAAAGTATCAGAACTAGATTTCATAACTAGCAGAAAACGCTTTGTAAGTTCGAGCGAAAGGTCTGTCTCTTGAGAACTTGTATAAGAACTGCAATCATTGCAAAGAGTTTCATTCATTAGAGAATAACTGTACTGGTGTTTTTACCTTATGGAGTCTCCCAGGCTCTACAGTACTATATTTGCAGTCCATACAATTAATTGTTAGTTTATTTAGAAAATAAGATTAATTACAATGGTATTGGTGGAAACTAAACAAAACCCTTATCCATTTTACTACAAATAGTAGCTGAATGCCCTTATCAACCATTTTTGACTTTATGCCTTATGGTACACTACAATAGTTAGCGGCGTGTCAGCATATGGAAATGAAAGAGTCGGCCGCTCACTGTCTGTCTCAGCCCTTCGGTCCACCAAAGGTAATCGAAATTCAAACTCAAATTCAAACTCAAAAGTACTTTATTACTGTAGATATTTACATATTCTTAGCAAACGTCATTTTTTGCCTTCTTTCTATTCTATTCTAACGTTTAGTCATCGTATCGAAAGAAAAGTAAAACATATGATCACGCCAATTCTCATATGAGGTGGCAGATTCACAGGAAGATAATGGAAGTATCCTCACAATGAAAACAAAAAAAACGAAAACATTAGCTCCACATCGGGAGGTCTAGCCACGTCGGTCGATCGCCGCCCGCCCACAATTTATGAAAATGTGCGGGAAATAACAAGGCGGGCGGGAAAGGGCCTGTCATCCGTTGCCGGGAGACGTCTGGAGACGTGCGTCGAAGGGTGTGGATGTGTCTGAGGATATTGTATTTTAGGGCTTCGTACACGAAGAGTGCTAAGCGGGACTCTTTACCAAGCCTTCGCTGTACGGTCCTCTGTCCGTCAGACTAGCTAGCAGCTAGATTATCCCTTCAGGCATGTTCGGCCTACGGATGAAAACCTATAGGTTTTGAATTTTATTGCGATTCCTCATTTAAAATTACGCGCTGGAAGGGCTAAATACGTTTAATGGTTATTGAAAACATCGTAGGGAAACTCACAAATCCTCGAATACCTCACAACAAACTCAATAGCTTATACTCACATAGAAACTCACAAATCACAGTCTACCACAGCCATTGCATAAAAATGCCAAAATATAAAAGCAGCATTCTAGGATCAAAGTTCGCTGTCCAAAGGCAATAAGTCATAATGTTATTGCTTTTCGGCCTCCAAAGTAATACAAGGATTGGGATTGCAACAATATTTTATATCGGACCCTCGGCTTGACGTGATGAAAGGACCGATTTGGGATAGAGAAAGTATATAAAACGTTAGGTAAAGCGAGGATTGGTGTGGTAAATAAATTGGTGGGTCGGGAACAGTTCGGAAATGTTTTCGCAACAGATAGGTTAGACAAAATATATATTATATTGAATCGACTGTGTATTTTCGGCTCTTTACCAAAAATATTAAAATTTATGAATAAATTAATTGATGTGCATTTAGTATGGTCAGAAATGTTTAGTGCATATTTATTTAAATTTTATCGTAGATTTTGTTATTCCATCTCTCAAGAGATAACCTCATTTTACGATGCAACCGCTCACCCCCACTCACCATGAGAATGGCGAGAATGGCGCCATATTGCCGACGCCATGACACTCGCCGAAAGTAACGCGCACGTGAGCCCAGCTTCCGGATACGCGTTCCGTTCCACGCAGTTCAATGTCACAATATTATAGCTACGCTTGAATTATTTTCACTCTTTGGTCTCTGGGACATGGACGTTTAAAACATTTATCACAAGTTAGTCTTATTAATTACGCACAAAATATATTGTATTGTTTCAATCCAAATAAAAACCTCTTTAATAACTACACCTACACGAAATCGCCATAGAGGTATTAAGCTAAGAGTTTGGTATTTTCAGTACCAGGAACAACTCCAATCAGCCTACACGCCAACTAACCAAACCTCCTTACAGGTGTGGTTCTCCAACCGTCGTGCGAAATGGCGACGAGAAGAGAAACTCCGGAGTCAGAGGAGAGAAGCGCCCGCCGCCTCACCCCCCGCCCCCCCAGCACCCCGCCTGCCCCTGAATGGGGGCTTCAACTCCATGTACAGCCCCATACCTCAGCCGATCGCTACGATGGGGGATAGTTATAGGTAAGTTAAGTGCATCATCATCAATTCATCATTGCCAGTGATCGGACAAATACATTCTCCGAGCTTGATCATTGAAGCAGAACTGTACGGTGTGATTCAGGCCCGTATGCTCAGCCGAACACTCATTCTTTGACGGATACTCATTATTAATCATATGTCACTGCCTCTCGCTCGGGAACTGACTGCGGCGGTATGTTTTTGAGCAGCAATTAATTTGAGCAGCAGTCTGTGCATTCGACCATCATTGTTTATTTTAATTTTAAAGTAGCACCAGAGCGACGATGTATGAGTATCAAATCGCAAAAAACCACCTGGAAAACATGCACAATTCACTTTCTAGGAAAATTGTAATAAGAAATGATGAGTCGTAAAATTTCCCAATTAGCGGAAAGGCAAGGTAGCGCAACGCCATCTATCATCGAATGGCGGCACTAATCAAATTGCGCGCGAAATCGAGCGGGAAAGGTCGCCTCCTTGCCTTTCCCGCCATGTGGCCGGGAGACGTTCTGAACTTCAGACGCGCCCGGGTTTACACTTGAATTGATTTTTAATAGTGTCTTTAGTCTATGGCCTTTGGCTTTTGTCGGAGCAAACTTTGTTAGTTAGCCGAGCTCGAAGTTGGCTCAACCTTTCCTGCTTTTGGTTAGTTTTTTGCTCCAATTAGCTTCGTGTTGAAGAGTTTAATTTGATACTACCGCTCGAGGCTATTACAAAATTCAATTCTTTTTAGAAAAGACAACTATGATGCACAATATCCATAGATCTTACGAATACTTTTTTATCATGTGAAATCCTCATCACCTAGAAATTTATTTTGCAATTATTATGCCCATAGGTATAAAATCAACGTGACGTGACAGTCACCAACAGTGCAACTGGCTCGGACAGCTCGTTCCTCAGGCTTTCTTTCTCGTGGCCACGTCACAATTTATTTAAGGGCTATTCAGCGTTTTTCCTTTGCCCACTCAAACCATAGACAAAGCTTTTTCACGCAAAGGAACCACTTCCAGGAAAGTCAATCAGCCTAAAAGCCCCGCAGATGGTAATGCGCGTAAGGTTAAGGCGTTTGTCATCATCATAGTGACGTCAGTTCCTGTGAGTGTAGTTAGCAGACAAATACAAAGTATCTCCAAGTATCTGCAATAATATCTTTGTTAGCGGTATTTCTGCCTGTGGTGAGAGTAACCACGGAAAAGCTGAGTATAATAGGTACTACCTATGCACAAATCAAGATATTTTATATGTTTTTTTTGTTTATTATAATATATAAGCATCTTAATCAGGTTTAATTTTATTATTCAAATTCAAATATTCATTCCACTCATGTACTACTTACAGTGCGGATTTGGAGTTAGTTCTGCTCTCTGTAGTCTCTAATTCACTGTCAAACCGTGTATTAAGAATGAACTGCTCATCGATCAATCTATCTCTCTACCATTAATGTTCTTCGAGGCGCTTGATATGGTTGACCTCTTTCTTCCAGTCGTCAGGTGTTATCGACTTTAAAGCATCTAGAGTCAAATACTCTATTTTATATTCCAGCTGTTCAACATTCTTATACTTATAAGGCGAAAGTCGTACTGTTTCATGACCATGATCTACCAAAATCTTATTAATGATGGAATCTTTAGTAGTTTTGTGGCATTTGATCATGTATAATTCCAGTTTTGTAAATTTTTCTGGAAAAAAATGTGTGCCTTGACCCATTCGACCACAATTGCTATTTTAAACCCATGTCTTCCATATTTTTTTTGTTGGAGGGGATAAAAATTGAATTACCCATGCCCAGGAGTCCCCACATATTGAGCGGGCATCATCATTAACGACCCGAATGGCCGAGTCGGCAGTGACCCTGCCTTCGAAGCCAAGGGTCCCGGGTTCGAGTACCAGTGGGGGCAAATATTTGTTTGATGAGAACGGACGTTTGTACCCTAGTCATGGTTGTTTATCTATCTAAGTATAGTATTTATCTATATAAGTATGAGTATCGTTGTCTAGTACCCGAGATACAGGGAATCCTAGTTTGGGGCTAGATCAATGTGTGTAAATAGTGTCCATGGTATTATTATTATTATTATATTATTGCTAGATCTGATATGTATGCACATTTGTAATGGTTGAACGCCAATATTTGTACATATTAAATATGTTATTATGATTTGTATGTACAGTCAAATGTGTATTTATCAGAGAGGAGCGTGTGTGATAGTGTTATTATTATTATTATCATCATCAGCACGTGTGGTATACGGACTAAAAACAACCCCTTTTTTACAGTTATCTCTATATGATTTTACTGTGAGCCATGGCCCATGTCATCCTCTTTACTGTGGTATGATGCGGTAACCCTCACTTTTATGCATTTCGGTGGTATATCAGGCAACTCGAAGTTTAATTGGGTATGGCAGTCACACGTTCCAGCATGGAGTATCGTCCATCGGCGACAAGGGCTATCGCTCTTTTTACTCTCTTATCCGTAGAAAACTGCCAACACGTTTTCACGGTGTAATGGGCATGGATCCAGATTTCGTCAATATATATATATCATTGTTTTTGTAAGCACCAAATAAATCATTACCTTTCATACGGCGTGAATATCTAGCTCTCCATGCCTGTATGTCGGGCCTCTCGACTAGTCATCCTTTTTTGATAACATTTTATGAATCTATTTGTTCTTTATAATTTGTCTTAGTGTGGTCTCACTTCTTCATAATTCAAATCTCGCATCGGCAGCTATTATTTTTACATAGTATATTTCCGCACTCTATTTATTAAATTAATTATAATTCTCCAAGCTCTTTTATTAATGTCAACCAGTAATATTTTTTCTCCTCGCTGTTTCTTTGTCGGTTGTTCAGTGAAGTTTACACGTGAACATGATAAGTGTAATTCATTATTTATAGTAGGTTGTCCAATGTCCAGTGACATAACCTCAGAGTTTCGTTAATCTGTGGAGATAACTAATTATCATGTTGTTACTGTGGGCTATGTCTTTGGAAAGGAAGGAGTATTATCTACATCCAATTACACGCCTTATAAAGTCTAACCTCATTTCCCACCTTTATTCTTGCCGTAGTTAGAGTCGTGCCAAGCTACACCCTGGCAAGAAAACCAAGAAAATAAATAAAGGCAACATATTCAGAGTTCTATTAAAACAGGCAGTTATCACTTATGTTGCCATTTTTTTTTCTAGAATTTCTCGCTTTCTGCCCTAGGATAAAGTTGCAACCCCAAAGAATGTTGGATACAGTAAAAGATAAATAAAAAAGCTCACGAGCCCTTAAAAATGTAACATGGATAAACAATATTTAATGCACAGGTGATGATTAAATCATGGTCATGAAATCTTAAATCATCATCTTCTTTCTTTCACTCTTGATCACACTCGACCAACATCGCTGCTAACCGTACTACGTCTTCTTCACACGCACACGGTGTCATGTATCTGGGCGATGACGTCAAAAACAACTTTGAAGAGAAAAGTCAAGCGCATTGCCTTTCTGCGGGGCTTATACCACATACCGACACATCCAGAGTCGTTTAATGATTCAGTAAAGAATACTTAATGAGCGAATTTCAAAATATATGAATATTCAAATTTGGAATCGAATGAATGGTTTATTTAATGACTGAGTATGGCGGTTAAGGCACTTTCCAAATAATGATAGAGGCACAAGCAAAGAGTTTCGTTGATCTGAGAAAGAGAATCACTATCTCCTCGTTCTGCCTGATATTTATCTTTTTTACGCAAAGGAACGATCGTCATACAGCCTACCAACTTTACAGTTTTGTCCCCAGTTCAATGCCAGGAGGCTTGCCGTCCTCATGTCTCCAGCAGCGGGAGGGGGCCTACCCCTACATGTTCGGTGACGTGTTAGGCGGCGGCGGCTACTCGCGGGCGCCGGCGGCCCATCAGCAGCACCCTGCGTACGCGCAACCACAGGGGCCTGGGAGCACTGGTGAGTTGCAAGTTTTTTGGACTGTATCATTTCATGGGTGATGGAAAACATCGTGAGGGTGCGCCTTCATTCATTATTTACAATGTTGCGGCGATGAGCTAGCTGCCATGCTAAAATGGAGCATCGGGGATGAGGGCCTAATGGCAAAAAGTGTACCAGGAAGCTTCTTAAGATACCCAGCATGTAATAGGAAACTAAAGTGTACTTTCAGAGAACTCACAACGCATCTGGCATAGCAGTTATTGCTAAGCTACAATCCAAAACCGCTTTCACGTCAAAACTCGGCTCAAAGTAACGTAGGCCCACAAAGGGTTTCAGAACACTCAAAGTGCAGACATACGTACAAACGTTTCAACCAGGAAAATCGAGGCAAAAGGCCCTAGAAAATATTTACCAACATCGTGATGAGATGTAAAAACGCCGACTCAAGTGCAAGGAGCGGCTGGCGGGAAACCGCGGCGAAAAAAAAAAGAAGGCCGAGACACCGATTGAATTTTCTGTTGTCTGTATCTCACAAATGGGTTTTAAATTGATTTTGAGCATTAACGTTTTCGAGCATAGCCAAAAAAAAGACAGCAAAAATACTGTATAGAAAACAAAATGGAGGCAAAGCAAAAATAGGGAGATTTATTATTCACGAAAAAGAATATACCGCGAGGCGTTCTCATTGTTTTAAAAGGCCGTAACTTTTCCATTTGATATTATATATCACAGGGCCGACATTTTTAGCCGTAGGTGGTGGGGAAAGAATGAATTATTGTTTGTTTCGGGGGAGGGCGCCACCATTGTCCAACTCGGAGTTTTCAGTTTTCGCGAACAAAAGAGTTTTCCATTCAAAATGCACCGCTCTCTCGTTTCATTTACTCTTTTCGTGCTTTCGACGGGTGCATTTCCAGCTTCCAGCGGTATTAAATAATGCGGATTTGTTCCACTTTTCGCTTTTTCACCCCGCGCTTGTATTCATACTTTTCTCCCCGCAGACTGTAATGGCATTTCTGAGAAACTAGAAACTGTAACAATGCGAAACCCATTTGGCTTTAACACATGTGTTTTTCTGTTTTCTCATTTTCCGAACCCAAACACTATTTATTACTTACGCGAATTCTTTTCCGTAGTCTTTTGGGCCCTTTTGAAGTTTTTACAGTATCTGCACGACTACGATAATTATGGGACAGATCAATGAGACAATCTTTCGTGATTCGCTTGGAAAAGTAAAGGAACATTGAAGCATAGCTCTCTTATTTAACAAAGTGGTTCAGTTAGCGTAAAAATATAAGAAACGAAGAAACAAATAGGAATTTGACGAAGAAGAAAAAACGGAACGACAAAATTACAGTCACTTAGAGTTTTTCGAACAAAACTGCCTTTAATTAATAAAATTATTGTATTTTGTTATTAAACATGTATATTTTTAACTTAGTTTCAATCTACTTTGTAAAAATGCGTTTTAAAATCAATAGGTACTATAATCAAAAAAGGGCGATATATTATTCTCTTATTTCGATCCGTCGCCTTTGAGGTATTACTTCAAAATTGTAAGAGTCTTTTGTCTTTAATAAATGGAGTACCGGATCCGTTGCAACCATAGACACTAACGACGATAAACACACTCCATTGACTCGCCGACTCCCCAGAGTGTGTTTAGAGTCGATAATAACAAGTAATGAATGTAAACGGCTCTGGAAGTAACGCTACGGAACGGCAGACTGTTATCGGGGATATGCACGCCCGGAATACTAGGGTGATGTCTTATACAGAGAGAGGTAGAATCTTGAGCGGTGGAGAATAAAGATTTATAGACATTTTAGTTGCTAAACGGAATTTATGTAATACCTTAGTTGTTTGTTTCGAGTATGCATCTATGAAAACCAAACAGCATCGCGCCATTCCGATTCTGGGTGGCAGAGGCACAGGCTATTGTGTCCACGTTTTGACATTTAGCAAGTTAAGTATTGAATAGGCCATTTTGCGTGACACGGGGCTTGCCCATCGCAGCTATGGATATATGAAGGTTGACTGCTACAACTTCGGTAGATGGAACTTAAGATAAATTACACAATTATAATAATATATAATTCGTTGGTATAATGGTACTATCAAGTATCTGCTTTTTCTGTCCACCTACAAAATAGTTGGCCAATTGAATGAGTTATTGAACGAATGAGACGTTAGTTCAAATACGTAATGGCCACGCAAGTATACAATGTGCTATCCAGTCAAGAACTATTCTCAAATCCTGAATTTAAACCATCCCCGTCAAATAGGGGACACCCTGTATTCCTATCACAATAGGGGTGGACGTCATTCATAGAAGTACGGACAGCTTTGTGACAACCCTGTGCATCGCCCTTCGTGTCAACCCTAACGCAACGGCATAAGGTTAAAAGTCCTCCAGGAGATCGGTTTTTAAGTCCCGATAACGCGATTGTGTGTAATAAACGCTAGCTCGGTTCTGCATCTCTCGACATCTATCCCGATACCTTTGAAAGGTTTTTCGATTCCGATTGTGACTGTTATTTAAATACGAATTCCGACAATTACGATCCGGGAATTACCGACAGATCAATTATCAAAGCATCTCGCGCACTTAGTTGAGTTATACAAGTAAAGCTAAGAAGTTCAAGCACGAATTCTCGATACGTCATCACGCCTGAGTTAGAATGTACCGGTGAATCACTCCCTCTCTTTCTAACACAGGCTCGCGCATAATTTGCGGTATTCTACCGTACAATACTAATCTAATCTGTGACCTGCACCTGACATTTCATGTTTGTACCGTTGTCTGAATTGTGTAAAGTCCCAAGCTCGCGTAACACATTTTCATAAATAATATCGGACCGCAGCACGTAGGGATGAATCTCAAACTCTCTCACGCCCTCTAGCGAGGCATTTGAAATAGCTTTTTTTTCAAATTAACTGTCACAAAACTTCTCATTTTGCTCTGAAGCTGGCGAATATCCTTCAAAAAAATCAATTTCATGGGTATCGCGATTGGTATTCGGGTTCAGAATCAGCCTGCGGAACGTATAATTGGAATCCTATTAGACATATGCTGGGCCGATACTGATAGGGAATGTTAATAGGCTTCAGGAATAGTGTTAGGATATGTTCGGGATAATTACTTATAGAGGATTCGTGACATGCTTGATAGGATGTAAATTGTAAACTGCCGCTCAGAAGTTGTGTGCAATTTGACATTTGCCGTGATATTTTTGTTGTAAGTAGGCAAAAATAATAATGCACTTACAAGCAAACACACATACATGGAGAAAAGTAAAAATAAATTAAATATGATCAATTAAACTAATGAGTAACTGATTAAGGTTTGAGTTTGAAAAAGGAAATTTCCCTTTCAAAGTGGTGCTGAATCTCGTACAGGAAAAGGAAACTCCATTAACTCTACCAGTGCTTCGGAAATAAAGATAGCACCAAGAAACTCATGGATGTAATTTTTTAAATTTTCGTCATATTATTTTTTCCACATTGTACAATATAAAAGTGATATAATCAAATGACAAAATCATCTATAAGTACCAATAAAATTTCTCAAAATATCAATTTTACAAAATAAATAA
The DNA here is from genome assembly GCA_949825045.1 of Argyresthia goedartella. Lineage (NCBI taxonomy): Eukaryota > Metazoa > Arthropoda > Insecta > Lepidoptera > Argyresthiidae > Argyresthia > Argyresthia goedartella. Next base: position 6,443,399 of record OX463818.1, read on the forward strand.
ATAAGAACAAACAAAAGCTCTAATGAACATAACTTATGAGAAACCAGACTGGACCAGTCCCCCCAAGCAGCACCTGTTCACGATTATTGTTTTTTTTTTAGGTAGTCCACGAACAGCACCTGTCTGAATAGCAGCTACGCGAATAGCACCTAGCCTAGTCCACGAATAGCACCCAGGTGCTATTCGTGGACTACAATTTATTTAACATTTTTGTCCACGAAGAGCACATACGACTTAGAAGCCTACTGGGATACAGGACGTTATTAAATTAAATATATCGGTAAAAATCACAAGAATGTTTATTAATATTAGGCAATCTACGTAAGTATGTGTAATACTTACATATATAGCCTGGCTGTGTGAACTTGGCATACATAGCCTGGCTGTGTGAACTTGGCATACATAGCCTGGCTGTTTGAGCGAGAATTATTCAGTAAAAAATACGAACAAACAAGTTTTTTTTTACTTTATCACATCCAGTTTATATATTATTATAACTACTATCAAAAATTCATTAACTACAAACCTCTGCGAACCTTCCTTATGTTTACCGTTTGTAGTAATCGTACATTCCTTTAAACGAGAACTATTTAGTGAAAATACTCTCAAACAAGTTTTTCTCGACCTTATCTCTTCTAATCGTTTTTTTTCAACTACTATCAAAATTCTTCTTCTACAAACCTTCCTCGGTTCATTATTATGTTTGAAGTGATCGCATATCATTTTGAACGAGAATTATTCAGTTACGACCAAACCAGTTTTTTTAACTTTATCACTTCTAAAAAAATAATGCAACTACTATAAAAAATTAATTCAATACAAACCTCTTCAAACCTTCCTCTGTTCATTCTTCTATTTTTGTAATCGTATATGCTTTTGAACGAGAATTATTCAGTATTTTTTTACTTTATCACTTCTAAAAAAAAACTACTATCAGAAATTCTACCACTACAAACCTCTACGAACCTTCCTCAGTCAATTCTACCATTTGTAGTAATCGTTCATCCTTTAAAACGAGATTTTTTTAAATAAAAATGACGTCAAAACACGGTTTCTTAACTTTATCACTTCTATTCAACAGTTTTGTTTTACTACGATCAAAAATTCTTCCACTACTGTCCTCTATGAACCTTCCTCAATCAATTCTACCATTTGTATCAATCGTTAGGCCTTCGTAATAGAATTTAAGTCACAAATCGCTTTGGAAAAACTTCCAAAATATTTTTCTTTTTTTCTTTTTTACTACTTACGAATTAAATTGCACTGCAATCCACCACTGACGATTAGTCTAGATTAGATTAGATTAGATAAGAAATATCTGAGAAAACTTGGTTTTTCAAATTTCGGGGCAAAGATTTATTTTTCATAATATTTTTTTAAGTTACTACTAACAAAAATTGTTTAACTACTATCCACTACATATCTTAGATATCTTTCGAAAACGCAACAAAAAATATATTTTTTAAATGTCGGGTGCCAAGTTCACGCAGCCCCAAATCCTCATATATTTAAGATTATGTAGGTACTAACCGACTTAGTCAATGTACTATTTAATATTTTTTATTATTAATTTAACAATTTAATTAATTTTTTATACTTAGTTGACGGGTAATTGACAATTATGAAGAAATGAACTATTAAACATACGAAATCTGTCTAGGCGACATTTAAAAATAAAAAATAATTAAAATAACTATGACAATAATTATTATTCATACCAAACAATATTCTGATTTTCAATAATCAGTCTCCAACATATCTCTTTTATTGCAAAATCTGCTTAATTAAATCTCACCTATTAACATACTACCCATACCAATATAGTACATCACTTTATAATAATAACACGGTACAAGATATCATAAAAATATATTGTAAAACTTTAATCGTTTTTAGAAAGAAATAAAAAAGGCTCCATGATTTTCCTTTTTTTTTCTTTTGATATTTGATTTTTTTTATATTTTTATATTGTAGATCGAATACATATTTATGACCATTATTTTTTTGCGAAAATCATTATAAATAAATATATTGAAATTGAAAATAAGAATTTTATTTGGTAAGATTAAATTATTGTCATAGTTTTTCATCTTTAAATTTCGCCTAGACAGATTTCATATGTACCTGCGTAAGTTAAGTGTGTGTAATTAATAAACATTCTAATGATTTTTATCGATATCTTTCATTTAATAACGTCCTGTATACATCCCAGTAGGCTGATAAGTCGTAACTGCTATTCGTGGAAAAAAAAATAAAAATAAATTTTAGACCACGAATAGCACCTGGGTGTTATTCGTGGACTAGGCTAGGTGCTATTCAGACAGGTGCTGTTTGTGGACTACCTCATTTTTTTTAGTTGGAGGGGGAAAAACATGGAATTACCCATGTCCAGGAGTCAGACCTCCCAGCTTTCACCGGATCCCTACACACTAAGCGGGCATCAGCTCGTATAGTACAATACCCCTATTAATAACCCCTTGATTGATTCGTTTAAAAAGTGATCGTTTAGATTTCACTGTGAGCCATGGGTACTGTGAGCCATGGGTACTGTGAGCCATGGGCACTGTGAGCCATGGGTACTGTGAGCCATGGGTACTGTGAGCCATGGTTCCTGTTCACGAGTATGACTTGTGCACCAGCCCTCACCCTCCTCGCCATATTTGAGGCAGAGGAGCAATATCAGGTGATCAATATCGTTATCAAATGTCGAGCCGAGTGCCAAGTTCACGAAGGCAACTTGTCTGGGGGGGGGGGGGGGGGGGCTGGGTTTTATAGTGAAGTGCAGTTACAATGGCGTTAGATGAGGTAGTTTCGTGGGTACTACAATAAAGCATGACAAATGCACGGTAACATTGTTAACCTCCTAGCGCCCAAAGTCATTTTTAAAATACTTCCACTAGTAAGCGGTATAAGCCCACGGTTCCGTTCCATTTCATCAGCTAGACGCCTGAGGGCCTTTTAATAAGCCCTCTATGCATTGATAAATATAAAATCACACGTTTAATTGAACATTGGACTAATAAGAACTTTTTAGTAGTTGATGAGCTGTTTTTAAAAAAGGTTATAATGAAAAAATTCATTTTTTTTATTTTGTATTTTTCTACATTTTATTCCTTTAGTTTTGTAAAATCTATCTATTCCGCAGAGTATATACTCGCTCAATTAACTTAAAAATATCAATTTTACATAAACCATTATCATTAGTGATTACGATCTAAATGTATTTAGAAAGATTCTTTAGTTTTGACTTCCTTCCTAGCTAAAAACTGTATTTATCCATATCCTTTATCACTAAAAAACCCACATTAGTACGATCAGTTTTAGGTACAATATCGAATGTCAAAATCTCTGGGCGTCTACCATGCGAACCTTTTAAAAGTACTTTGGGTGTGTAGCACTACAAGGGCAAAAAAGTCTGCGCGTTAGGAGGTTATAAGACCAAGATAATACGCAGACACCGCACTGTCATGTTTCTCAAAACACATCAAATTATAGGTAGTTTCTTACCCCCTTGCAACATCGCTTTTTATGATATTTTTTGTACCCTCACAATCAAAATCAATGCCTCAACCAATCACCCACAAACGGCAACAACACCCAATCTATTCCACACCCCACAGGCAACTTTGTCCATTTTGTTCACCCTCCCCTCTGTGCTTTAGGTGTAATATCAGCCGGAGTCAGCGTGCCAGTGCAGATACCCTCGCAGGGCCCCGACCTGGCGTCCAACTACTGGGGGCGGCTTCAGTGATCTCAACTCTTCGGGTTCGGACATCGTCTACTGACGATGCCTGAAAACCCGAACAACCTACAGGAGGCGCCACCTAGCGAGCACCCCCATAACTACGCTGACTTGTCCATGAGCGCACTTAACATGACCGCAGGGCACGACAGCGTTTTAGCGGGGGAACTTGCGAATAACTCTGTGTAATAAGGTTTTGTATTATAGTTATTGTAAAAGCAACTGAAGATGTTCAAAACGTAGTGTGTAAGGTAATTTGTAAATACAGGTAACGCCATCTTGTTTTGGGTAGCGGAAGTTTGCCGAAACGCTGAAATTTGTGAAAAACTCTACAAGTTGAGAAAAAATACTGTCTGTGCCAATGTATGTAATATAATTGTATGATTCCTTTGAGGAGGGGAACCCTTCTGTTTCTTTGATGTGCCAGCAGGGGTGACAAATATTGCATTTACAAAGAAGCGTCGTTAAGCGTTACTTGCCGCCCCCGCCCCCGACTTGTCAACACTAATGCTATTTGTATTTATATTGTACAGTAAAGGATAAATGGGTGTTGTATGGTAAAGTGTTTAAATCCGTTGCATATTTTCAAAAAATTTAAGAAGTTTACACAAGGTTTCATTCAAAATACTTTCCAATTCAAAATATTGCTTCCCGAGAATTTCGTAAATGTATCATTTGTCGTACAATTTAAAAACTTTGTAAGTGGTGACGTCAGCCCTGAAACGAACGTTAGGAGTTGCATGTACAAAATTGTGAAACTAATGTCTAAGGTCAGGGGAATCTTGTATTTTTTTTTTCATCTAACAATAATAGTTTGTTAAAAACTTAATTAAATGGTGCTTGCCACTTCATCTTCGACCTGCACAAAGCATACTTAGTAAATAACAGAAAATTTTAGAAAGTCATATTTAGGGGCGATATTACCATACGGATAATGGTCTTTATTGCATACGATTTGACCATAGTATGCCCTAGATAAATGACAACATTTCTGCAGAAATCACAAAAAAATGTGTTCCAAAATGGAGAACCAGTTCAGTTCTGTATAAAAATGTATCTATATTTTTATTTTCTTATAGCACTCAATCGCAATACAAGAGGTATAGGCTATAGGTTAAGAATGAAAAATGTATGTATTATGTATTTTAAGATAAAAAACTTAATTGTTAAATAAATTATTGCTACATTATAAGTGCATATAGACGAGGCAGATAACAGTGAAATTTATTAATAAATACTGCATTAACCAGTACCTATTTTCATTTAAACTCAAAGCCCACTCCCCCACTTTAAAAGTTATGATCAATTAAAGTGAAGTATTGAAAAAAAAACTCAAGTGTGTCAAATACTCCAACAATAGCTTAATAAAGTATCGGATATAATATTATTAATCATAACCCACGCATCTGTTTCCAAGAACCATTCAAAAACACATCCTATTGCGCAAATATAAGTATTTTTGCGACCCCTAAAACTATTTTTGCGCAGGGGCGTGTATTCCCAAAGAGATAGAATCCAAAATGCGATACCCAACTGCAAGAATCATATGGTAGTGACTGCATTAGTTAACTTTATTTGGGCGGTACATATTAATTTTGCGTGATAGTGATGTCCCTCGAACGTGGGGTGATTTTGCCCCTAGTTTTAAGTAAGGGGCGGAAAGAAGGGGCGGCAAACAATGGGAAGAGATTAAATGTGTTGTATTGTAGGCATTATACTGATCTGAGCACTGGAATTGAAAGGGAGGAACAGGGTGTTTTGTTAGAGTTGGCATTTTATTTTTAAATACTTTGAATACTAATAACATTCTGGTGTTAACCAACTCTTTACAGTTACAAATATGCATTTGGTAATATTTTTCCATTATTTTATGCGTAATATCAATACATTCAACCTTTACATTCATCTCTCTAAGGGAATTCCAGTTCACCAACGCCCTCTGTAGGCAAGATAGAAATTCTTGTTTAGAATAAACCTTTGTAGATGTTTTTAGGAATAATTTCATAGATATAGCTGATAAGCTTAACCGTTGTATCAAAAGTATATCTTTACGTTTTCATATTGGGTCAGATGTGCTAATATATGGTGATGTCTCCAGAAAAGTGGCGACGGACTGGCCCACTAATATGTAAAATGAGTGTTGTATTAAAAAACGTGGGATCGAAATCTGTCATATTATGATAATAGGGGAGATGTACTCCTCGCCGCGACCAACACACCGCGCATGACAGTACTGTGGTTCCGGCACCAGTACCCTCCTACAATACGTAAGTATACGTACGTACCCTGTACCTACAAGTCACTAGCATGTACTAAGTATGTACTATATGCTATATATATGATATATATAGGCATACTACTCTGTAGGTGTAATATTTAGCATAGTGTTGACATGACATGTTCTATTACTATTGACATCTATATAATCTTATTTATACTCGAAATCCAATCCAATAATTATTTTTGCCATCATTTTATAATTGCCTATTTGACTCAACTATTGTTTGTTACTTTTATCCCTAGTATGTGATTTTGTATGCCTAACGGCTGCACGTAAGAACAGAACTTATTATGTAACATATAAGCTTAACTACGTTCCACAATAAACGCTCTGAATCTGAATCTATGGTATGAATCTCCATTCCGATGTTCCCTCCGCTATTCCCATGAACGCTAAAGCTCACATTTATTTATTTATTTATTTATACTCAGGCGCCTAGTTGTGTTGTACGCGTCTTATGTATGTCTTTCTAGCTAGTCTACACTATTGTAGGGCCATTGTTACAGGTCTCAATTGACATCTGTCAGTCATAGTAAAGTCAAAAGTCAAAGTCAAAGTCAAAGTTCTTTATTACTGTAGATATTTACATATACTTAGCAAAAGTATTTTTTGCCGTCTCTACATTGGACCACTGTGGGAGAAGCAGGGCGTAGAAACTCCCACAGATTCATTTTAAGATCTCTTTTTAAAAATGATTGTGCTTAACTAATAGCAATATTACAATATTACTTATTATGATTATAATAAGCAGGAATAAATAATTACAAAACTAATAACAGCAAGGTCTGTGTTGAGCTAGATTAACCCCGTACAGCCATCGAAGTCATACACACATCGATTCAATGGCACCTAATCTCAAAAGCTCATTGAAGACGGCGCTGGTGTAGTTTTTGGCTCTATCTGTCAAAGTTGTAAAATTTCCATTTATTTCTTCTTTCTTCTCTTTTCTGCTAACCTCATTTGAGTTTAATTTTGCCAGTGTCTAGTGTACTTGAAAGAACTCGTGACGCGTGTTGGAACCTAACCTCAGATGAATGAAACTCTTTGCCTCCAACTACGCGGAAGCAAAAGCGGACATGGCTGACATTGAATGAATCGATACGAACTTCCAACAACTGAGAATTGAATGCAGTCATCATTGCATTCAATTATTATAGATTTGGAAGTAAAATGTTCACCGTCGACGTCACCTTCTAATGGTGTTCATTTTTTTTAGAACAAAAATTGTACATTCCTTTTAGAATTAGTCAAAGCGAATCCTAAAATTGCCTTATTTTGTCATTAATGACATATTGTAATAATTATAACAATACAGGTACCTTCCTATGTATGTATTTTTACTGATCTAAATTATGCAATTGTGCTGTTCAAAATTTGAAAAAATAAATAATATTGTAGGCACTCCAATACAAGGTAGGAACGTTGTTGAATTTTGATGAAGAGTCAAAATAGGCCCTATTAAAATAGCCTTAGTATAGAAGCTTAATTTTTTTGTTTCATATTCTGACAGATTCCAAAAAAGAAGCAAAGAGGTTCCTAAACCACAGACAGTCAAACGCGAATATTCCAGAACCCTACCTTCTATTCAAGCCCTTACCAACCCCTGCAATAAGAACTAAAGGGGTGTCCACACTTGACCATATTTTGTGGCTTGGTCGGCAAACATCTCGTACTATAATTAAATCATTTTGTGACAGGGGACATAACAATAAATACCCAATTCTATTGAAATAATCTGTGTTACTTTGTTACGAACACCCTTCTTTTCACATTTTGCTTGTTAACATAATCCTATATCCAATCAAATCACTACGACAAATAGTTACGATCTACGAAAAAACCTGAGCGTGTTGTTTTGACAAAGCACGTTTATTGAGCGAAATATTACACATACATAGATAATAAAGATCACATTCTTATTCTTACAGTCTTTTTCATTTATATTTGGTATGGTGGTATGAGCATGGAAAGTGAATGAATTAATGAATTTAACATATAAATATGAGGTAAAATCGGGGCGCTATAGAGAAGAGGCCCATGCCCAGCAGTGGACCGATGTGGACTTATGATGATGATGAGAAATATCGACCGCATGTGCATTCCATATAACTTTTCCCTTCACCGTTAAGTTGGCTGTAATGCAAAACTGTCAAAAATGGGGAAAAGCAATATCCGGCTGCCAGAGTCAAATCACAAATCCCTACTTTCAAACAATAAAATAGAGGGCATGTAGTTGCGGCCGTAAAAATAGCTTTCATTCTTTTAAAATTTCAGCTTTTTTGAGTCTTGATGCCTTGATAATTTGTAGTAGGTATTCTATTTCAGTCACTGATATATTTTTCCTAACTTTTGGGTAACACATTGTTTCGAAGCTAGCGACACTGGTTTCATTGCTACCAATTTAAGGGCGAAGGGAAAAGTTATGTAAGTAATGAAATGCACTTTACTGACGACTTTTTTGGCCGATTGGTCAAGTTTCTTCATTTTTTTCATTATATGAGGTCCCAGCTTGGAATCTCGGTCTAGTTATAGCTAAGAGGTACCTACCTAATGAAAAAAAAAATGCACCATACAATTATTGTCATGATATAATCAGTATTGCAGCTATACTTGAAGCTATTGCTAAGCTATTATTAACCATAAATTTTTAGGCACAAGGAATGAATATCGATAATCGAGACTTAGAACAGAGTTGAAAAAAATAGTGAGAAAGTTAATGTTAAGACAGCTTTGGCATCTATTACAATAAGATAAAATTGTTTAACTACCATATTTTAGTTTTGACAGTTTAAGACCTACGGGATAAGATACAATCTTTGTATATGACTTAACACTAGTGGTCCTAAATAGACTAGGTATAGGTAAGGAAGGATACAGTATGGAAATGATACATTCCTTACGATAAAAGCGGCGTCCTTTCCGTGACGTTTGGCTGGACTGTTGCACTTGGTACAATGTGGACTGGGGGCACAAAGTGGCCTGGTGGTACTATGTGGCCCGTCGGTACCTCATACGCGTATATGGGCTGCGGTGGCCTGGAATGAAGAGAAAACAGTGGTAAAGTATCGAGGGGAATCCTCATTGATTTGTAGTTGTTTGCACCAAGGAGGTTCATGTGACATGCGGCGGTCACTTGTGGAAGAGCTGTGAAGATGTACAACAAGAATAAGGCTGACTTGTATCACACTTTTTGACTGCCGCGAAATAGCGTTGAGACTAGTAGCCCTGTGAGCTGTAGACCTTCCGAGCGACACAGGAAAATTGCGGCATTTTTTTCCATTATTTCTACCCCCTTGCACCATCCACCCCCACTCCTTGAAGTTTATCAGATAAGCAAGTGGAATTATGATAAAAATAAATACGCCGGCTTTTCTTTAAATTTTCTTTAACTTATACAAGCTAATGAATGCAGCATTTGCATGCATGGAGTATGAAAGGAGCTGTACCAATAACTTGGAAACCCCAGAGATACGCCATTTTGAAAAATTTCCTAAAACTGAATCGACAAAAAAAAACATACAATTAAAAAATTGCGACCTGTAGAAGAGAACAGTCGGAGACCCGGACCTACGGAGGTTGAAACGGAACGCTTCGTAGCTCGGACAATAAAACTTACACAGGTAAACTTTAATTAGCTGACCATATGTTGGGGAACAACATTATGAACAACTGTCCTCAAGAAACATACGGTCGCAAATGAAAAAAAAATAAGTGTTTATAAAATGTTCCTCAGTTGATCTTGATCACTTGATGACTTGATAAACAAAAAAAAAATTCCGACCATATGTTTCTTGGGGAAAATTGTTCATAATGATGGATATGTCGCAGTTACTTGGTTAAATCAGACACTTAGCTATTAGACCAGTTCCCTACCGCATATGCACGGCGGGCCGGTTAGACAAACAGAGGGTGGTGATTATGTTATATTTAATGCAATACAGGCAATATGTAGTTGCTGGGCGTACTTTCGTATTTCATAAGGTGATTATCCTATTACCGCAGCAAGTACATATTCAATTATAATGCTATTGTGCGCATATTCATGAATGTTATTGAACTAAATGTAAACAACCGACTTTTGTATTTCTACGCCTATTTCTTATAAATCTATCATCTATCTCATAGTGTTACCCAACTATCTTGTCGCTTATTTTGCTGTTATAATGTCAATTAGAGCTATGCTTACAAGCTTCAGCAATCGCTTGGCTACTCTAGGCGAATTTGACTTATTACCTAGACTGCAACGCATTGATCTTGAGCCGCGTGCGCGAATTTGAAAATTCATATGCAGAATTTGACGACTTACAGCAGCTACCGAGCTGATCTCCGCAAACACTGACGAGTATTATCCATCACACGACACTTGCGCAACCAATGCTAGCCGAAATTGTCATGGCCGTGAAGTTACTATGACGGAGACGAGCTCGATGGGAATGACAGGTGAATCATGCAAGCGGTGTATTTTATGGGTCTACCCAAGTATTCACTTACTTAATTTTTATGGTGGTTATAGGATTGTTGGCTCGAGTATGAGGAGACACCTTTATCACCCTACCTGTGCTTGATGTGACGATAGTTTAATCTTATACTATTAAACAGCTACGTGAAAGTTTAGCTTAATGGACCGCTTCTTACAAATTATCTTGAGATAGAAAACTAAAAAAAAAACTATTATAAATAAATTTATTCTTAATTTATTATCAACATCGCAATTTAAAAACTTTACAGACTGAATTGAATTTATTATATTACTAAACAGGAATTTTATTTTATAAATGATATTTCTTAGTTTAAACTAATACATTAAAAGTTTACATATTTTACAAAGTTTATTTTATTTTTAACATTACATTGTATGCCGGGCCAGCACTCATTGCCAACCAAAAGGGGAAAGGGCAGTCTTATAAAATACTACCTTTGCATTTTGTCTGCTTTACAGTTCATATCGAGCTCATCACGATACTTGGCATTAGGCCATGCTGCCTTCAGTCTGTTCGTGGCTCACGATACTTGGCATTAGGCCATGCTGCCTTCAGTCTGTTCGTGGCTCACGATACTTGGCCTTAGGCCATGCTGCCTTCAGTTTGTTCGTGGCTCACGATACTAGGCATTAGGCCATGCTGCCTTCAGTCTGTTCATGGCTCACGATACTTGGCATTAGGCCATGCTGCCTTCAGTCTGTTCGTGGCTCACGATACTTGGCATTAGGCCATGCTGCCTTCAGTTTGTTCGTGGCTCACGATACTAGGCATTAGGCCATGCTACCTTCAGTTTGTTCGTGGCTCACGATACTAGGCATTAGGCCATGCTGCCTTCAGTCTGTTCGTGGCTCACGATACTTGGCATTAGGCCATGCTGCCTTCAGTCTGTTCGTGGCTCACGATACTTGGCCTTAGGCCATGCTGCCTTCAGTCTGTTCGTGGCTCACGATACTTGGCATTAGGCCATGCTACCTTCAGTTTGTTCATGGCTCACGATACTTGGCATTAGGCCATGCTGCCTTCAGTCTGTTCGTGGCTCACGATACTTGGCATTAGGCCATGCTACCTTCAGTTTGTTCGTGGCTCACGATACTAGGCATTAGGCCATGCTGCCTTCAGTCTGTTCGTGGCTCACGATACTTGGCATTAGGCCATGCTGCCTTCAGTCTGTTCGTGGCTCACGATACTTGGCCTTAGGCCATGCTGCCTTCAGTCTGTTCGTGGCTCACGATACTTGGCATTAGGCCATGCTGCCTTCAGTCTGTTCGTGGCTCACGATACTTGGCATTAGGCCATGCTGCCTTCAGTCTGTTCGTGGCTCACGAGACTTGGCGTTAGGCCATGCTGCCTTCAGTCTGTTTGTGGCTCACGATACTTGGCATTAGGCCATGCTACCTTCAGTTTGTTCATGGCTCACGATACTTGGCATTAGGCCATGCTGCCTTCAGTCTGTTCGTGGCTCACGATACTAGGCATTAGGCCATGCTACCTTCAGTTTGTTCGTGGCTCACGATACTAGGCATTAGGCCATGCTGCCTTCAGTCTGTTCGTGGCTCACGATACTTGGCATTAGGCCATGCTGCCTTCAGTCTGTTCGTGGCTCACGATACTTGGCCTTAGGCCATGCTGCCTTCAGTTTGTTCGTGGCTCACGATACTAGGCATTAGGCCATGCTGCCTTCAGTCTGTTCATGGCTCACGATACTTGGCATTAGGCCATGCTGCCTTCAGTCTGTTCGTGGCTCACGATACTTGGCCTTAGGCCATGCTGCCTTCAGTCTGTTCGTGGCTCACGATACTTGGCATTAGGCCATGCTACCTTCAGTTTGTTCATGGCTCACGATACTTGGCATTAGGCCATGCTGCCTTCAGTCTGTTCGTGGCTCACGATACTTGGCATTAGGCCATGCTACCTTCAGTTTGTTCGTGGCTCACGATACTAGGCATTAGGCCATGCTGCCTTCAGTCTGTTCGTGGCTCACGATACTTGGCATTAGGCCATGCTGCCTTCAGTCTGTTCGTGGCTCACGATACTTGGCCTTAGGCCATGCTGCCTTCAGTCTGTTCGTGGCTCACGATACTTGGCATTAGGCCATGCTACCTTCAGTTTGTTCGTGGCTCACGATACTAGGCATTAGGCCATGCTGCCTTCAGTCTGTTCATGGCTCACGATACTTGGCATTAGGCCATGCTGCCTTCAGTCTGTTCATGGCTCACGATACTTGGCATTAGGCCATGCTGCCTTCAGTCTGTTCGTGGCTCACGATACTTGGCCTTAGGCCATGCTGCCTTCAGTCTGTTCGTGGCTCACGATACTTGGCATTAGGCCATGCTGCCTTCAGTCTGTTCGTGGCTCACGATACTTGGCCTTAGGCCATGCTGCCTTCAGTCTGTTCGTGTATCACGATACTTAGCATTAGGCCATGCTGCCTTCAGTCTGTTCGTGGCTCACGATACTTGGCATTAGGCCATGCTGCCTTCAGTCTGTTCGTGGCTCACGATACTTGGCATTAGGCCATGCTGCCTTCAGTCTGTTCGTGGCTCACGATACTTGGCATTAGGCCATGCTGCCTTCAGTCTGTTCGTGGCTCACGATACTTGGCATTAGGCCATGCTGCCTTCAGTTTGTTCGTGGCTCACGAGACTTGGCATTAGGCCATGCTGCCTTCAGTCTGTTCGTGGCTCACGAGACTTGGCATTAGGCCATGCTGCCTTCAGTCTGTTCGTGGCTCAAAGATACTTGGCATTAGGCCATGCTGCCTTCAGTCTGTTCGTGGCTCACGATACTTGGCATTAGGCCATGCTGCCTTTAGTCTGTTCGTGACTCACGAGACTTGGACATTAGGCCACGCTGCCTTCAGTCTTTTCGTGGCTCAAGAGGCTTCGACATTAGGCCATGCTGCCTTCAGTCTGTTCGTGACTCACGAGACTTGCACATTAGGCCACGCTGCCTTCAGTCTGTTCGTGGCTCAAGAGGCTTCGACATTAGGCCATGCTGCCTTCAGTCTATTCGTGGATCACGATACTAGGCATTAGGCCATGCTACCTTCAGTTTGTTCGTGGCTCACGATACTAGGCATTAGGCCATGCTGCCTTCAGTCTGTTCGTGGCTCACGAGACTTGGCATTAGGCCATGCTGCCTTCAGTCTGTTCGTGGCTCACGAGACTTGGCATTAGGCCATGCTGCCTTCAGTCTGTTCGTGGCTCAAAGATACTTGGCATTAGGCCATGCTGCCTTCAGTCTGTTCGTGGCTCACGATACTTGGCATTAGGCCATGCTGCCTTTAGTCTGTTCGTGACTCACGAGACTTGGACATTAGGCCACGCTGCCTTCAGTCTTTTCGTGGCTCAAGAGGCTTCGACATTAGGCCATGCTGCCTTCAGTCTGTTCGTGACTCACGAGACTTGCACATTAGGCCACGCTGCCTTCAGTCTGTTCGTGGCTCAAGAGGCTTCGACATTAGGCCATGCTGCCTTCAGTCTATTCGTGGATCACGATACTTGGCATTAGGCCATGCTGCCTTCAGTCTGATCGTGGCTCGATCACCTATGCACATTTGCAGCTCACATCGAGGTCGTCATGTAATTGAACATTAAGTCAGTTTGTGACTAGACCACCTCTGTTTAGTTTTTTCCGTGCCCCCTTATGGTCCCTGTTTTAACGGTATTCTGAAGCTATCGTCCCTCCACTCAATCTTTTGCTTCAGTCAACTTCAATGAAGGAGAATTAACAAGTCGTTGAATCATTCACATCCCTTGTCCATCTCTTCAATAATGCCTTCCCATTATCTGATTGGACTTTCCATCTCCACATGTACTCGAAGCCAAGATTGTCCTTCTACCCAAGGGTTTATTGGAAAGGAAGTATTGTTGCAATATTCCTGGGCAGCACTTTAATGGTCCACTTCAGCCAACAGGGGAGCTGTACGTGAGGTCCCTGGTGCTGGTTAAGTACAGGACGCAGCCCTCTATACTATGCTGCTTTCTCCCCGTCAGTGACGGGGTTGCGCGCTGGTGCCATCAAGAAACCTTGAAACTTTCAAATTACTACGGGACCGGGTGAACCCGGTCTATACTATACATATACTGGAAAGTAAATGCTACCAGTTGTACATAGCATCTATTGAGAACAATATTGAAAATAATCCAAAGAATTTCTGGTCTTTTATAAAAAATCGCTCCAAAATCCAACGGCAATCCTACCTCTCTTTTGACAAAACAATGACCACTGGGGATTCTATTTGTGAAGCCTTCTCCCAATAGTTCCAATCACCGTTTTAGGTTCCAGCCACGCAATCCAGCTATGTGGCCCCACCTGGCGTGGTGGACGTAGACACTGCCTATGATATATGTAGCATAGAGGTTGTCAAGAATGATGTGGAAAAATTATTACTCCAGTTAGACACCTCTAAGTCAGCCGGCCCTGACAATGTTAGTCCAATATTTTTGCGTTGCAATATCTGCGTCCCAATATCTCTGCTCTTCCAGAAATCCATAGCGTCCTGCGAATTTCCCACAATCTGGAAATCGGCCTTTGTCTCACCCATACACAAAAGACTCAAAAACTGAAATAACCAATAATAGACACATTTCAAAATTATGCATCATAGCAAAAATATTCGAACGAGTTGTCTATAGTCAAGTGTACTCTGCCCTACATCACTCTTTTAATTCTTTGCAACATGGTTTCCTGAAGGGTCATTCAACGGTCTCGAACCTTGTCCTCTTCAACGATTTCATAACCGAAGCTGGATCAGGATCATCAGGTTGACGTAGTGTACACTGATTATAGCAAAGCTTTTGATAGAATTGACCACAGGCTGCTTCTAAACAAACTCAAGCAGACTAGCAGACGGGGTGACTTACTGCGATGATTTTCCTCTTATATCAATAATCGTTCCCAAGCTATCGTAATCAATAATTGTATTTCAAGCTGGGTTTCAATTCCCAGCGGTGTGCCGCAGGGTTCTATACTCGGGCCATTGATATTTTTAATTTTCTTAAATAACATTTCTAGTTGTTTTCTCTATAGTAACTATATTATATAGTATAGTACTATGTTTTGCTGACGACATGAACATTTTTAAAATAATAAAATCCCAAAGCGACGTTTCTGACCTTCAGGCGGACCTGATAAGACTGGGCAACTACTGTCTCATTAGTAAAGTTGACCTAAATCCTTCCAAGTGCTCCGTTGTCACCTTTACCCGCAAGAAACGTGTCATTCCATCTTCTTATTTATTGCAATGTCAGGCTCTGCAGAAATGCAGTTTGGTAAGGGACCTTGGCGTTTTACACGATTCAAAGCTCTTGTTCGATAAGCACGTGGAATCAATCGTCTCTACAGCCTCCAAAGCCTTGGGCTTTGTCATGAGTAGCGCAGCATGTTTCCATCGTGCCAAAACATTCAAGATCCTCTACTGTACTTTTGTTAGAAGCATCCTGGAATCTGCATCGCAGTTATGGAACCCTCGCTATGATATATATATAGATAGAATCGAGCGCATTCAAATAAAATTCATGAAGTACCTTTGCTTTCGTTTAAAAATTCCATATTGCTCATCAAATTACGTCAACCTATGTAAACAATTTCATATTCTTCCTTTTACGAAGCGACGTGAGATCGCTGACTTCTCTTTCCTGCTTAAAACAACTACAAATAATATTAACTGCCCTGATTTACTAAACAAAATCAGTTTGATTGTTCCCTCTAGATGTCTACGATTCACCCCTGTCATATTCCTCCTGCTGGTACCAATTATCGGAAAAATACATTTATGTGGCGAGCAAGTGACAATTTTAATAAGCTTAGTAAGCGATTTGACCTCGACCTATTCTGCACGAGTGTTCGTTCAGCGAGGCAGCGGCTGAACGGAGAATTCTTCGGCGTATTTGCTAACAATGACTGAGTACTTAGCATGCTCCCATTGAGTTAATTGACATTTATTGTTATATATTTATATGTTATGTATTTTTTCTTTTCTTCATCATGTCTCTACACGTGAAAACCTTTTATTGGCCTACTGTGTTTATTATTGTTTCTATATATGTATAATATGCTGTTGGTTTTCCCAATGTACAATAAGTAAATAAATATGGCGCACTCTAGAGGGCAAAGTCGTGAATAAATAAAATAACTTTATAACACAGTTGTGTCGGCCCTCACATGAAAGGGTCAAATTAGCACCATCCGAAAATATCTATATTTTATGTAGCTCATGTACTGTTGGTCTAATTGCTGACTTGATGACTGACTGAGATTCGACGACTGCATTTTGTCGAATCGTTGGAAGCATATTCGTTGTCCGGTGGTTAGAGTATTCATATTGCGAAGAGCGCGATGTTT
The DNA here is from genome assembly GCA_949825045.1 of Argyresthia goedartella. Lineage (NCBI taxonomy): Eukaryota > Metazoa > Arthropoda > Insecta > Lepidoptera > Argyresthiidae > Argyresthia > Argyresthia goedartella. The sequence goes on from OX463818.1 coordinate 6,460,248, forward strand.
AAGTAGTTTTGTTTTTGAACTTATTGTCTTGTACGGGTTGCCATAGTTCGCGAGAGTTTGGGATGGCAATCGGGAAGACATGATTAATTATGATTCTTCCCTATCGTCCTCAAAGATCAAGGTGGGATGTATTAAATGGTTAACATACGAATGAAGTGCACGGGTAATCCGATAAGCAATGGGGGCGACAAACATATTTCTACCGAGTCTTGCAAACTTCACATACCCTGTCCTGTGCTGAGTCGCCCTTAGCCCAGTCAGGCGGGGGACGGAGGCTGCGCGAGGGCGGCAGGAAGGGCGGGCGGCTACTAGCTGCCACGAGCTGGCTACTAGCTGCCACTAGCTGGCTTCTAGCTGGTACATACCGTCCTGTACAGTCGCGGCCAGGCGGGGCGGAAGCTACGTGAGGCGGCGATAAGGGCGGGCGGCTCCTAGCTCCCACGAGCAGGCTACTAGCTGCCACTAGCTAGCTACTAACTGCCACTAGCTGGCTACTAACTGCCACAAGCTGGCTACTAGCTGGTACACACCCTGTCCTGTACATAGTCGGCTCAGCGCGGCCAGGCGCGGGCGGAGGCTGCGCGGGGGCGGCGGGAAGGGCGGGCGGCTACTAGCTGCCACTAGCTGGCTACAAGCTGGTACGCACCCTGTCCTGTACACAGTCGCGCTCAGCGCGGCCAGGCGCGGGCGGAGGCTGCGCGGGGGCGGCGGGAAGGGCGGGCGGCCGCGGCTGCGGCAGTGCTGCACCAGGGAGCCGCTGAGGGCCAGCGCGACCCACAGCGCTGTGAGGAGGGCCTCTGTGGGGTTACACTCACATCAATATACAAAGGAAAATATGCATTATACAACAAAAACAACGCTCTCGTGCCCATGACGCGAATATGCTTTTATTACACTCTCATTGAATACACCGGGCAAACATACGCGTTTAAATAAAAAATGCCTGGGATTTCTCGAGTGCCACAAGACGCACGCACCTTTGTGTTTGTTTTTTACTGCAGAGACCATTGTCCTCAGAGTCTATCGATGGACATACGCGAATTTCTTTGGACGCACTAACACGTTCTGGGTAATTGGCTACAGTTTTTTGAAACGTTCGTTTATAATGCGGATTTACTTCATATTCATAAAAAAAACATGCCAGTTAATTTCTTTCCTGATTATTCGTTTCGGCGAATATACGCAGTTATAGTGTGCCAGCCAGCCAGTGCTATTCACCGTCTGTGGTCGTCGGTTCACTCACTACAGTTGGGGGGTCGAGGACTTATGGATGCCTCATGCCTATTGCCTGCCATTTCGGTTAGGTTAGACTTTCTTGAAGTTTGATTTAAAACCACCATCGCTCCAGCTCCAAGGGCAGGACATCGTGTTGTCTCCGCAGGGCAAGTACCCGGGAGTGACCATCGATCGCCGGCTCACCATGAAGCAGCACGTCGACAACCTCGTCAGCCAGGTCAAGGTGGCAAGCGCCAGGCTGCGTCCACTTCTCGACTGCAGCCTCACTCTGAGGGCGAAGCTCGGGATCTACAATTCCTACGTGAGTCCTCTGATTTCAAGCTGTTACTTTCATGGCAGTCTTTGCTCCTGCTTGGTGTCGCTGGCGTAGTTTGAGGCAAAGAGTTTCATTCATCTGATGTAAGGTTCTAAACACAAGAAGTGATCTTTCAAACACACTTGACACTAGAGCAAAACCTCAAATGAGGTTAGGATGTCATATATTGTGAGAAGAAGTAAATGGTAGTTGACGACTTTGACAGACAGACAGCCTCCAACTACACCAGCGCTGTTTGGTGCTATATGTTACGTTTAAATTAGTTATTTTTTTAGTATAGTATATTCACACCAGAACAATAGGAGCTATAGTAAAAGCCACGACGTTGGACAAGGACTGATTTATTGTTCATGTACCCACATACAATAATAATTATTCTACATCTTCCCCTTAAAAGAAATGAATGAATATAATGAATATAAACTTAAAACAAAACAAAACTATAGTATTGAGATTTTAGTTGTAAAGAAACATACCTATCTATATCCTTTCCTTCTGAAGTAAACAATATGACGAATACACATAAACTAATGTATTTGTTTAAACAGATATAATAGTAGTTTATGTGACTGATACATAATGGAGGGCATTAAAACTCGAGAGTGGGTTTATGAATCGAGCCGAAGGCGAGTTTCATAATAATATCACTCGAGAGTTTTAATCCCTAATTATGTACAGTTACATACACTAGTTTATCTACACACATATCATAAGCTCTCTTTGATGTGTACAGGAGCCGCATGTTTGACCGGAATTGTGGAATTTAGTTGTTTAGCTTGTTCTGTAGTACCAACTTCACTGACAAAGTAGGGGGGCGGGCGTCGGCGTTCGAAATTTGAATGTCAATATTCAGATAAGAAATGAGTTTTTACAAAGTAGTTTAACATTATGCTGATTGTAACATGCGGTTTTTGGACGCAGTAAAGAGGGTTTATGTATATACGTGTGTAGATAAAGTGCATAATTAACCTTTGATATCCAATCTACCTAATGCATAATGATGGCTATATACGTGCCTTTAGTATGTTTTTTGCTTCCCTTGCAGCTGCCATCTCTTCTTTTTTTTTCGGGAGTAGGTAGGAGTAGAATTGGTGTTTCCTCCTCACCCGGCCATGATCCGAAGGACTCTCCATCACTATGGCATTCATCAGTGGCGGCAGCAGCCAGCTGCTGCTCAGGCTCCAACTTGATCAGGTATCGCCTGTTTCTGCGATGCAGCTTCCCTAAACTGTCTCTCACAAAGTAGGATCGTGGTTGTTCAGCGCGAGCAACCACGCGCGCCTCTTGCCGGCGCTAGCCCGCGTCCATAGCTATCACTGTGTCATCTGCTTGCAGCTCTGGCAACTCACGCGCACGCTCCTCGTACCACGACTTACTTTTACTCTGCTTGCTTACCATCGTCATGTAGTCAGCCGAGTGGGCCTCATATGGTTGCAGCTTCTCTAGGTGTGATGGCAAACGAGTATTCATCCTGCGCCCCATCAGCAGCTGTGCTGGACTCGATACTCCTTCTCTGGGTGTTGTTCTAAAATTCAATAGTCCCAAATAAAAATCTTCTTTAGACTCGATCGACTTCATTAATAGTGACTTTATAGTTCGCACTGCATGCTCGCTTCGCCCATTTGATTGAGGATAGTTAGGCGAAGATGTGTCGTGCTTAAATCCCCATTGCTGGGCGAACTTTTTAAATTCTTTCGATGCGTAGGCTGGTCCGTTGTCAGTAATTAAATCATAAGGAATTCCGTGCCGCCCGAACTGATCCTTCATAGCTAAAACTACACTCTTTGTAGTAATAGTATTCAACGGACATACTTCGACAAAGTTTGAGAAATAGTCCACTAAGATGAGAAAATATTTTCTATTGTGTTCAAAGATATCAGATCATACCTTGTCTAGTTTAAAAGTATGCATAAACTTATTGCCATGTAATTGAAGTGACTCATACCATTTCGTGTCCTTTGTACGTACCACAGCATCTACTGATTCGATACTAGACACAAAGTACAAGTCATCGTCATAATCACTCTCTTCTCTCACTCCGTACACTTTGTGTGATCCACGCGACGGGCACATTGATTCGTAATGCCCTTTAGACATACACCAAAAACACTTAGCCGCGCACCTATCACTATTATCGCAGTTGACATGGCCACATGACGCACACGCTCGCGTCGACCCGGCCGCCGCCGCCGCCGCGCCCGGACGGTGACCTCGCCCCGCGGGGCTCCACACGGCGTCCACCGCCGCGCCCGGACGGTGACCTCGCCCCGCGGGGCTCCACACGGCGTCCACCGCCGCGCCCGGACGGTGACCTCGCCCCGCGGGGGCTCCACACGGCGTCCACCGCCGCGCCCGGACGGTGACCTCGCCCCGCGGGGGCTCCACACGGCGTCCACCGCCGCGCCAGGACGGTGACCTCGCCCCGCGGGGGCTCCACACGGCGTCCACCGCCGCGCCCGGACGGTGACCTCGCCCCGCGGGGGCTCCACACGGCGTCCACCGCCGCGCCCGGACGGTGATTTCGCCCCGCGGGGGCTCCGCACGGCTTCCACCGCCGCGCCCGGACGGTGACCTTGCCCCGCGGGGGCTCCACACGGCGTCCACCGCCGCGCCAGGACGGTGACCTCGCCCCGCGGGGGCTCCACACGGCGTCCACCGCCGCGCCCGGACGGTGACCTCGCCCCGCGGGGGCTCCACACGGCGTCCACCGCCGTGCCCGGACGGTGACCTCGCCCCGCGGGGGCTCCGCACGGCGTCCACCGCCGCGCCCGGACGGTGATTTCGCCCCGCGGGGGCTCCGCACGGCGTCCACCGCCGCGCCCGGACGGTGACCTCGCCCCGCGGGGGCTCCACACGGCGTCCACCGCCGCGCCAGGACGGTGACCTCGCCCCGCGGGGGCTCCACACGGCGTCCACCGCCGCGCCAGGACGGTGACCTCGCCCCGCGGGGGCTCCACACGGCGTCCACCGCCGCGCCCGGACGGTGACCTCGCCCCGCGGGGGCTCCACACGGCGTCCACCGACGCGCCCTGCGATGTCTCAATCTTCACCCCTTCGATCTGCCGGCTGTTATTAGTAGATATCTCGTCTTCATGACATATCTTGACCGCCTTATCGAGGGTGAGGTCTTCTGTCCGTAGCAGCCGATCGCGAACCGCGCCGTCCGTGACGCCGCAGACTATGCGGTCGCGAAGCAAGCCATCTTCCAGTTGTTCGAACTCGCACTTCTGGCTCAAGAGTTTCAAAGCCGTGACGTACTCATCGATACACTCACCGGCACCTTGATTTCTCGTAAAAAACTTGAAACGCACCATGGTCGCATTAATCTTGGTGCCGAAGTAATTGTCGAAACGTTCGATGAGTTTGTCTTCACGATCTTCCTCTTTGACGAATCTAAACGTGGAGTAAACGTCGTAGCCCTCTGGCCCTATGAGGTTTATTAACAAGCTGGCTTGAACATCACCGGTTTCTTTGTGGACTCCCGACGCCTTCAAAACACCTTGAACTGACGAATCCATCGCCGCCACGCGTCAGCGCGACTCGCCGGGCCACCTTCCAGTGATAATTCGACCGGTGCGCGTGCATGCTCCATTCTAAACACTTTATTTTATCAATTTATCTAACTGTTTTACTGGCGCAATTGCACTTTAAACAGTAAATGTAATTATTTTTAGGTTCACCGCTGTCACCATGTAGTAAAAGCCACGACGTTGGACAAAGACTATTATTGTTCATGTACCTACATACAATAATAATTATTCTATTATTCTACAGGTCCTATGGCAATTTGTTACGATACAAGTCACACTGGCGAGCGAGTCAGCGGTAGATACATACTACTCGCTGTCTCATTCACTCACTAGGTGATTTCGCACGCTGTCTCGCTCACACACTCGAGCAAAAGTTCTTCTGTGCCTTATGCTGACACGATAACTCACCATTCAATTCAAAAGGCGGCGACAGAACTGCCCAATTGAACTTAGGCACAATCGCTCTTCTCAGTATATTGATTAGAATATACTTCAAATTCGACCCTATGTAGCAGTCGATAGAGAACACGATCGCGTACGCGCCCAGTATCGCGCAGCAAAGAATATTCGACAGAAACGTCATTGAGATCAAACTGACAGATGCTATCAGCATCACGAAGATGTACAAGGTCCAGAAGTTGAAGTCTTCTTCTAGAACTTCTATTCCGCCTGTAACAAAGAGTAATTAGTGAAACATAAGCAAACACAGAGTCACACCTTTTCCCATAACGAGAGGCAGAGGCAGGGTTGCGCCCATAGGTAAACTGTTTGGTCCTTCGAGCCGGTCTTTAGCCTTTTGCAAGCACCGTCTATCTCATAACGCAAATATGAACAAGGATAGGAAGGATATCCTTTAAAGATTGTTTTGTTTGATGGATTTTTGGCCACGTATAGGCATAAAACGTTCAAAAGGAGAAGATTGGTTGGCGACTATTTCTGGGTTGTTTGAACTTCTGACTGACAATCTCGCAAATTATACGTATTCAACGTCGCAATCTCGTCAAATTATACGTATCTTTTGGAATTTGATACTTTGATACTTTTTGATACTTAAAATTACGGAACTGACCCTCAACTAATGCAATATTAAGAAATGAACTCTTTGTTAATCTGCATAACCTAAAATGTTATTCCAAACCAAAATCCAGTAGACCAACATACCTGGCAGGCGATAATAAGCAATGGCTGCTACCAGAAAGCCCATATTCAAAGTCGGCAGCATCACAGCAAAGAGAGGCATTCCGTAGTAGTACCAGAAGATTAACCAGATGGCACCGGTGAACACGCCGGATAGCAGGGAAGCGCCGATCAAGGCTATGGGCAAGAGTGGTAACATTTAGCAAAAAAAAAACAACTTTTATCTGCACACGTATCATAAACCCTCTTTACTGCGTCCAAAAACCGCACGTTACGACCAGCATAATGATACATTATTGATACATTATGACTCATATCATAATGTATCAATATTCAGATAAGAAATGAGTTTTTACCAAGTAGACTACTTGAAGTAGTATATCATTATGCTGATCGTAACGTGCGGTTTTTGGACGCAGTAAAGAGGGTTTATGATACGTGTGTAGATAAAACAGATTTCGGACTACTAAGAAGTATATTACTAATGTTATTGTGCGCTAATGGAGAGTAATAAAATAATAGATCAGTGGCAGGGACTACCTGTCCCGCCCACCCCAAGGCAACATTTTAAAGGTCATAAAGACTAAAAATAAAAAAGTCAAGGCAAGAAACAAACAAAAATAAAATAATAGTAACTGGTTTGAAGCTGGTAGGTAAATATTCAGATGAATTAAACGTTTATTCGTTTAATGAATATTGATACATTATGACCTGATGATATATTATAAATTTTTAACAAATTTTGACATTCAAATTTCGAACGCCAACGCCCGCCCCTAGTTTGTCTATGAAGTTGGTACTAATGAACAAGCTAAACAAGTGCAGAGCAATTATCAATGCCACAATGCCGGTCAAACATGCGGTTCCTGAACACATCAAAGAGAGCTGATGATATGTGTGTAGAGAAACTAGTGTATGTAACTGTACATAATTAGGCATTAAAACTCTCGAGTGATATTATTATGAAACTCGCCTTCGGCTCGTTTCATCAACCCACTCTCGAGTTTTAATGCCCTCCATTATGTAGCAGTCACATAAACTACAGTCTTCACAAAATAAAAGGCCCGGTGGCCTGATGATGATGGCGGCGGTGATGATTATAATAAGAAAATTACTACTACTACTTACTACTTTATACTTTATTGCCCAAAAACATAAGATACAGATACATCATAATGGAAACTAGGTGTACAAAGGCGAGGTTATCTCTAAAAAGAGATATTTTTTTATTATTTATTTTATTTTACTCTTAATTTTAGTAATGGTTCCAACTTTAATGGGCATTTAATTAATTTAACCTTCTTTTCTCTTCATTAAATGTCCTTTTTCTCTTAAATCTTTCTTTTTCTCGTAGTCATGGTATAAAGTACCGTATGCAACTCTTGAACAGAACTGATTAATATCGAGGGCCATGAATCACTCGCCTCGCTCAGGATTCTACATTCGCGATTCAGTCGTTAGAATCCTTCACTTGGTCGTGATTCATCTATGGCCCTCGAGTTTCATAAACCCACTCTCGAGTTTTAATGCCCTCCATTATGTACGATATTGGCGAGAAGTCGTTGTTATGAGCGTCCTTCAGAGTTTGAATTTAACGCTTGCGAAATCAAGATTTTTAGTTATTTCCACTGATGCACACACTTGAGTCACTTAAAGTTTAGTTTTTATCACTGTTCAAAGTGTAAATTTTATATTCAAAAGGATTTTCGCACTGGGTCTTTCAGATTTACTGGTGATTTGATTATGTTTGCACTGGTTATTGTTTCTTTATTATATCACTATACAAGGTGACATTTAATGAGCTGACCATATTTTGAGGAATGATAGTACCCATCATTAACAACATTCTCCAAAAAACATGTGGTCGCAAACGAAATAAAATTTTGGTCCCCCCATAGTAACTTGTAATCAGCTGATCGGGTCAATGTACTGAGGGACAAATATTTTTTTCCCTTTGCGAGCTATGTTTTTTGGAGAATGTTGTTAATGATGGGTACTATCATTCCTCAAAATATGGTCAGCTGATTAAATGTCACCTTGTATAAAGCTAGTCCGATTGAGATAACACTACAGACCACCAGATTCATCCTTTCATTTATTCGAAAAGAAAATGGATGAAGTGTTGATTAAAATCAGCGATAAAAACAAATTTTTTATAATTTGTGGTGATTTTAATGTTAATCTGTTAGAGGATAATAATATTTGTACTAGATTAAAATCTTTATTTTTATGTCACAACATGAACTATCTGTTTTTGGAGCCTACTAGAATTACTGTAACATCTGCTACCTGCATTGACAATATATTTACTAACATTACGCCCATTTTCAAATCGGTCATCAATAAATTAACCTCTGATCACTCTGGTCAGATAGGTATATTCAATATTAAAATAAAAAAGGACCAAAAAGAGGATATTACATGTGTGCCCGTTAGTGACACTCGGCTTGAACACTACAGGAATAATATTTTAGATAAACTATGGGAAATACCATACAGTGACGATCCAAATTTGTTGTACAACTCAGTATTTAACCTTGTCAAAAATGAATATGATACGGTATTTAAATCAAAAACTATAAAAGTTAATAACAAAGCTTTGTTTAGTGATTGGGCGACAGTTGGAATTCATAGGAGCAGACGATGATTATATGAACTCTATGAAGAGAAATCATATAACAAAAATACGGCCTTTCTAGATTATGTTCGTAGTTATTCAAAAATGTTTAAACGCGTTTGTGCCGTAGCTAAATCTAATTTCATTAAAAACAAAATTGAATCTAGTAGCAATGTAATGAAAACGACTTGGCAAATTATAAACAGAGAGACTGGAAAGGCCAAAGCTACACATAATAACTTCAAGCTTAAGATAGATAATCAATTGCTAAGTACAGACCTAGAAGTAGCAAAAGCTTTCGAAAATTTCTTTACGGACATTCCAGTTTCAACAACCAAGTCTTTAAATTCATCTCCCGCTGCTGCTGAATCTATACTTAAGCAAAACTTTGAGGAATGTAAAACAGATTTTAAATTTAGGCACGTAAATAATGAAGACATTGTAAAAGCGTTTAAATCCCTGGAAATGAAAAAGACAGCTGATGCCCATGGTCTATCAGTAAAAATTTATGTTCCATTGTAGATTGTATTGCACCTCACCTTTGTTGTATATTTAATCAATGTATAGATAGTGGTGTGTTTCCTGACTTGATGAAACTAAGTAAAGTTATACCTTTATTCAAAGCTGGTAGTACATCAGACCCCACCAATTTTAGACCCATATCGATACTACCAACGCTTAGCAAAATATTTGAAAAACTCATACTTAATCAATTGCAAAGTCATTTTTATCTCAATAATTTAATTCATATTGCTCAGTTTGGTTTCACAAAGGGTCGTTCAACAGCCGATGCTGGTGTTGAACTAATCGACAATATTTTTGATGCCTGGGAAGACGCAATGGATGCAATAGGTGTCTTCTGCGATCTATCCAAGGCTTTTGATTGCGTCCATCATGACACTCTTGTCAGGAAGTTACGCCATTATGGTGTAAAAGATCAGGCACTTGGCCTTCTGGAGTCATATCTAACAGATAGGGTTCAGATGGTCGATGTTAATGGGAAAAGATCACCTGGGTCTTCAATAAGTATGGGCGTACCGCAAGGTTAAATTCTTGGTCCTTTCTTGTTTTTAGTATATATTAATGATTTACCTTACCTTGTTAAAGCAAAACATGGGTTAGTATTGTTTGCCGATGATACTTCTTTGATATTTAAAGTTAAAAGACAGCAATCAAATTATGACGAGGTAAACAATGCTATCTCTAGTATAGTGAACTGGTTTACTGTTAACAATTTATTACTTAATGAAAAGAAAACTAAATGTATTAAATTCGTGTTACCCAATGTGAACCCGGTAACTACAGACATATTTATAAAAGGACAGAGATTGGACCTTGTGCAGTCGACTGTCTTTTTGGGCATTACTTTAGACGCCAAACTACAATGGGATCCTCTTATAAATAAATTGTCGAACAGACTGAGTTCGGCAGCGTTCGCAGTTAAAAAAATTAGAGCTCTTACCGACGTAGACACCGCTAGACTAGTCTACTTTAGTTACTTTCATAGTCTAATGACCTATGGTATTTTATTGTGGGGTCACGCTGCGAATGCTAATAGTATATTTATTCTGCAGAAACGGGCTGTTCGGGCAATTTATAGATTAGGGCCTAGAGTGTCACTGAGGGAAAAGTTTAAAAAATCAATATTCTGACATTTGTGTCTCAATATATCTATGACAATCTTGTGTATGTAAAAAGAAATATAACTAATTTTCAGAAGTACAGTGATATACACAATTTTAATACTAGAAATAAAGACAAGTTGGTTGCTTATGTAAGCCGACTACATAAAATTAGTAATTCTTTTAAAGGCAATTGTACACTGAAAAAAATTAATAACAAAACTTTTTCGGTTATCGCCTTTTTAACCATACTTCAGTTAGTCGTCAATAAACTTAATTTGAAATAATTAAAGTGGTTTATTTACGAAGCACAAAACTGGTTTGGTTATTTTCAGTTCGGTTGTTTAATAGCTAAGATTTAGTCATGTATAACCTTAATGAAGTAAACAAATTGGATTGGTAACTTGCAACAATACATGTTTACTTAGTTGATACTAATTCTTAGACTATTCGTTACTAAAGGCTTGCTGAACTATCAAACAATTATTATTGTTAAACACTAAACAAACATCTTGTTACTATTATCTCAATTAAGTTTGTAATTTTTACACACAAAACTGCAATTCAACAAAACTTATGTAATTAACAACAAACTAATATGTTGAACTAAACATAGCGTTATCCACTGTTAGCCGTATTTTGATTGTTTACAACCAAACACTTTTGTTTACGGGATGACGAACTACCAACAGTCCTCGCGCGAGTTGAATGGAGTCTTGTCAAACAAAAACCGACCGTGCGGCACAGTGACAAGAGCAACTCTTTATTAATCTGTGCAAGAGCGAAAAATTTCAAAAACTGCATTTTGCTACGATCGACGCGACACGACGCGACACGCCATGTCAAACACGTTGATTTTCTATTCATTTTGCTGCTTGCGCTTGCATCTCTCGGGACAATCGTGTGAAGACGGGTCTCCGTTTTTCATAAAACCCCAAAGTAAAATAGTTCTGTGCTTGTCGTCTCTCTCATCAGAAGAAGAATCTTTATTTCAGTCAGCTACCTACTTAAAAATGAGTGAGAGAACCATGGCCGAGCAGAGCCCAGATGCTCTCGAAGATTATCTGCAGCAGTGGGGCCTGGAAGTGTATTTTACACAATTCAAAGGTAAGTATTTACCTAATCATTTCCTTTCATTATCTTGTGGTAAGCTAAAGCTATGCCAATCTGGGGGTAAAAAGGCATAACGTGCCTGCCGCGCCAGCATGGTGCCAACGCGCCAAAAGTTAGTACCTCGGCACCCAAACCTATAAATAACGCTAGCTTTCATCTGTGTCTAACCTACCTACCGGGGGAGGAAAGTATGGCTATAGAAATAGAAGTATATTTAACAATCAACAGTAATTCAATAGGTACCTCTATTTCCTTACCACTACGTCGTTACCTAACCGAAATAGATTGATACGCCCTAATCACATGGTTTTCTCAGTTTCAGACATATGAAGATCAGTCGTCTGAGCCGAATAGATCACAGGCCTCACAGGGTACTAATAATTCTACAACGTACGAGTATGGCCTACAGTCACTGGAGGACACTGGGACATTGGGAAAAAGATTCCCGTTGTTTTGAGATTTTGATTTATGTGATAATGGTTCTTACATTGTAAAATTTCTGAAGTCTAACAATACAACAATTACATTTGTAAAACAATTGCTTTTATTTATCTGCCTACTTTTAAATTTTATATAGGTAGTACAATGTTTTTTTGTGTGTTTTGCTGTAGTTTTTTGTTTATATGGTATTTAGTACTTCTGTAGTGTGTAGCCTAATTTATATTAGCTATCTGAGCGTTTTAGCATGGCAATAAGCGGTAATTCCCATTTGTTAATATTTCAAGAATCACCGATTAGATTGATTTGAAAATAATGTCTATCTAATCGGTGATTCTTGAAATATTAACAAAAGGGAAATTACCGCTTATTGCCATGCTAAAACGCTCAGATAGCTAATATAAATTAGGCTACACACTACAGAAGTACTAAATACCATATAAACAAACTACTACAGCTAAAACAAGCAAAGTTTTGTTACTAACAGTCAAACTGTTTTGAAAAATTTACAAAACAAGTTATCTAAATTAACTAATATATCAGGTTATAGTAACAAAACAACAGCTAAAACAACTCATTAGTTTAGTTAATAACAGTCAAACTGTTTTGTAAAAAATGGCTGAAGTAAACAAACAATTGGCTTCCTAACTGCATGTAAGTAGGCCTACCTTTAAGTAAGCACCTTGGTATGACTTAAACAAAATAGTGTTAACATTAATTACAAAACAGTTTCGTTAAAAAATAACCAAACTAGATTTGGTTACGTATTGCTATAGTTTTGTGGTCACTTTTTCTATGTTATACGTAGACGAAAGTTTAGCTACGAATAACAAGGGTTTTTTTTCAGTGTATACGCTATTACAATAAGGTCCCTACTGATATTAAAAACTTACCTTTAGACAAGTTTAAAATAATAATAAAACAGAAATTGTATAAAAAAGGTTACTACAGGATATCTGATTACTTAGAGGACAGATGCCCATGGGAATAGATTGTTTGAGTAAAAGGCTGTTTCGATATATAATTAGCATTCATTTTGTAATTTGACAATATTTTATTTAAAAAAGGAAACGCAAAAGATGCGACGACTGTGGAGTTTCTTCGGTGAGCTCTTCTCCACAGATTCCGCCATTGGGTTAGTGAACTCACCCAAAAAAAAATGTAATGACGGATCTAAGTGATGTAACAACATCCTATGGAAATAAATGATTTTTGATTTTGATTTTGATTTTGACTCACACACGCGTTTTGTCGATCAAACTTTATTACTTGATAGTATATATGTGGTTAGATAGATTCATTCCATTTTTTATTTAACGTTTACTATACAGCGTCAAAATATTGATGTTTACGTTGCAGCGCCCCCTGGCGGACTGAATGTATACATATACGTTTTCAGGTATCAAGGGTTAAGTAAGCGTAATGATGATGAGCATAAAAAACGCCCAAGGGCCAGTTGGAATCGCGCACGAATTGTTCCGAGTCACCGGAAAAAAAACTGGTATTTCCTTATTTATGCCCCCCCCCCCCCTCCATACATTTCTCAATTTTTTTTAACGGACGACGACAGCGGAGGCTTAGTTTTAAGTTCCCGCTTGGCATCCTTCGGGAATGGAAACCTAAAAAGGATTTCAATCAATTTATTATCATCATCGCCATTTGATCCAAATTCCAAACCCTTACTCCATTTAACTGCCTCCCAGCCATTGACTTCATCATCCGATGATCAGCATCAGCCGCTCTGTCACACACTTACCAGGTCGATCCAAATCAGCAATGATCGCGAGCATGATATAAGTCACCAGGCCTCCGCTGGCCAGGCCTATCACGAACATCTCAGTCCTGAAGAACCAGTGGCCAAAGTAGCAGATGAAGAGGCCGATGAACACGAGAAGAGCGCAGAGGAGATGGGTCAGGAAGTCGTCTGGTGGAAGAAGACACGTGGAATTTCCCAGAAGAAAATATCAAATGCGTCTTCTCTACATTGGACCACTTCGGGAGAGAAGGTCGAAAATTGTGTGTTTGTGCAACTAACGTCAACATTTATATATGTCACCGTTAGATAGTCAAAACCGTTAGTTGATAAACTAACGCGTCAGTTGATCAACTATCGACAGATAGTAAACCAGACCGACAGGGTTTAGAATTTACGTTTCTTTTGTTCTTACATGTCGCTTCGCTGCGCTCGCCCCCTCTAGTCTTCACCTAAGCTAGCGTAGTGTTTGCCCTGGTATTTTGTTTGCAATTCAAGTTGAAACCAGTTTACTACTTAACGGTTATATCCGTTAGCTTATCAACTAACGCGTCATATAGCAAGCGGTACGCTACGGTACGGTACGATAAGGTAATAATCGTTTACAATAGTAAAACTGAAAAAATTGCTCTGCACTCTGCTAATCTAGCAGTTAAAACTGTAGATTTCAGCTACTTAAAATATTCTGTTAATATCTACCGATTCTGTCAGTGACAACCGTACATTTGTTTAATATTAACAGTGTAAGCATGCTAACATTAACAGAGAGAAGAACGATAATTTCTTTTTTTTTAACTCTGCTATTTTAACCGTAACTCTGTTAACAGTTTAACCGTATCTCTGTTAAGTGTAAACTGTAACCACAGAGGAAGAAAGGACCAGAGACTAAACCACGCCGTCGTCGTAGGTAACCTACTACAAGCATACTGCGCATGTGTGAGTGAGCACTGGCCGCTGTGTCGCATACGCTCCACCACTGGATAAAACCGGTTTACGCTACAGTGGTCCAATGTAGAGAAGAGGCAAAATTGACGTTTGCTAAGTATATGTAAATATCTACAGTAATAAAGTACTTTGACTTTGACTTTGACTTTGCTCGTTCGGCCAGTGCCCAAACGGAGGGCCTGCACACAAAAAATCGTCTCATTTGTTGTCACCAACCTTATTTAATTGTTTGTTGTAGAATAAACTATAAATAGTTATTAAAGTGTTTAAGTGTACGTTTTGGACTTTCAAAATGCTGTACTGTACTGTTTGTATGAATAATAATAGAAACAGAAAAGACATTTCATATTTTAACTACCCCAAGGAGTCTACTAGGTAAGTAAATGAATACCAGACTAGGTAAACCTATTTAAAATGTTAAAGTAGGTAGCACAAACCGTGTTATTTAGTTAGGTAATTGTTATTAGTATTATTACCCCACAAATATTTATGTTCCATGATGAGTAGTTGAGTTTATAAGTGGGTGAACTCATGTGACGAAGTTTATTAGATACCTAAGTATGTCAATGGCATACCGCCCTATAAAAAAATCGCTCGGTCATTAAAATCTCGTTACAGTTAGTTAATTTTCTTTTTTTTTCTCTTTTGCCAACCCTACTAATATAGGTATGAATTTTGCAGGCTCCTTAGAACCTTTCTCTCTGTTGCTATTTATACACAAGATTATATATCTATTTTAGCTAATGGTACTACCATAATTAAGTTTTTGGTGGTCAATAAGGGACTGTCTTTAATTATATGACCAGCGCTATATGTGTGTACGATATATATGGGAGTAGGGCCCACGGGTGGGGCCACGGGGAATGTATATTACCCGTAGACACACTGACTGCAAAATCGTAGCTAGTGGGGCCTCGGGGAAAAATACGCCACGCCATCTGAAAAAAGCACACCTGCCACATGCCACCTCATCTGAGAATACAGTTTTTATATGCCAGTGGGTGCACGGTGAATGTATGATTTTTTTTCCCCGTGGCCCAACTTGCAACATTTTTGCAGTCAGAGATATATATTACCTATATTACCGGTAGACCCGGTAATATATGTATATTCCTCGTGGACCCGCCAGTGGGTCCATTACGTTTACTTACCAAACAAAATGCAGTCCCCTTCGACAAGCAGATCACAAGCGTATGTAGAGGAGGGCACATATACAGAATACCCGGTTGCACTGTGTGCCACTGCTACGTAAACTGCACCGGTGCCTGCGTAGGCGCTTAACATGCGTCGCATCGCCCACATGACTCCCGTTTCTGGGACCTGGAAATGGAAGTGAAGTCGATTTTTGCTCCTTGGCGGTGGCAATTCTAGTGCAATCTACTTGGTTCATTGCCCCATCGCGCGCTGGTCGCTGTTCTCTTACTCACGCGCAGACCTATCTTTTGGTATATGAGAAAGGATATTAATTATAACAAATCACAAAGAAAAACCAGAGATGATGGATTTAGAATAAAAGAAGATGTCTTCATGCGGCGACTGCTTTATGAGGTCCCTGGCTGGTTTGACTTTTATTGCTAAACATGATTAAAATTACTCCATATAGAACAAACAGGACCTATGCTAAGTAATTTAAACCTATAGACCTACAAAGATCTTTAGGTACCCGCCTGCAATTTGAAATGAACCTTGTGTAAGAAGTGTAAGAGCCATCAATGTGTCATACAAGTGCCAAAAGATTCTTGTAGCACTCTATGTTTTAGTGACAGTACCTGTTATGCTATTTAAAAGTGGGAAATCAGCATGCCAGCCATCCCAGCTAGAAACCCACTCACCTCTTCACCATTCTCAGCAATTTTGTCCAATGTCAGCATACTCCGCACACCATCAAAGTAAGTATCTGCAGTATAATCTCTAGTTGGTAAATAAACCCGATAGAAAGTTACTGTCTGTTCTGTCGCTTTATTGCAATCCTCATCGGTGAGCTGTTTAGCTGCTGCACCATTAACCAGGACATAGTCTTTGGTGTATGTGGTATGGAGGAACGGTGATATTGGCACGGGGAATTCCATGTTGCATCCTCCTGGTATGGGATCTGAAAATGAGAAACTGGTTTATTGTTTGCAGACATATGAAAACAGGCAAAAACTGGGTGAGGATACCTTCATAGCTGTCACTCAAAATGTAGGATTGAATTACTGCCTAAGGTCGACTCGCACCAGACTGATGGCTTTAACTTTAATTATACAACTTAAATACAACACAGATAGGTTCAATGGGAACCTGGCCGACAATCTCAGCTATGTAATTGGACCGTGTTGTAAAACTGTATTTATCGGCAAGTCACCTTACATGTGGCTAAACTGTGCCTCTGCCTTGTAGGAAAAAGCTAAGGCTAATAAGCTAGACTCATGGTTTTATTTTATTGTAGCAAGTAAAATGTGTGAGGAGAACCATTTAACATATAGGATAAGTTTGCACAATACATTAAAGAATTATCGCCAGTTGATAGGAATTCAGGGTTCAAACACCTAATTTTAAGATGAAAATAAGGTTACAAGTATAAATGAGTGATAAAAAATACATTACAACAGTAATGAGTGATAATTGTTGCAATGACTCATTTGAGTCATGGCAACATTTATCTCTTGGGAAAAAGTTGAAGTTGAATTGTAGTTTATATATTAGGTGAACGGGCATCCCCGTTGAACCGCAGGCGGGTGATCAGATCAGTCCTCTATTGTGACTATATATATGTAGCCCATTGATGTTCCAACTGAGGGGTACCGGCCTTAAACCGGATGTGAGTAATATTGAGCTGCTTTATCACCCACATAAAAAATATTAGTAGTAGTTTTTATAAAATAAAGAAATTTATAAACTGTGAAAAACATTATTACTTACCATTCTGGGAATATCCATGGACGGAAACATATACCCTTAGATCCACCTCATTTGGATTATAGACAAAAAATGTGTCTAATTTCTTTGTTGAACTGTACAGACCAAGATTTGTACCATTTATATATGACCCTTCAGTTAGGGTATTGTTGTAAAGAGTAACATTATAAATAAAACTATGGGATTGAAATATTAAAAAAGATATGCTTTTGCTAGCAGAAATGAACTTCACTTGTAAAGTGCTTGTTCGATTTAGTGCAACAAAATCTCCGTACAACTCCTTACTTCCTTGTGTTAAGGTTTTGTTTAACATTATTGTCATGGAGATATCTGTAACAATACACATACAATAAAACAAATGATATATTTTGGTAGGTAACCATGCAAGCTCGTAGTTATAATATTATGCTTTTTGTTCCAGGAATTATGAAGTCAAACTTAACCCGGCGAGCATGAGATGAGAAAAAGTTACACCAAGAATGAGGCAGGGTTTTTCATACCAAGAATATAATGTCTCTAGGTAGTTTTCATTTATTTTTATTTAATTTTCTTTACTGGACTTTTAAATACATGGGGTTTTTTATGGAAATTAAATAAAAACAAATTGTATATTTAGATTGTATTTTAGTGTTAAAAAAATCAACAATAAAATTAACTAAAGTGACAAAAACAATACAAAAACGTCTTAAAACTTAATGAAAATGACATGTTCTTCTTTAAAATGAATAAACATATTTTTTTTATTGGATCAATAATTAGTTACTTGTGCCATCATCAGCACAATATTTGCATACAAATTTTGCATGCTCCATGCATATCGGCTTGGAGCAAATGGTGCAGAACATAAACATTTACATACAGGCACAAATATTGCTTCTGGCCCCACACTAGGATACCCTGTGTCGTGGGTAGCAGAAACAGCGACATCACAAACATTGAAACATCCAAGACCTGGGGATTTTTGTTCTCTTTACCCCCGGCCAGGGATTGAACTCGGACCTTTCGCATGGTAAGCAGAGCCACAACCGCTGCACCACAGAGGTAGTCAGAAATGATTTGTTTTTATAAAAATAAGTAACATATAACCAAAAATAAATTATTATATGCTTGAACAATAAACACACACTATAAAACAAAAACATTAAATAGAATTATAAAAAATATAAAAAATATATGTAAGAGCTCTGTGGTTTAATATTATATAATTCACATTTGCTTCTCACATAGGAGACGCAGGTTCGATTCTTAACCATGTACCACTGAGAAAGAAATTTATGTTAAGTACATTATATGGATGTTCTAACAATGATAGAAAACATTGTCAGTTATTTAAAAAAATATAAATATAACAATAAAGTCTTTTATTGACTAAATATTGTTTGTTTCGTTTTTACGAGTTTTTTGTTGTTCATCAGATTGTTCAGATTTAGTCACCCATTTTTGAGCAAAGGCCTCTCCCAAGAACCTCCATCTTTCCCTGTCTTGTGCCACTTTCTACCATTGTGGCTGGGCTCATCTAGCTCATTTAAAAAATTATACAACTTTTTATTTGTATCTGGGTATGAAATAACCTGCCTCATACTCGTCCGGTTTACAAAGGTGATCTCTGATGTGAGATTTTCTCTAGGTTTAAGAATATCGATGGATTCAAGCTTATTACAGCCATAGCTATGCTAAAACTGCTGGTTTTAATATACTGAACTTTTTTTTTTGTTTTAATGAGATGAATTAGAAATAAAAATACTATATTTTTTTTTCGAAGTCCTGCACACCCTTTGCTTCCCACTGACTACGTCAGCTCAGCTCAAGATTTGGAGTAGCTATACCACTTTGATCTTCAATATCCATAAGAATAAATATTTCTTACCTTGAGATGTAACAGCTATGGAGCAAAAAACAACCACAAAATATGAGATCCATTTGTACGAGAAACTTGAAGACATTTTACTCCAGAAACCCAATTTCTTTGCTATTTTACCACCACAGCAGCTAGGTACAACTTTTTTGGTCAACAATTTTGGCTCAATTCCCAATCAACTACCAAAATAGAGATCAGCTGATTGCTGGTTTGAAGTGTTTTAGAAGCCTCCTGAGTTGAGAATATTGATGCTATTTATCCGGCACTTAACTTAGAGTCTAATAATATGCACTAAACATTCTAAAGATGACGAACAACAATGAAAAATACAATACAAAACAACTAAAGTCGGCAATTCCGCAAATTTTTCACCGCTGACAAAGACAAACACATATGAATGAGCGAAATGTCAAGTTGAACGAGTAACTTTATCAACAGAATGAACTTAATTTAAAGGGGCTGCGTGAGCGAGACAAAACATATGCCCTTAGTACGTAGCCACCATGTTTTGTTTTAATTTTATTTAAAAATGAAAACTAACTTTGCATGATTGTAAAATTTCTTAATTAAAAACTCTTTAACCAAGTATTAACCTTGAAAAAACACAGGCCACATACGTGACAAAAAGGAAGTAAAACAATTCCGCAAAGTTTCATGCAACTTGGTTTTGGGTAAGAGGAAAGAGTTCGGTATCGATTAAGTCACGCGTTGGCCGCCAGAGCGCACTCACGTCTAAAAATGGCGTCGGCGATCAATGAAGTAGTAGTGTGTAGTGAAGTCTAGTGTAAAAAATTGAAATGATCGTGCACAGTTGGTTTTTGTGAGTGGAATTACGCTATAAATGGAATATGGGAAAGGGCCAGGAGTTATTAGACGCTGCGCGCGAAGGGAACCGGCAGATCGTCGAGAAAATACTGGGACAAATCGCTAAAAGGAGTGGTCCATTTACGAGGTGGGTATTGTGTATGTTTTGCCTTTTTACAGCAATATCATGACACAGAAAGCCTTCCTGAACTTCATTCTTCATTATCGCCATCGTCTGCCGAATTTCTGATACAAGAAGACAAGCCTCTCAGTATTAGCATAACAACAATGGCATTTTGTTGGATTGAAACTACATTTTTCGTATTGTTTACCTGCTTATCAACAACTACTGATAAGCTGAACCATAGTTACTACATAAAAAAGCATAAGGATAGTCAATCGATAGGCACCTGAGTTCCTAAGATTATAAAAAAGTACCTACTTTACGTTCGTGATCATGATCATCAATTGTAAATAAGTTATCAGGTATACATATGTAGGTACACAAGGTCGGTTTTGTACATCCCGTGGTTCTTACCTTTTCATGTTTATTTCTCTGAGAGCGAATAAAAATATGTAACATCAAAATGAATTATTGTGATAAAAAAGTTATAGCTAAACATACAAGAAACCATCACAAATTCAGTTGTACTGATGTTTAGAGTTCCGCCCCCTTATTAACACTCTGACCAAAACCTATGAAACTATTTTCTTCAACTTGCAACACTTTCTTTAAAAAGTAATTAATGTCATCTGTCGATTGCTGTCAAAGTGGGGCGTCGATTGTGCATGGTATATTTCTTGTGTTTTGTGAGTGAAAATGCCGAAAACTATTAACAGTGGCGTAAGTAAAGTTATTCACAATCTATCAAAATATTTGTCGGATAGAAAATCTGAAGGATTGGACTCTATTCCTTTAAATAACATCAACAGCCTTGTTTTCAACATGACTGCTAGGTATAAGTATGTCATATAGTATGTGCAATGAGAATTGGCTAATTTGTAACTATTGATAAGTTATATTTTGTTGTATTTTAGGCATATCCCCATCTTCCGTAATGAAAATACAAAACGGACGTCAGCCGTATTTTCTACGCCTACGAAAAATAAACCTAAAACCAAAAAGAAAATAAATTTGGATGATTTTGATTTATTTGAAAATAGGCATAAAATACATGAATTTTATGCTGTCTGAAAAGAAGTACGGAGTTTGAAATGGCTGCTTGCAGCTCTTAAAGAATCCATAAATTTTTTTGGTGGCAGAGAATCTCTTCGTTTACTCTTACACAAATAAGGTTATAAAAAATGTAGAAATCAAAGGACAGTACTTATGGACCGACATGATATAGTGGCATGGAGGGATAGGTACTTACATGAAGTCAAAGATGTAAGAGAGAGTGGTATGCCTGTTCTATACCTTGATGAAAGTTATATTCATATTTCGCTCAATCATGCAAAATGTTGGCAAAGCGAAAAATCTGTAGCTACAGAAAAAAGATACATATTGTTCCTTGTGGTGTCAAGACTGGGTTAGTCGCGAATACTTTGTTAATTTATAACGACAAAGAAAAAAAAGCTGATTTCCATGATGCTATAAATAAAGTTAATTTCAAAAAATTCGTATCGAATAAATTATTACCCAATCTAAATGAACCCACCTGTATAGTCATGGACAATGCTAGATATCATTCTTGCCAAACTAAAAAACCTCCAAGCTCAGTTAAAAGAAAAAATAAAATTGCAGAATGGCTTACATCAAATAATATTGCCTACCACCAAAAGTATGTTGTTGTTTTTGGTAAAACAAAATAACCTGACCCTGTTTAAGAGATTGATAATTTTGAACAGGAGTATGGTCACAAAATACTACGACTGACGCCATATCATTGTGACTGTTCAGGTAAGCTGACTACTAAATCTTAGTTTTAATATGGAACACATCGGGCTGTTCGATCTGTCGTAAATGTGACAATATTTGACGTTTGCGGGTTCCAATTTGAATGAAAAATTATCGTTAGAATTGGCGTTAGTTTGCGTCAATTCAAATCAGAACACCTTTGTCTGCTGTCGCGAAAATATCCCTTTTCGTCTATCGTGTCGCGCAGTAGATAAAATCACTCTCACATCTGTCGTTTTGATAGTATACAAGTGTTTGGCGTTCAACTATTTACCGAGTAAGCTTAACCGCCGGACTTCACGCCGCCGAGCCTAGATCCAAGTTGCGATCGTGAAGAGGCTTGCAGAAGCAATGCAGAGCTGATGTAGCTTTCTAAGCGTGAGTGGCCTGACCCAGGAAGGGAGGTAAGTAAAGCTCTCATCTCTCCTTAAATTGTTGGGCCTAGAAGTCTATACTGCCACACATCAAACTTACCTTCACAAACCCTTTTCGTTATCGTCATACAGTCCACTATATAGCTCATTTCGAGCGTACATTTGGTCCATTCGGCCGGATTCATGAAATAGTACCTCTTGGATCTAAATAATTTACATTTCTCATTTCTATTTTTGTTTTCGTAACAAATTCATTTGTCACTAGAAATTTTTAAAACTTGAGGGTAAGTTTGTGGAATTGTGTGTGTTGGTTAACCTCAAGTCGGTGGGTTGGCTATGGTTTCGTTGACCGCCCATACACTTGTGGTCTTGTGCTATCGATCGATTAATACATTTTGTCGTATTATTAATGGATCACTATTACTAGTAACATTAAATTACCTGTGAACGCACTCTTTCGTTCATCTACCATAGAAGTCAACTTTCAAGTGCAATCAAAACAAACAGTTCTGTCGTTTCTTTCGTATTGTGTTTGTTTTGTTTGATAGACATTTATAATGGCGCAAGACAATAAAGGAATGAATGCGCAGGTGCGGAATTCCTTAGATTAAAGCGTGATTATGCATTGGGACTTTTGAAACTTATGGAACAGTCCGATTTGGTAGGTTATTCAGTTGAGGAACTCAAAGATATTGCTGATAGCTTCCACTCAGCACAGATAGGGTTGTTATGCAAGATTCCTTCTGAGTTGCGTAGTTCTGAGATGCGCTATACACATATCTTTGAGGCCAAAGCCAGGTCAGTGCGAACTAGGTTAGCGGTACTCCTCGAATTTAATGGCACACCGCTGGTGAAGAGTTGTGAACCAATGGAAGCGAACAATGAAGAGTTGGTCTGTGCCATTAGTTATCCGGAGATGTCATCGGGTGACTTGAATGTTACCGCTTGGGAGCTTCCGACCAAGCCAATGGTGACAAATTCTTGCACTCAGAAGCCAAACAGCTGTCCCTCATATTCCCTTTCTCGTAGTTGTGATGTCCAAACGACTTCTGAGAATGACGATGACGTTTCTTGCTTTCGTTGTCGTAGTCATCTTCAGACTGGTCAGTCCGACGGGCTATTTTGCCGCGCTGGTCCTCGGTCACGCAGCTGTCATTCTCAAAGTTGTCGATCACGTCCTGACTCTCACTGCCGTTCACAGAGATGTTGCTCTATTTCTCGGTCTCGTTCTCGAGATATCCAGAAGATCTCAGATCGGTCTGATGATGACATATGTCGCTGTCGTTTTCGTCGTCATCATCGGCTGCTGATTCTGATGAATTAATCTATCGTTCTCGGTCTCGGGATATCCATCAGACATTTCAGTCTGGCGACCATGTATGTTGCTGTCGTTTTCGTCGTCGTCGCACTCAGTCTGATGGAGAAACCCATCATCATTATCATGATACCCAGACTTGTCTCAACATCAGTCCTTCTTTTTCCAAGTCTGATGGTGACCTTTCTCGTTTTCGTTGACATCATCAGACCGCTGTTGATAGTTGTTGTTCTCGTCTTCGAGATATCTCAAAGGCATGTCGTTGTCAGTCCAATGATGGCTTTTGTCGCTGTCGTTTTCGTTGTCATCAGCGGATTGCACGGCCTGAGAGAAAACTCTGTCGTTCTCGTGACGAGCAACAGCTTTCTCAGTTTGATGATGGCTGTTGTTGTGATGATCAAGGGGTCAATTGTCGCTTTCGTGGTCATGCTGACCTTCCTCATTCGGTGGCTGAAACTGCCCCCAATCAAGTTGTCGTCAATGGAAGCATGAATGGTGGGCGGAGCCGGCTACTGGTATTGTCGTTGCTGTTGGGAGTAGCACGAATCGATGATTCATTGGGCCTTGTCGCCCCGGTTGCGATTGGTGCAAGATATCTCACCCACTTTTTGATCTCAATTGTTTGTCGGGATGATGATTCGTCTGAAACGCTAGCTGCTTATTGCATCAGCCTTAAAACCCAGCACCATGACTCCTGCGCTGAGGTCTGTTATCACTTCATCGATCGCGGCAAGGTTAGGATAAGGATTTCAGAATCTTGCACGAAGTCGTCGATGGGGCTACTGGCAGCGCTATTTAGCCATGGTTATCGTATTCTGTCGTATTATATTATATATTGTCGTTTTGTGGTATTTCTCGTATTTATTATATTTTGACGAAATTGTCATCTGTCGTTTCTTTCATTTTTCATTTCATGAATAACATGATGAAATCTTTCTAAATTTGTCAAAAAGGAGTTCTCTTGAGAGTGGGCGGTCGCCCCTCTAATATCCCTTTGATTATGATGCAGGTCATCATTAATTTTGTTTTTGTTTAAATAAATTATCGTTTTCGTTATTTGTTGTTAGCTTACCTTCCGTCTCATTAATGTACGTTAAAATATACTGTATTTTGGTGGGCGGAATGTTCAGGTAAGCTGACTACTAAATCTTAGTTTTAATATGGAACACATCGGGCTGTTCAATCTGTGACAATATTTGACGTTTGCAGGTTCCAATTTGAATGAAAAATTATCGTTAGAATTGGCGTTACTCTGCGTCAATTCAAATCAGAACACCTTTGTCTGCTGTCGCGAAAACATCCCTTTTCGTCTGTCGTGTCGCGCAGTAGATAAAATCACTCCCATATCTGTCGTTTTGATAGTATACAAGTGTGTTTGGCGTTCAACTATTTACCGAGTAAGCTTAACCGAACCAGCAAGAAGCAGTGGGACTTCACGCCGCCGAGCCTAGATCCAGGTTGCGATCGTGAAGAGGCTTGCAGAAGCAAAGCAGAGCCGATGTAGCTTTCCAAGCGTGAGTAGCAGTATTATTATTATATTATTAAACCCTTTTCGTTTTCGTTATCGTTACCACTATATAGCTCACTCCGAGCGTACATCAGGCATAGTGAAAGTAAAGGTTGCCACAAAGAATGTTGGTTTAGATAATATCACGTTCCTGCAGCATGTACGAAACTTTTTTGAGGATGCAACTGCTGATACATGGAATAATTGCTGTGAGCATACAAAAAAACTAGAAGAGGAATATAGATGTAGGGGACTGGTAATTGATAGAGAAACTGAACAACTTATTATAAATGTTGGTGGCAGTGATAGTGAAACGTCCAGTCTTACAACTGACAATGAGTCTGACATGTTCAGAATTGAACCAGTACAATCTGATCATGAAATGTCATATGAATCTGTTGAATATTTAGATTATTAATTTGATGACTAATGAAAAAAATCAAAACATAATCATAATGGGTTTATTTTCTTTATTTTAACCCGGTAACTACAGGTACTTACTTTAGTGGAAGATTATTTCATAATAATAAAAATTATGGTAGTTAATGTGACTTCCATAATGAGAGGCTTTAATATACGAGTGTTTCATAATAACACGAGTATTTTAATGCCTAATTATGTGCATTTACATACACTGCTTTATCTCTACATATTATAGGCTCTTTATGATTGTTAATTTATAGTTATATTTAAAATATAACTTCCAATAAGTTCTATTTTAAAATAGGATCGGCAATTAGCGAAGCGGCCAATTTGCATGGGTATACTATACTTAGTATTTCTATATAAAGTTATTTACCGCCCTCAGACCAGGTTTTTTATGTTCCTGGTTGGGCTTTACATAGGTACGAAAACTTTTTTTTTCGTTAGTTCTGACCCTGCAGACATCAGCGTAATGGATGAGAGTTAGAAGACGATGTCTACATCTACACAGTTTAAAGCACTATTGAAGTCAAGTAAAGCCAAGACGGAAAGCAGTTTGCGATTCATGGCTTGCTGGATGTCATCTACGACTTTCAGCAAAGCCGTGATAGCTACGACCCGTTCTGAATCCTGACTGGAACGTGTAAAGAAGGTTGTTTGAGGAAAGGGGATAGGAAAGCTGGTATTGGAAAATAGTCTCAACGACTTTGGAGAGGATGGGCAGAATTTGAATGGGACGATACTCTTTGAACGAGGCGGGGCTAGTGTTTATTTCCGCACTGTGGGGAAGACGCCATTCGATAAGGAAAAGTTTGTGATGTATGTAATAGCAGGCAATAGTTCGTCTAGGATCATCACTAGCTTTTTAAGGCAAATTTTGTCATCGCCTGCTGCTTTCGAGTTAACTGGTGACACCACACCAGTTTGAATCAACGCGGTCAAGGAAAGGCTAAAGGACTTACAGCGAAGGCTCTGAAGTGTGGCGTGTTTGAAAGGCGAGATAAAAAGGAACTGGTTGAGGCCTTTGAGGTCTACATTACCAGCTTGTAGTTCCTGGGAAAATAATTATGAATGAAACCTAATTTGTTACAAAAAAGAAAAAAAAAACTTGTTTTTTTTTCATGTAGGTTCACAGAAACGAAATGGTCGCTATAGCCTCCTGCAGCCCAGTGCACATTAATGTATATGTATAAAATGTGTTTTCTTAATAACGTCCCCTTCCTTATTCTTTAAGATTGATGGATGGATACAAAAATAAAGAAATATCGTCCTGGGCTTCAACGCGTATGGCATCTTTTATCATTTATAATGGACAGTGGGCGTTAATTATAAGACAAAGAAAAATACATGGGCTTTAGGAGGATAGATCACTTGTCGCCTGTAAAATGTTGACTCGCAAAAAATGAGTGCTAGGGGCACAGTTCAAAAATTTACCCATAGAGACCACTGACAACTAAACAGAGCCATTTAAACCACAGCGTAACTTACCGTCAATGTAAACCACGCTTAAAAGGAAATCCGAATTAATAAAGTGAAGTGTTTGGCTTCTGGCCAGACGCCAATCGAAGTTATGGCACGAACGTTGAACTTCAGTCAGTCTGGTGATCTACCTAGTATTGTTCGGTTCAACTTTGTTTACATGTTTGAGAACATATTTGGACAAGGCATGCACTTGACTAATTACAATGTCACTATGTGTTTAATAAGGGCATGCGCTTATCACTCTTATGAAACTAGGTATCTTATGAAGACATGAATGACAATACTATCTTACCTACCTTCAAGAAGATCGTCAAATAGAGTACTGAAAATCATGGCTAACAATTAATCAATTATTTATATCTATATATATGTATTTATATATGTATATGTAAATATACGATTAATAATGACATGGAAATAGAAAAAACGTCGAAAAATATCAGATAACAGATATAGCCACGGCTTTACCGTGGTGACCTATTTTTGTCAGCTCTACTTGTCTGTCTGCTAGTAGTCTCAACAGTAGGTACCTGGTCTAAATCACGTTAATTAATTGTCCTAGTTAGTGAGTAGTAGTTGCACGCGAGGTTTAATTATTAAGATTTTCCTGTCAATCGTGATCTTAATGACATTGCCTTGCTAGTAGTAATTGCAACTTCTTTGCCACCAGACATCTCTGCTGCTATGCTAACGTAGAACGCATTGCCCACAAATACCTTCTTAATGTCAATATCAACCAATACGGTATTTGACAAGGTAGTCGAATCAATCTAGAAACGTGTCTCAAGTTGAACATATTTCAACAAAAATTATTGACAAAATCAGACATATCATCTATTTCCAGCAGTTTGTATTTTATAAACTCAAATTTATGCTAAAAAGACACTATGGCATCACATGCTAGTATTTCAAAGAACTCGTGAACAAAATTACCATTTTAGATTTAGATTTGACAGTTGCTAAAAAGTATCAGTTTTGACTAGCAGTCAAATACCATATTATTAAATATAAACCTATAATATCCATCCACGACCAACTCAGTTGCCCTGTGAAAACAATTTCACCTCAATACCCAACAACTGTTAGCCGGCGGCGATTCCTGTAAACTGTGACGTTTTAGTGTCAATATTTATCAGAGCACACGATGGTCGGTCTCTGACCGCGCTGCAGCCGATCCGTATAATTGCTTCTGAAATCTATTTCAGTACAGAACAATACGACGACCTCGGATGTTTTGTTGTTAGCACTTGAGGTTGTAATTAGGTAAAAAATGGTAGTACCTTTAGAGTTTTCATATACTGAAGAATTGAATGCTCGTCTGCTTTATGGTTAGTCAAAAAAACACGCAAGTTTCTGTGAAAATGGCTGATATGTATCTGTTTATTCTCTTTCAACTATTGCACGCTAGTTTGATGTCGAGGCCTATCGACATCAAACTAGATTTATCAAAAAGAACTGTAAAAGTAAGCCGAAGCAGCCATGTAGGTAAGGAAACTTCTAATTTTACATCGGTCATGGACACGCAAGTGTGTCAATGCGCGAGCAAATTAGAACTGAGCCTCTTCCGAGTACTGTTACTCGCAAAAAATACCGCAATAGAAATAATACATACCGAAAGTGAGGCCGACCTGTTCTCTGGGTCCTATGATTCATCACGCCAGCTACCCAACGGCCGGCACTGGTTTAGTCACAAACCTCCGTTGAACTGCTCAGTTCAGTCTATAGCAAATATTTCTAAAGCAATATTTGACCGGGTAATGTTGCAAATGTGAAAAGCCAGTGGATATGGGCTGAAATAGTTTAAAATGTGTGCTTACTGAGCGAAAATGAAGTTCCAAATGCCATCAGTATATCCGATGAATATGTTCAACAAGATCAGACGCCGACTCAGGTTCGTTTTGACGACTTTATTCGCTTAAAAAATCTTATTTGAGGATGTTTTATCAAAGCGGGTTATCCTTTTATGGTTGTGAAAAAAACGCACACAGAAAATATAACTACATTTCAATGCCTAGGCAAATGTTTGGTCAGCATCTTCAGTTAAATTTAGTTCTCTAACTAATACATACACTGCACATGTAAACAAGCATGGCCAACCCCTTGAGATAGTTAGAGAACGTATCAATACAAACATAATACACAAACAGAAAAATATATCTTGGAACACTCTTATAGGTTCGTACCATTTAGATTTTCTCGTATTCTTAATTAGTGCTTATTAACGACAATAATACAACAATCATGACAGACATTGGTGTTACTGTAGTTGAAAGCGACTGTACTTTAGTTAGATGTCAATAATTTCAACCATTGAAATGCCTTTGATTGATAATCTTTTATTTGTAGTCTACGTGTCCATGATTCATAATTTATAAAGTTAAATATCGAGGTACCGACCTATCTGCCTTTATGAATCAATATTGCCAACCATGTTTCGCAGAGTGTGACCAAGTGAAAATCATATTATAGATTGGTTGTTTTGGTATATCACTAATAACCTGTTATTATGTTACGCTTCCTCGACTATTAACAGCACGTTTCTTCATATAATGATTGTTTTTAATTAAATAGCTTACTATTTACCTACATCAAATAGTTTTGAGCTATTTAGTTTCTACCTATTGCCAATCGTTGGCTTAAATACGAGCTCCGAAAGGAAAATGTTTTTGTATGTCACTTTTTTGTTATACATAGTTTTTTAACTTTGAAATAGTTCATCTGAAGAGAAAGTTCCCCAAAGAAAGTTATAGATATAAATTGCTCTTCAAAAATATACATAAATATGCTAATTCTAGACAACGATTGGGAATAGGTATTATTTTTAGGAGAATTTTATCAGCTTTTATTATGTAGTAGGTACAACAAAATTTCCTATGATTCGTTGTTTTCGAGATGTAAGCAAAAAAAACAAAAATGGTATCTTTGTGACCCCCTAGGGCTCAACTCCGAGGGGTCAGGACTTTTAGTATGATTGTCTGCTAACGTGCTACTCAAAGTTCCGAAGTCAAACTTTCTGCTTTCGACTGCCCCATTTATACCCCCCTTGTGAGCACTAATTTACTATGCTAATAACATAATATTACTTATGCAAACTACTTGTTTATTAATCATCATTCATTATCATTTATCATTCTACAACATATGCCTAATGAAGTCATGCTTTGTCCTACTTCAAGTATATTATCGATATCAACAACTGTTCAGTTATCTTATCTGCATGGCTCGACTCGATAGTCCTAATAATGTCATTATTTTTGTTACTCTCTTTCAAATTAGTGGTTTAACAAGTGTCGAAGTCTGCTTATGACATTTTTAAGTGTTTTTTATTCAAGAGGTTGTGTGTTTGTTACACCGATAAGTTTGTCGAGTGAGAAGTGCGTTTCCCATGACTTAGTACTTATTTTTTTAGTATCGGTTTATATTTCGTGGAATTGGTGTCCGCTTGGAGTTCCTGTTTAAGAAAAAAAACTTGTAAACTTATTTAAATGCAACGATGAATTCAGAACCAACTATAAAATGTTGTGGAAAATTTAAATTCCATGGTTTGAAAAATGGCTTTCAGCGTAGTTGGACGACGACAAAGATATTAAGAAAAAAGTATTTTGATGTCGATAGGTGAGAACAATTATATTTAAGATATAGATATGCTAAAGACAAGAAGTGTTTTTCGAAATAGAGTTAAGTCTTCAAAATGATATAAATTATTAAAGTCTTCAGATATGTGTATTTTAATAAATATTTTCGCCAACAGACCATTATATCTAACCCATTCATGTCCTCGACGAAGGGCTCGGGCTTTTACCCGGATAAGAGAGATATTGAGCCATACTCCACCACGCTGGCTCAGTGCGGGTTGATGGTGGGATGTCGGGCTAGTGGCCAACATGACTGTCCGATATGTTCAAGCTGACCATTTAATGCGCCTCACCAGCTTTAGCGATAATTGCCGGGACATACAGCATAACGCGTCGTCCGAAATATGATAGACCATTGCATATGAAGAACAGAACTTTTAACCTAATTACAAGAAAATGTAGTTCGTATCTAAAGATATATGAAATTACGATAGTGACTCTAACGTGAACATTATCGTCAACGCGATTAAAATGCATTTTGAATTGAATTTATTTAAGTATTGGTGAAACTATCACAGCTACGTACTATTTCTAATAAAAGTGATTGATTTGAAAAGTGAAAAACAAACATCATTCGGTCATTTTACTTTTCCGATTCTGTGGCCTAAAAAAGGACCAGTCAGGGCCGTAAAACATTTAAAAACAAAGATTCTGACAATAGGTTTTTGTTTTTACGACGGTGGTAGAACGAAGTTTTTATGCCATGGTATTTATTTGTGAATTTTGCAATATGATAAGTTGAGCCTGTAACGATTAATATTTAAAAGTTATTTCTTAATGTAGATCGCTTACTGTTCTTACGCACGATAATTTCGTTATTTAATTCGCAGGCAGTCGTGGCCGAGCGGTTAAGGCGTCTGACTAGAAATCAGATTCCCTCTGGGAGCGTAGGTTCGAATCCTACCGACTGCGACCTTTTATAAAATAATATATAAAAATAAAAATATTTTCATTTAATTATATTTTAGCAAGGACTATAAATATAATGAAAGAAAGAATAAATAACGAATCATGAAGTATACTGTTTGCCATTATAAGTTTTGCCTACCAAAAGTAAATGTTTATCAAAAGTGTCACAATGTACTTTCACAGGTTGCTAATAATCACTTTCTGTCCGAATACTAAAGTTAGGTTTGTTAGGTTAGGTTATAGGTTTTTCTCAAAGGTCCTACCGACTGCGAATGTCTTTTTTTATTTTATTTTAATATATATTAGTAAGGGCAACATACGTAAGTATATAAAGAAAGAATAAATAAAGAATTATGAATTATGAAATACATTGTTTAGCAATATAAAAGTTCATGAAATTGAGTGCTCCCATGCAGTTTCACAGAACCGTATTGCTATAGGTAGATCACTTTCTGTCCTAATACATGCTAGCTAATACTAAATTTAGATTTGTTAGGCATAAATCTAATACAAGGAGCCAAAGCGATGCGGAGCGGAGGGAGGCGACACACCACGTAGAAAATAGGGTGTACAATTTGATCAACATATAAGTAGGAAATTTGGGATGAAAATGTATTTTTTGGATGTGGTGTTACAACATATGATAAACAGCTTAATTTATGCCTTAAGTCAGTATGTTGGTAATTAATATATATTTTTCGTTTCAGTCTAAGAAAAGGCGCGGGCGTCAACGTTCAAGATGATAGCGGCTACACACCACTGCATCATGCCTGTTTGCGAGGCCACAAGTAAGTAAACTGGTTTTTACCAATAAAGGTATGGCTATGTAAGGTAATCCATACTATGGGAAGGTTACCTTTATTGGTTTTTATAGGCTAGGCCAGGCACTGGTTACCTTATATATTCTTACTGCCTACTGTCGAATTTAAGGAAGTTGTTTGTAACCTAACGGTTAGGTTACAAACAACTTCCTTAAATTTAGGTCCTAACCCACTGTTAAGTCTGTTGATTAATAGGTAGGTACCTAGTTACTATTCAGCAGATAAAACAGCTAATTCAATGTTTTTTTGTGAAATGCACTATCAGTTCCCGTATCGTAGGCATGATTTTGGAACTACCATTGTTACTCGGATAGTGTGTTTGGTTGTACTAATGAGGTTGGTTATTACCTACATAACATATTTATAAGTCACTAGACAAGTCTTTCGCGTCGCTTGAGAATCACTAACTATAACTAATCAAACCTTCCGTTCAATGAGCGCCTTTCATATTAGTGGTTGCTTTTAAACTCGTGAACTTTTGCTCCTTCGAAAGTTGCAGGCGTTATCTTGTAGGTACTTTGTATCGCACATTTCACATCAAAACTATTTAAAAAAATACCGGGGTATCGCCGTGCCCCCAGATTGGTTAGTATCGTCCAGGACTGCAACAAGCTCTATCCTGACACACATGAAAAGAAAACATAATAAAGTGGATCGAATCAATTAATCTATCTATGCTATTTTGTTCTTAGGTTGCATAACAATTCCTTTGCCCCCAGAGAGATCGTCCGTCTCCTCCTATCCGTGGACGCGTCTCCCTGCATCGCCGACAAGAAGGGTGCCACGGCCCTCCATCTGGCAGCGTGGAAGGGCGACTCTGATGTGGTCTCCATGTTGCTATGTCACGCCAACCCGCAAGTCAATGTAGACAAGTTGGTAAGTGACCTTTTTTTTTGCACTTTCTGTGGTGACTATTTTTGCAGTATGCTAACGTACCTACATACGTATTTATCGAACGTAAATTTCGAAAAATTCGTTTCACCCTCCTTATACAGGCACATACATTGCTTCTGGCCCCACACTAGGATACTCTGTGTCGTGGGAACCAGAAACAGCGACATCACACATATATACATCCAAGACCTGGGATGGGGAAAATGTGTCGAGTAGTGCAGTTTGGTTTTGCTTGCGCGCTCGAGTAAAACGAACTGAGGTTCTTACAAAATGAAATGACATCTTGTCGAAAATACTTGATGTACAATGGTGTTATAAGTAATTATAACTTAAGCTACATGGCGTCAGTTATAACTTATAACTGACGCCATGTAGCTTAAGTTAGCGGCGTATGGGAACAAGAGAGAATATGCATGGGCAAGAGAGTTGATGGTGGCCGCCTCAGGTGGTTTTCTCAGGCTCCAAGAAGCCTTTCGACAGCTATACCAATTGCGCCTGACCACTACAATAATTGTACAGTGAGGTATGGTATAGGCTTTTGGCGCGAAAAGCTGGCTTTTGAAGCGTAAGTTAAATTGGAAAATGTAAGTTTCCCGCGCTCATAAAATAGTCTATTGCGCAGGAAACGTCATCGGAATTATTTTCTGGGTAATTCTGTAGTTCTTTGAAGAGACATTCATTGAAAGAACAAGGAGATTTGGGGAGAGAACTGAAACAAACAATAGTAAGTGTAGCTCAAACACTGGAAACGGGCCGAAATAGTAACAAGGAGCGATACCCGCTTGTGTTCAGCGGGCGTCTCACTCACCTCATCATCTATCTTTCGGAGTTATTTAGCTTGATTAATAGTAATAAAGAAATTTCAGTTTAAGTTTTTTGAGATAAGTCAACAATCTTAATAGGCCTGTAAAGCCTTGGTTGGGTTTTGTATTTCTTAGTTCAACCTAACACGAGGGATAAAGAGGGTTTCGCTTCGCTCACCCTTTATACTTCACATGCCTGACCCGCCTCTCGCCCAGGCATTGTTTATTTAGTCTATAAGCGGTGGCGAAACCATTCGTAAATAGATAACTGAACGGCATTGAACTAGCCAACTAAAAAAACAAGGGTACCATACTGAGAAAACCATGTTGAGATAATTGTGTCCTTAACTAAGTTCCATTCCCATCAAAAAATATTACAGGATTACTGAAACATCCGTAAAAACTAATAATGTCCTTAGTTATTCCTCTAATGCGTAGATTGTTCGAATTCCCTTCGCTATTAAGTTGGTTGTCCTGTAAAACTGTCATGTGTCAACTGTTTTCCAGTCAGTCAATAACGCCGATGTCAGTCTGAACATAAACTATTATAGTTTATGTTTTAGGACGGGAAACAACCCGCCTCAAGTACGTTTAAGAACTGTGATCACGAGGGGTGTGATTTAAAAAAATATTCAAAAAAATTTAAGATCCCTTACTCGAAATATTTAAATTAGTTTCTTAAAAAGGCTTGCCTTTAGAAAGTCGGCCGCTTCAGATGCTCTTGCTGATTTTTATATGCCTCATTAGTGGATTTATAGATGATTTCAAAATACGAACCGACGGAAATAATTAGTTAATAATAATTATTATAAGCGTTCAAGTTATTAACTCTCTTCTATATACCTAGCCTTGGGTACAGGAGCGAGCCCCCATCCTCTTCATAACCATAACCACAAAAATTAGGTTATAAAAAGTTATTTTTCTCAAGAAAGGTGCTTTTCCTTTTCATTGGAGCGGTGTCAGGGTGAAGGGCTACCCCCCGATTTTTGCATTTTGCAGAAGTTTGCAGTCCTTCCTTAAAAAACCAAAAAAAATCATATAATAAAATAAAAGTAGAAGTATTTTTTTAGCATGGCCAATTAACCTCTCGTCGGCCATCAGCATTTAGAATTTTTCATCGGTTTTCCGAAAGATTAAATGGCACAGCTGTTAGTTGAATGGCTGATTAAGCTAGTAGGTATCTATCTAGTTCTTTGAAACTTCACCACCAGACATCAGACCAGGAGTCAGCGCTCCTCATCGCAGCGCAGTTCGGCAACGTGGAGGTGGTTTCCCAACTCCTCAAGAGGGGGGCTGACGTCACCATCAGGAATGTGAAGGACGAGAGCGCGTTGGACTTGGCCGCTCAGTACGGCAGGTGAGTTTCATGAAAAGTATTATCGGTCAAGTGCGAGTCGAACTCGTGCACTAAGGGTTCCGGACTCGTAGAAGAAAAACGCAAAAAAATATGTCTCTTGTTTAAAGAACCCCTTTATTTTTTTAATTACGTATAGTTCTTTGTTGGTTGCTGTAGCGGCAACATAAATACAAATTATGTAAAAATTCAAATCTCCACGTATTACGGTTCAGGAGATGTAGCCCGCTGACAGACAGACGGACAGCGAAAGCTAAGTAATAGGGTGCCGTTTGGCCCCTTTAGGGTATGGGAACCCTTAAAATCTCCTCTGATCCGTATCGGTCGAGGAAGAAAAAAATTTAACTATACTCCTTTGCGTTCGGCCATCTGAATCTTGCCCTTATATCCATTATAACTTGATCCAGGTTGGAGACCGTTCAACTGCTGCTGAGAGCCCGTCCTCAGCTGGTCGACGAATACCGACTGCCTAACTGCAGGGTTCGCGTGTTCCCCTCCACGCCATTGCATCGTGCCAGCAAGAATGGCCACAAGTAAGTGAACATAAACTTAACATTTACATACAGGCACATACATTGCTTCTGACCCCATACTAGGACACCCTGTGTCGTGGGAACCGGAGACAGCGACGTCACAGTCACATAAACATCGAAGACCTGGTGTTTATTTCTCTTCCTCCCCAGATTGGGAGGCAAAGCCTCACACCGCAACTCCACAAAATTCGTCAAGTGACATACACTCGTAAATTAGAGATAAGCTCGCCTTTCTAAAATATAAACAAAATTCCAAAATTCTAAAATTCCAAATGACTTTATTACTGTAGATATTTACATATACTTAGCAATCGTCATTTTTTGCCACTTCTCTACATTGGACCACTGTAGGAGAAGAAGGGCGTAGAAACTACCACAGATTGATTTTTAGATCTCTTTTAAAAATTGCTTATGCTTAACTAATACAAAATATAATATTTAGTCATTATCATAATTAATAAGCAGGAATAAATAATTACAAAATTATTAACAGCAAGGCCTGTGTTGAGCCAGATTAACCCCATACAGTCCCATCATTTAAGTAATCTTGAACATTGTAATATCCCTTTTTCGACAAAGTCGCTTTAACATGGTTTTCAAATTGCTCAAATGGCGATTTCAAGATCTCCAGAGGTATCTTGTTGTAGTAGAGAATGCCCTTGAAAGAATTGCTAACCTTCGCGAGTCTAAACCGGGGCGCAAGTAGTCTGTGATTATTTCTTAGGTTAACATTACAGCTGTCGCTAAGTTTGGGAAATTTGTAAGGTTCTTGCGTACATACATTATATTTTCGAAAATAAATTGACTAGCTACAGTTAGTATGTCAATTTCTTTAAAAAGCTCTCTTAAGGAGTCTGTGCGTTTTAAATTATAAATTGCTCGAATAGCTCTTTTCTGCAAAATAAAAATAGTTTGAATATCCGCTGCTTTCTCCCACAACAAGATACCATAGGACATGACACTATGAACGTAACTAAAATATACTAGCCTAGATGTAGCCACATCCGTGTTTTGTTTGATGTTCCTAACAGCGTAAGCCGCAGAACTTAACTTACCAGCCAATTTTTCTATGTGGGGTCCCCACTGCAATTTGTTATCAGTGGTTATTCCAAGAAACTTCGTGTCATTTACTAATTCTAACGTATTGCTGTCCAACACTAAACTGGTCCCAACTTGCCTGACATCTGGAAGTGAGAATGTGATACATTTGGTTTTACCAGCATTTAACAATAAATTGTTAACTGTGAACCAATTCAAGGTTCAAGATAATACTCTATTGACATCATCAAAATCTTCTTTTTGTCTTTCAATTTCGAAGACCAGTGAAGTATCATCAGCAAACAACACTATGTTAGTCAATTTCTCCACCATAAAAGGCAGATCGTTAATATATACCAGGAATAAGAAAGGGCCTAATATGGAACCTTCTGGAACGCCAATTTTTACCCCCAATCCATCAGATTTAACGCCGTTGACTTCTGCCTTTTGAATTCTATTGCTTAGGTATGATCTTAGTAGATCCAACGCTTTATTTCTAACTCCGTAAAGATTTAATTTCATTAGCAGCGTGTCATGATCAACACAATCAAATGCCTTCGACAGATCGCAAAAAACACCGATAGCATCGTGTGCGGCTTCCCATGCAGAATAAATATGAGATAATATAAGGGTAATACCTGCATCCGTAGTCGATTTACCCCTAGTGAAACCGTATTGCTTGGCGTGGAGTTGTTTTGTACGGTTGAAGTGTGAGAGCATTTGATTGAGTATAATCTTTTCAAAAATTTTACTTAGTGCTGGAAGAACAGATATTGTTCTGAAATTAGACGGATCACCCTTTTCTCCCGTCTTGAACAGAGGTATAAGTTTACTGTGTTTCATGACGTCTGGGAAAGCTCCCCCAAGTAACACAAAAGCTGTATATTATCTAAAATAGATACGGATATACATATTAAAGTCATTTAAACGTCTTTAATAGATTCTGGCCTATATTAAATGCTGGTTAATTGCATTTTGATTTACTATTTAAGACTTAAAGTTGTATTGTACACTTAATCAAAAATATAGAATGCCTAAACTCCTACATTAACATAATGTTAATCTGATATACAGCTGTTAGCACAGCTTTTGTTCTTTTTCAACGGCTATAGCAGTATAATGGTAGTTCAAAATTTCATTAGCATTATAAACGCATGAAAAAAAGCTATACTAGTGCTGTAAGCAGTATTAGCATTTTTTTTAAAGTTTAGCCTTACAAGAATCTGTGTTTTCGTATTTATAATGCTATTCTTATAATAGCATTTACTGAATAAATAGAACAGCTTAAGCCCCGTTTAATACGTTAGTTTAAGCTACTATCGTACTGTTAATCGCAAATTGAAATTGAAAAAAGGTTATCAAGTTCTTTGAGTAATAATTAGATCGTATAGCAATCATGCAAATTGCTTTCATGGCCACAGTGTGAGAGGAGTGGACAAAAATTGTTGAAAAAAATAAAAAAATAAAACTTGGAAGATAATACTCATACTATAACAAACGTTTGAAGAACAATCAAACCCAAGTTCGTGATTCGCCAGTTACGCATGAAAATTTGAGTGTCAAGTAGAAAACATGTGTCGCTAAGTGGTTCCGTAGAAAATATATTCGAAGAAGAGCTGTGCGTGGCAAATGCAGATAATGAAGGTTGGTAAACTTCATTATCTGCATTTCTCCTTATTATTAGATTAAAATCGTCTGTCTACAGACGCAGTTTCGCAGTTATTGATATTATATACAAATTTTTCGGTTTATATTACTCGCATGTAATAATAAACGCTATAAATATGTATACTTTTAACTAATATCAACACTATTTCCATACAATTTAGGTCCACTTTTGAATGCAGTCATGCATGAATCGAAACTAGACCTTAACTTTAGAAAGTTACGGTTGATATTACTCAAATGCATTTAAATTTTGAAATTTTTCACTTCTTTTTTACCTTGACTATGTACCTAAATAGGTACAAACTATTTTTTACCAGCGTATGTTTGTCAAGAGACATAGAACATGTGACAGCCTTTTTAAATGAAACTCGGTTGCCTTCTGAAATCCACAGAACTATGAGAGGTTTAACTCATCTGTATAACTGGAAAGCCTCAGAATTCAGATATTTTTTTCATTATTTGAGCATTATTATTTTACCACAAGTCTTAATTTCTGGAGCTTACTTACATTTTTTGTTTTGATATTATGGTATAACTATTTGCTCCAACAAAAGATATGAACACCTTCTACCATTGGCTAAAGAACTTCTAGTTTATTTTGTGGACCACTATAAAGATTATTACGGAGCTGAATACGTCACTAGCAATGTGCACAATTTAGTACACTTAGTTGATGAAGTTCAACGACTTGGAGTTCTTCTGACGTTTACTTCATATCCATTTGAAAACAAGTTATTTTTGATTAAGATAATGCTGAGAGAAGGAAAAAATCCTTTGGCGCAAGTTGCAAGAAGACTTAGCGAAGAAAATGGGATTCAACGCGCAAAAACTAATAAAAGCAAAATGACACGCCCTGTATCTGTAAAACAAAAAAAGAGTTATTTGGAAGTACACTTTGGAGAGTTTAAACATTCTACGAAAAATAAAGATAAGTATTTTATGAGTAATAGCGACGACATTATTGAGTTAAAGGACGACGATGACGACTTATGACGATGGCAAAATTACATTAGGTGGCGTCAGACTTACGGAACTTAACAATGTTTTTGAAAAGCCAGTCAAATCAAGCCATTTTCTGATATATAAATCCAAGACTAACCGGCAAACAAATAGTTTAACTTGTTTTACTCCACAAGATGTAAAATTTAAATATGTTTGTAATGTATATGAGAATGAGCTCTATTTTGTACCCTTGTTGCACACATTGAACAAGTAATAGGTAATTTAAAAATGGCCAAAAGAGTCTGACTCGCGTATCGAGAAAAAAGAAACTTGCTCGATCCTCCGTATTATAAACCTTCGTGTCTACCGCTGCGCTAAAACTAAATACCCGACTCCTTTTTTCCCCGCAGCGGCAACTTGGGATAAGAAATTTTTCAAAGTGCCGGCCGACCAGTCTTGGATGTTATTTATATATGTATTTGTGTGAATATATTTCTTAAATATATCACTGTTCTAGTGCCTGTAATACAGAGTATCCTAGTACGGGGCTAGAACAGTCTGTGTGATAATGTCGCACAGTATTAATAGTATTATAAATGTGGAAAGTGTTTTATATTTTCTGAATGGCATTTACAAGTCCTTCATACAAATACTCAACATGATATGGTTTATGCAAAATTATAATCAAGTGTAGTTCAATTAGCGAAGAGGGCCTGCCAGTCGCTATATTGTTTTTTCTTTTTTAGGGTTTCGTACCCTAAGGGTTCCAAACGGGACCCTATTACTAAGACTCCGCTGTCCGTCCGTCCGTCTGTCACCAGGCTGTATCTCACGAACCGTGATAGTTAGACAGTTGAAATTTTCACAGATGATGTATTTATGTTGCCGCTATAACAAAAAATACTAAAAATCAGGATAAAAGAAATATTTAAGGGGGCTCCCATACAACAATTCTTTCAATACCACATACAAACTTATGGATGCACCTGGTTACGTACATGGAGTGTGAAAGTAACCGCACCAATAACTTTGTAAACAATATTTTGGTGTGTAAAATCCAAACTATTCACTCCACACCATCGCTTCCATTGAACGGTGGTACGGAACCCTTCGTGCGCGATTTAGACTCGCACTTGACCGGTTTTTCTTCTTTCCGAACCTTTTTCTAAAGTCTGCACTATTTTGAATGACATCTTGACTCTGAAATTATAAAATAAACGTAAAAATAGATATATGTACGTAACTATGCATAGGTAAGTACTTGTCAAACTCAAAAATTATTTTATAATCTACAAGTTAAGAAATTTACATTTGAAATACGTCAAGAAAGCAACGAAAACTAAATCAATCCCAACAAAACATTACTTTTATTCAATAATTTAGGTAGGTACTAATTGTTTACTGCATAATTCATGTAACTACCCCCTCGTTTTGGAAATATAAAAAAAGAACAAACGCCGTCAGGAACAACGTGCCGCGCCGAGCCGACTTGACTTAACTAACTATCATGATATTCAAGATCAAATCAAATTTCATCCTTGAGCTTGCTTCATCCAAACGACTCCCGCACACTTCACCTCACCCCCGCGTAACTCGCACCCCCCGCACCTACCTCAAAAACAGTATCGCGTAGCCTAATATATTAATACCTAAGCAAGTAGTTAATTTACTACATATTAATGATATATTGATCAATTAAAGGTGAGTGAGGTGAATTAAATATATCATATTATGTGTCTTTGGGCATTTATAAGGAAATAAATACTTAATATTTATTGGTCATTATATTTACAATGCTGGACCGTAACCTAATTAGCACAATAATAATCTAAATATTTGGTGCTAAACGACAACAAGCATTACAATCACATACTGAAATGCTGCTATAATGCTTAGAACTTACGTCGAATATCATATAATGCGTTAATCGGACTTAACATATTGTATCTAGCGATAATACAACGAATTGCATTATTATGGTATACTTGAATGCCTAAACCATGAGTCACCATTTTTTACTATAGCCTTTTGTAGGTTATGCCGGAAAAATATTAAAATGACACATATTGGATAGGAAGAATACATATTACGATACAGTTAATGCTGGCATAAACATTGAAGTGACTTTGTTTGCTTAAATTAAGCCAACAGCTTAATTTTTTTATTTAAGATATGACACTCAATTTAAATTTTCAATATTATTAACATCATTTATAACTTTTGAGAGGGCGCGTGCAATATTTAACACTATCTTTATATATTTTTATAGTAAATTGATACCCGCAGCTAGATTTCACACTTACACTATCATAAAAGACAATAAATGTAATTGTACTTACACAATTTAATTAATTATCACCATCTTATTTCGTTTCACACTCCATCACGCACATACTAAATACTTTAAAAAAATTCGTGCTCACAAAGAACTACTTTAAAACAAGTAACATTATACCAGATTAGTAAACTGTAGCTTTAATGTGTTTAGCTGTATAGAAGACGTATTAAAGTCACCGAAAATGCTTAAAGTAAATAAAAATGTTATTTACCTTCTTATATAATGTCGTTGTAAAATTGTTATAATGCTAATTTAGAGCCATATTAGCCATACAAGAGCTTTATATTAGTATATAATGCTGATATACAGTATAGATTTAATACTTGACGCATGAACTATTGCTGTTATATGTTTATTATAATGCTGTTTTGTGTTACTCCATCATCAACACATTTATTAAATATATAGGCTAGGTGTCGGGCTATAACAAGTATTATTGAACCAATGACTTTGACTGATATACCCCACAGGTCTTCAGTATTTTTTAAGTTAAATAATCTATACGTTTTGACAATATCCTG
The DNA here is from genome assembly GCA_949825045.1 of Argyresthia goedartella. Lineage (NCBI taxonomy): Eukaryota > Metazoa > Arthropoda > Insecta > Lepidoptera > Argyresthiidae > Argyresthia > Argyresthia goedartella. The sequence continues at coordinate 6,502,969 of OX463818.1, forward strand.
GGGACATAAATGATAAAATTTAAAGTCTACATTACTGATGCTAGTGCTGTTTTTTAACAAAGCCTCTGCTTCATATGGAGATGAATTTAGACGCTCTGTTGTGAGTAAGGGTGCATTGGTGAAGAATGTTTCAAAAGCTCGAGATACCTCAGCGTTGGATTTAACAACATCATCACCTATCTTTAAGCGGAAATCATTATACCTTGTTATAAATTTGCCAGTTTCACGGTTTATGATTTGCCGAACCGTTTTCATTCTGTTATTGAATTTTGTATTTTTCTATTAATGTGTAAAGTTTTTGCAGTTCTTCAAACCAACTTGATAGTTTTGGAATATTTTTTAACATAGTCATGAAATTTTATATTAAAGTTATAGGTTTTTTGTTCATAAAGGTCATACAAGATAGCTCTACTTTTACGAATTCCAAATGTTGCCCAGTCATTAAATTTAGATTTAACGTTGTTGGCACTGACTTTCTTTAATTTGAAAAATGTATTGAATTCTGTTTGAATAATGTTAAAGAAGTCAGAATAGATTTTGTTTGGGTTCTGTTCATCAAAATCCTGTACTGGCAAACCCATATCTAAGTTTTTCATATACATGTCTAGTCTATGGGATGTAATAGGCCTATAAAATGATGGATCAGTCTTATTTTTACTAGTAATTTGGAACGAAACTGTTTGACCACTGTGATCGGATGGTAAACAGTTAATTACATTTTTACTTGTGAATGCACAGTCACAAAAAACGTTATCTTAGCAAGTTTGGCTGGTAAGTGTAATTCTAGTCGGCTCTAGAAATACATGACACAATTTCTTTATTACTGTAAACATTAACGTAAACTTAGTAAACGTAATTGTTTGCCTATAAGACGGACCACTGCGGGAGAGAGAAGGAGAGAAGGGCGTAGAAATTCTTACAGATCGATTTTTATATCTGGTTTTGCCGACTGAATGACTGACTAGCGACAAAAAATGAGCGCGACTAGAAATACTGGCTTCGTCTGACAAAATTACTGAATTGCGCGAATAGAAATCTAAGAACAGCAACTTGAAAACCTTAATTCTAGTAACATAAAAAATATAAAATAATGATTAGTAAAGTAAAGTAAGTAAGTAGTAAGAAAATAAAGTAAGTAATTCACTTAAGAATTTATCGTACTCAGAAAAGAACATGATAGTTTCCAAAGAAAAGCAAAAGTTACAGAACGCATGATTGCCGCCACAGGAGTGGTCCAAAATACAGTCTCAAAATTAAGAAAATAAAAATTCTTAGGCTACTGGTTTTAAAATTAAAAAAACCCGACAAAGAACAGCGATGAGAAAAAATATTACTGAAATATGACTTGAGAAATATAATAAATTCCATATACACAGTGCGGAAAGAAATTACTATAAATAAAAAAATGGTAAGCGAGATTTTAATTATTAAGTGAGACCACATTAAAACAAATTATAAACACAAATTCTAATAATAATAATATTTATTTGTTTCAGATATACATCCATAATTAAACACGGTAAAATGAAAAATAAATTGAAATAATGACACAAAACAAAAAATAAATTAATTGGTAACACAGAAAACAAGATCTAAGTATGTAAGATAAGTCCACACAATCATTCGTCATTCTGTCATAATTATGTCTATTACACATCCATCACACAACACATTCACTTACTTCTTATTCCTGTTTAAGTGCACATCCACCCAGTGCTTCATCATAGGGCTGTCGACCCTATCAGCCAGCGTTCTGAGGATCAAGTTCGAGCTGCCGCGAGTCCGACTCCACATGGACGCTACTCTGTTACGCAGTATGGCGATAAAATCGTTTATTCTTGCTTCCGCAAGCATCGTCGACGCGCTACAGTATCGCGGCAGCCCCAACACAATCCTCGGCGCGTTATTGTATTGGACACGCAGGGAGCTGTAGGCCCTCTGCGTATAGCGAATCCACAGACTGCAGGTGTAGAAGGTTTGACAGTAGGCTCTAAACTGTGTAAGTTTCACTTCTAAAGAAGTGAAACTTACACAGTTTAGAGCACCTTGCAAACCTGCGGGCCAGCATGTTACAGCGGACTGACAACGCCCTGCGCTCTCTCTCCATGTCGAGATCATCTGTGAGTGTCTCCGTGACCACATGCCCTAGGTACTTAAATTCCGAAACTCTGGCCACGGGTATTCCACACATTCGGACTGGTGGTGGTACAAACGATGGTGATTTGGTGCCCGCCTTGAAAATGCGATATAATAATATAATATAGATTCAAAAAATATATCAAAAAAGGATGTCTTTAGTCGAGAGGTCCAACATTCAGACATGGAGAGATGTTTCCGCCATATGAAAGCCAATGATTTATTTGGAGCTGAAAAAAAAACAGTGATATATTGACGAAACCTGGATCCATGCTCTATACCGTGAAAAGGTGTTGACGTGTGCTACGAATAAAGGAATACAAAGAACGATAGCCCTTGTTGCCGATGGATAATGCTCCATGCTGGAAGCGAAGACGGTTTTGTAGATGGCACACTCCTAATGTTCAAAGCTAACATAAAAACTGGGGACTACCATCACCAAATTAACTTAAATTTCAAAAAGTGGTTATAACAAAATCTTTTGCCTAATGACCGAATTGCATTATAGTAATGGTAACGCATCATACCACAGTGAAGAGGGAGACGAGTCTCCCAACATGGGTTCAATAAAAGCGGTGATGGTAGAGTGGCTCAATACATGTTCATCCAATCCCACAAAACTCCTAAAAAAATCATCATTGTTAAGATTTTGGCTGATCATGGCCTTGTAACAGTACGATTACCGCCTTATAACTGTGATTTAAACCCTAAAGGGTAGATTTGGAACCTAGTAAAGAGTATCGCCGATAACAATATTGAACAACTGGAATCTAAAATAGACTCTAGATGCTTTAAAGTCGATAACACCTGGCGACTGCAAGAAAGAGGTCAACCATGTCGAGCACCTCGAAGAAAATAACTGGTACAGAGATAGATTGATCGATGAGAAGTTTGAGTGGAGTTGACATTTGAATAATAAAATTAAACATGACCGTCCGTGGACCTAATTAAGATGCTCAACTTATGTTTTTCTATTTATGATAAATAAATAAAAAGTAATAATATCAAAATTATATATCCCGATTTATGCACAATTTTTGACTGCTAGTCAAAATATATACTTTTTAGGAACTATGATATACTAGCTTGCGACATCATAGTCAAATGCTGTATTTTGAACACAAAATTGAGTTTATAAAATGCAACTGCTGGAAATATTCAATTCTGATATTGTCAAACGTTTTTGTTGAAATAGGTTGAGCTTGAGACACGTTACTAGATTTATTGGACTACCTTGTCGCCGTATGGTCTGCGGTTGCGGGGTCAAGGACCTTATGTTTTGCTTTATGCCCGCGGCGTCAACTCGTGGGGTCACGCCACCCCCGGTCACGTCACCCCCGGAAATAATTAATTTATCTTAAGTACATTATACGAACGTTCTAACGGTGATGGAAAACATCGTGAGGAAACCTTCATTACTCCATAGCCGCGGCTATGGGCTAGCCCCCTGTCACGCAAAATGGAGTCTTGAATAACTGGCTCAAAGTGGGCACAATGGTGACTGCCACCCCGTATGGGAAAAGGCGTGACGCTATGTTATGTTATGTTATGTAGCTTTTAATCAGCTGGTCGGGTCAATGAACTGAGGGAGAAAATAGTTTTTCATTTGCGACCATATGTTTCTTGGGGAAAGTTGTTCATGGGTACAATCTTTCCCCAAAATATGGCCAGCTAATTGAATGTCAGCCTGTTCATTAACAACTAGCTCTTGCTATCTGCCTTGCTTGGTGGTATTTTTCATACTCTTTGCAACGCGATATTTCAATACTCTGGTTTTAGTTTTTGAACTTAATCTCTTGCAGTACTTTTTCCCTATATTTTGTTATATCCTTTGCCAACTATCTTCAAAACTGATCACTGTTGTCAACTATACCTTCAGCCTGCCTACAGGTGTTACACTGGTACCAAGTAGCAACCTACAGGCGGCAACAATCACACCGAATTCATATTCAAATTCATAACCAACCGTTCGTTATAACGCTCCAATCGGTCCTGTCGTGAATTTACGCTCTGAATGAGTGATTGGATGCGCGAGGTGGAATCTGTAGGCAATTCGTTGATACAGCGAAAAGCCAGAGATGTTGGTTTCTAGCTGAAAAGCATACCACTTCCAAGCAAACGTACGCAAAATGTGTCCGTTTGTTGCTGGAAATTGTATGTTTGGCAGTGGCGTAGCACTATCCCTTGACCCGATTCAAAACTTAGGATGCCCTTTAAAACGCAGTCAAAAAGATGCGACACATTTTCTTCCTTGTGTGAGTATTACACGTACACATTCACATTGTTTCCTTCGTCGGACGAACGATGACGCGCGCAGTTTCATAGAAATAATGACACCAATATTTGGCGATTTGAAATCATATGCTCTGGCAGGAATCAGGATTATAAATATTTTTTATCTTGATAACATTAACACATTTCATAGAAACATTGCATTAAAAGTAGTAACTTAGTATTGCAGTTTGATCCCATTAGGTTTTTCGGTATTTTTAGAACTTTTATCCACACACGCATCATAAACCCTCTTTACTGCGTATAAAAACCGCACGTTACGATCAGCATAATGTTAAACTATTTGGTAAAAACTCATTTCTTATCTAAAAAATTACAAATTATGACCCTAATGTGTAGTTTTTCAGCATATTATGACATTTGGTACTGACATTCAAATTTCGAACGCCGACGCCCGCCTGCGGCACGTTGGTACTACAGAACAAACTAAACAACTGCAGAGCCACAATGCCGGTCAAACATGCGGTCCCTGAACACATCAAAGTGAGCTTATGATATGTGTGTAGATAAACTAGTGTATGTAACTGTACATAATTAGGCATTAAAACTCTCGAGTGATATTATAATGAAACTCGCCTTCGGCTCGTTTCATAAACCCACTCTCGAGTGCTAATGCCCTCCTTTATGTAGCAGTCACATAAATCACATACTATTGTGGCACCATTTGTTCAATGTTATGTAGTTATTGTTGTTAGACCTTTTAGAAGCAAAATTTCTGAAATAGCGTAAAATCTCATTCCAGCTGGTGGCAGTAACATCATATAGATTACCACATCCTTTCTGTATCTAACTCGTTGGTCCGTTTTGTCAATTTTCCACATGTACGCCTGAAGAGTTGTTGCGAGTACGTAAGTTGCTGCTGGGTTGGCACTGGTCTAAGTGTTGAGAGCAAAGAGTCAATTAAACATACAGGAATGAGAGTATTCCTGGGAAGATCTAAAACGTTGATATACTAGTGGCTCTATGGCCTCGCGGTTCTGTTGGTGGAAAGCTGAACTTCTAAAATACAAAGTTATGAAAGCACCTGGTTACGCACATGGAGAATGAATGTAGCCGCACCTCTAACTTTGTAAACTACATTTGTGATCTAAATAAAATCCAACCTATTGACTTTTCACTAAAATTACTTCTAACTACAACACATTTGTTAAAATCTGTCAAGCCGTTTGGGCTGTTGTGTTTTTATTTTACATTTCGAAAATCGAGTAAAAACTACTTACTCAATTATCGAAACTACTCACAAAATTTGAGAAATGTGACCGAGACGAAAACAGGAACGGAAATCCAGACTTATGAAAGTATTTTTGCCCAAGCTGAATGGAGACGCTTTGCTCGCTTGGCCAATTAACCAAATTAAGAAATTTCTTTATATTGTAAGCAGTCTAGTTTATTGTGGAACATCAAAGTATAGTCCAATTAATAACTAACTATTATTTATGTAATTGTAGACTCAAATGAGCATATGTTTGGAAGTGATTTTAAGAAACGTGTGAGCAAACCTATAATATAGGTGTGACGAACCAACATCTACATACAAAGGGCCTCTTGTTAGCATCTCCAATAAGTCTGTTACAAATTGTGTTTTGTTACTACGACGCCAGATTTTCCTGATTGTACAGTGTAGACGATGCATATTCATCAAGTTCTAAATCGCACGGCATTATTATGATTTGACAACGGGGTATTTTCCTATTATATGTATTGGTATGTATGTACGCCATATTTTTTGTTTATAGGGAAAAATGTAACATTAGTGAAGAAAGTTGCTATGTTGGATGAAATAAAATGCTCTTATAGTAATATAAAGGGGAGTAATAAAACGACCGAATAAAAAACTAATTGAGCGAACGACTATGAACAGCGGAATTTCCTGAAATGAGCGAAAAAATACTGAATTGCGTGTTACAATTACTGATTTCCACGACTAAAGTACTGAATGCTTGCCCACAAAGACAATCTGGTCGAAGTTGTAGGTGAGGGTAGGTGAAGGATAAAGGGGTGGGCGAAGCGAAGCCATCTTTATCCTTCGAGTTAGGTTGAACATGTAAGTACAACAAAATTCAACGCTTGTTTTGTATTTATGTTATTTGAATTAAAGTTTTCAAGTTGTTGTTTTTAGATTTCTAGTCGCGCAATTCAGTATTCTCTCAGACGAAGCCAGTATTTATAGTCGCCCTCATTTTTTGTCGCTATTCAGTAATTCTGTCAGGCGAAACCAGTATTTTTGTCAAGCAAAAATTGGATTTACATTCACACGTTTAAATAATACTAAATTAAAACAATGTGTAAAACAAAAACTGAATTTTCATCTGCGAAAATTCAGAAACCAATGACGTTTCGTTAGCGATGTATGAATGAATATTCATAAGATTTGTTCTCTGAATGATGGATGCTTCGGTTTGAAGCATATTTGATTTGTAATGTAAATAATTTACTACCCGAACTGAGCCAGGGTAGTGGAGTTTAGCTTAATCGTACTCAAATCTGTGTAAGGGCCTGTGCCCCTCGGCCTTTATATATTATTTATTTAAAATCAGAGTATTCATATAGAACATTTCCAAATTGTAAATATCACAAAACGTCCACACCCAAATCGGTATCTATACAAAGCGTCCAGTTACCAATTCTTATGTTACTTCATACTTTATTGCATGAAAACGATGGTTTGCAGATAAATAAAGTAATACATGCTCAAAGGCGAAGTAATCGTCAAGTCAACTTCGGAAAACTCCCATTCCTAAAACACTACCGCCTTTAACACGAAACACCCTAACCCTAACGGTGGCATTATTTATAGCAGCTGGTACAAGATATTTATCTACGTTATGGTATGTGAATATGACATCTATATGACAGCGGAATTTCGAAACTTATGTTCTATGCTGTAGGGACAGAAAACTGCAATATTAGAATTAAAATGAACCTCCACGTGGACTAACTTTTAGAAGAGAATAACTTCTTTAGCTGTGGTTCGAAAATTGAACAGTGTTAAAGATTGAAGGGTGACTAAACAGTGGCTAAAATTGGTTTCTTTAAAAAAATATCGATCCCATACTTTCTAAAAATAAAACATAGTAAGACATGTATTCTATTCATATTCATGTAACTTGTCGTCTTTTTATTGGTTTCATTTTTCAGTATGGGGTTAAGGGTGACTTACTCTAAAGATATATGTATAGTATAGATATTTTTTTAGGTAGGAGTAGAGGACAGCTTCATGACAGGGAAATGTTGTGAAAAAAAACAGTACGCCTGAAGTACGAAGAAAGATATCCCCCCATCTACTTCCCCCTTTTTTCGCTATATCTTGTGTAGAATGAACTCCTTAGTGTGCCTCTTAAATTTGATAGAAATCCGTCGATAAATGACGCTACAGAAATCTTCCTCCTGTTTCCCCCCCATAATTTCCCCCCAATCAAAAGTTGCCATTGACTAAAATTTTTAAAAAAATCCAGAAAATTGTGTGCTAATTTTCGTCCATATCGGTTGGTGCGACCTGTAGGCGAGAACAGACAAACGGTTAAAATAATTTTTGGCCAGTCTCGAAACTGGACGCTTCGCTCGCTCGGTCAATAAGTTACTTTGCAGGTTGAATTGCTGTGGTGGACTGTGACTCGCTCATTCCCGATTCCCACCAACAACGGGTGCTTTGCCAACGCCATGAGTCTTTCGCTAAAACACTAAAACGCGAGTATTTAAACGTTTGTCCAGTTTTTGATTGACAACATTGCTGATTTGCGCAACAAACTGAGCGCGACTAAAAATACTGGGTTTTTTTTAACAAAATAGCTGAATTGCGCGACAGAAATCTGTAAATCAGCAACTTGAAAGCCTTAATTCGAGTAACATAAAATACAAAGCGAGCGTTGTTTGTTGTAGTTTTTTACTTGTTCTCCTAGCCTGACCTACCACTTTGCCCAGTCAGTCTTTATTATTGGCTAAGCGTTGGCTAAACCGTTCAGGATTTTTTTCGCGCCATTCAGTAATTCCGCTGTTCATGGCCATTCGCTCAATTAGTTATTTATTCGCTCGTTTTTTTAGCCCCCCACTAAAACCAACCTTCAACCCACAGGGAGGTAGTAGCCACCCTCATCGCCGCTGGAGTGTACCCCAACATACGCACCCACAACGGCACAGCCCTCCACGAGGCCGTCTTCTACGGCAAGGCGTCCGTCGTCAGCGTGCTGCTGCGACAAGGGGCTGACCTGTACGCCGCTAACAGGAAAGGGAAGACGATTCACGACCTGCTGGACGAGCATTCGGAGGACGCTACGCGGAGAGTCCGGAAGATTATTAGAGGTGAGTGAGACTTGTTCTGATCATGATTGACAAAACCTAGCATATTATAATCATCATCATCATAAACATTGGAAGCTTATTTCCCCTCACTCTGGGTATAAGCCTCATCATATTAATGACAACTTATCCGGTGCCTATCTAATCCAGGTTTTCCCCGCGATATTAGTAATGACCCCATCTGGCTGCTGATCGTCCCAAACTGCTTTCCCCTCCACTCTGCCACCACTCGGTCAGGGATCTAATCCACCTGCCATCATCTCGCCTCGCCAAGTGTCCTGCCCATTTCGATTTGAGTCTAGTGATTCGATTTCCGACAACCTGGACCGTAGTCAGTCGCCGTATTTCTTCGTTGCGGACTCGATCAAGGAGTGAAATGCCTAGCAAAGCAAATGCATACCATTTTATAATCAAACTTGCTAAAACAACACTACAGGTAAGAAAAGAGTCGGCAGCAAAGCGAAACAAAATCATACCACATCTACAGAGGCGTAAAGCCTTAGGCCGGGCCATGTGCTAAAAAATTATTGTACATCTAAGAATAGTCCGGGCCGAAGGCCTAACCATTTATAACGAAAACCCACCATTTAACAGAACACTGCGAAACCGAAGACTGAACCATGTGTTCTAAACGAATACCACGTGTAAGAAGCGTGCAAAGCCGAAGGACGAGGAAAGTCAAGCTGAACGAAAACATACCACATTGGACAGAGTTGCAAGTCGCAAGAGAGGCCGTAGGCTTACTATATCATAATTATAGTACGACGATGCCAAGAGCCAAAAAAAAATTTACCATTCGTCAGAGAAATGCGAGGCCGAAGGACGAGCCAAGCGCAACGAAATAGCGACCACATTCCAGAAGAGTGTCAAATCGAAAGCTGCGCTATGTAAAGTATAAATAATGCGGGATCACACGTTTCTAAGAGGCGCTCTAGGGCGAAGACTGAGCCAAACCATTGAATAAGCTCAGATACTTACATGAATTAAAATAGTTAGAAACTTCCTAGATAATTATTACAGCCATATCACAATACAATTACTGCCGACTCGTCACAAAAACCAGTTCGTTTTGCAGTTTTATCGCGACATGAAATAAAAAATAAACACCGTTATCTCCCTTTAGATGTGACTCATTCGTCAGTTTCAACGAGACGTTTGAAGAAATCGCACAGTGTTTTGACTACTACATAGTTATTTTATATTTACACTCAAGCTTGTTTTAAACTGTGCAGTTTTTGGGATTACGGATAAAACACTACGGTTAGTATAAAGTTTTTACATGGTATTTTAGACTCGTGGCTGAATTCTCAATACAATAACCAAAATTAAACAATTTCAGAGCCACGTTATTTAAAATTTGCGGAGTAAGTCTAGGAATAAATGCCAAGTTATCGCCTGAGAGGCTTCTATGACTCACACTGACTGACTGGAAATGTTTGGTTTTACGTTTTATTTACGTCATTATTACACCAGTGCTTTATCTTGCATGCATATACTATCTCTTGCCATTGTGACGTGACATCCTACATTATCTTAGCGCAACACAAATCGTATGGCTACTTAACTTTGGGTTATTTGTTCAGAGCAATTGTATTCTAAAGTGCGACAAATACGGTAAAATTGTATTACCTTGAATGGATGTATTAAAGTTAAGACTATAATTTTACCGTACTGAGTTGCGGCAATGGGCTCCTACCTTGTCACGCAATAAAGAGTATTGAATAGCTAAACTTCATCTTTTCATCTACTTATCAGAATTTCACTAAAAAAATATCGTTAGAAGTGTCTTAATCGTCCACTGGTTGTAGGCTATGGGACGTCACAGTTAATTCGATATGGCTCCCTCTATTGGGTATAAAAAAAGGAATGAAAAAAAAAAATTGTGATCAGAGCCGTGTTGGGTATCAATTTAAAGGTCTTAAGGTGATACGAAGAAATACATATATTAGGAATTTGAATGTAAACGAAAGTGACAGCGTTAATAACTTCCACATAAGAAAGAAAAGCCACACGATTCAAACTAAAATAATGTAGCGCCAAACCACTATTTTGTCAGAAAGATTTTCAAGGAGAGTTTACGAATACATACCGCATTGAAAATGCATTTCCGCAATGAAAATATGTAGGATTTCAGAATTAAGGAAAAAAATAAATCAATTTAGAGGTTTGCGTGATTAAATTCTATCGAGAAAATTTCATCTAATCGCGTCAGGTCTAAACAGCTGTCAGATAGTACAAAGTCAGAAAACCCTCGAGGGTTTTCGATACCTTTTCTGCCACCAGGCGGCGCCTCGTAGGCGTTAGGTCTAAACAGCTGTCAAATAGTACAAAGTCAGAAAACCCTCATTGTCATAATACGTCTGTCGTATGATTGCCGTTACGTGTGGTAAAGTATTCCATTCATCAAATCATGCAACATTTTTGCTATCGTCTTTATTATGTGTGTGTAATACTAATGTTGGATTGTCTTTTATAATAAAAAAAACTATGCCTGTCGGACTTCGCACATTTAGGGTTCGGCGCCAAATGTAGAATATGAGGAAAATTTAATGAAACAATCTGATTTATGAATGTATTGGTATTTGTTAGTAGTCATTTTGTTATGTTCATGTTGTTAGTAATCATTATCATCAAATTTTAAGGTCAATGGGAAGTCAAAAATTTCTTCTGTACAAAATTGTGAAAAAAGCGGACTTTGGTGGCTTCTCATTCCATTGTTTTCCAACAATTTTTTTAAACAAAATAGTTATTTGTGTCACAAGGGAGCAAAATGATGTATTTACGGCGAGGGCGGTACATTGAATCCAGAGTGAAGCGAAGGATTCTACGATAGAATCCTGAGCGTAGCGAATGATTCTTAGTTTGAATCCTGAGCGTAACCAAGGATTCAAGCGTTAACGCCCATGACGAAAAAATTTTGCTCCTGAGTGACATATACAACTTTTTTACACCGACTATGAGGAAAATGAAAAATAATGAAATAACTATACTTCGAATTATACTTTCACCACTTTTACAGTAATCGAAAAACTAAAACAAAACTTGTTTTTTAAAATGGCGTATTGTGAAGGATTAGGGAAAGGTCACCACAGATAAAATATTACTGTGCTACTTTACCAATGTGTAAAAATAATCGAATCGAATGTATTACAATGGTATCGGATATCGATATTCATTATATCACAATAACAGTCATGGATAGTTTTGATTTCAGTAAAACATATAATTTATTGTGACAATTTTTAAAATATTATGAAAAATTCATAATTTTTTATATGACGTTAAAGTTAAAACTTGAAACATGTTCGTTTTTAATCGATTACGATAAAATAACAATCGTTTTTTTTTAAGATATGTGTTAAATTTGCACATTGCGTAAATGCTACATGCCAATGAATAAATAAAAAAAGTAGCATAAACAGAAATGTAGCATTTTGCTCCCTCTCGTCGTGGAGCAAAACTTTTCAAATTCAAATTACTCGTCTTACTCGTCACTCGTCACCGTTTGAACTCTTCGGGCACGGAACCCCAAAAATAAGCCGTATTGACCGTCTGGAGGTTCGAGGTTTCATGCGCGATGTTTTAGTGTAACTCGCGCGATTGCATCTCGCTTACATTATATACCGTTCTGCCGCCGGGTCTTCATGCCGTCTCGCTCCCTCGTCCCTTTCTTTAATTGAACGAGTTTTAGTCGGATTTTAGTTTTAGAACTTATTGTCTTGTTATTATCACAGATCACATGAAACACACCGAGTATGAAAGTGAGGAGGACCTACCGCCCTTCCCAGTGCAAGATAGCCCCACCGGCTACCCCACCGCCGCCGGAATGTGAGTTCTACCACCTTGGTTAACAGTTCATTTTATATTGAGCAGGGTCTTGCAATAGAAGCGATGGAAACTAGAAACCACGCGTTTTAAGTTTTAATTTCTCTATATGGTTAAAAAAACACATTTTACATTTTCCAAGCGGCTCCCTGCTCAATGTACTAAGAAAACGTTAATATATCATTAAGATTTTTTGATTATTTTCATGACCCTTTAATGAGGTATTTAAGCGTTATATATTAATCGCAAATGCCCCTCTTGGCCAATGACGCTATCATAATAGCAATTCTGATGTTCACCTTGAGATAAGGAAGATAACATGTTTTTTCGAAATCCTCACACCATTTTTCAGGGTGTCTCGTGTTTTCCTGTTTGCTCATTGTTTTGTTTGCTTAAATCATTTCACCACTATTCCCGCTTACTTCCTAACCCAACTAACAGACACGCTGCATGCCGACATCATCATCAACATTTAAATTATCACCAAAAATGCACATCTTCACAATAATTGCGTCGAAGTCTTTAAACGTAAAGCTTTAGACGCGGTGCTTTTAAAAACGCCCAACGGAGCGCGAAAATCCGCTTAACTAGACGCCCGTCGTGGTTTACCGCAAACAGCCAGTGACTGAAATGGTGTGGTACAATTGATATACTTTACGCGAAGTTAGACGAGTATGCGGTTCTAACGTAAACTTCATCTCATGTCGGCGAGACCACCGTCACACGAAATTCAGTATTTGATAACTATTTTGGGGAATGTTAGTTTTACCCATTATTAAGAACGACGTTCCCCTAGAAAAAGAAAATATGTTTTCAGTCTCCCGTAGAAAGCAAGAAAGAAAGAAAATAAATTTATTTGTCATAAACGTAAACATACAAAAAAAAATCAACAATAACAATGAAAGGATGTACTTTACGACAAAATGGCGTGAGCTTAGCATGTGTTACGTGTAGCAGCTACACGTTACGCTGTTTTTCAGCTCACGCCATTTTATAACACGAAGAACTTAAAACTAAGCAACGAAAAACTTAAATCAAAGTCAAAGTCAAAGTACTTTATTACTGTAGATATTTACAAATACTTAGCAAACGTCATTTTTTGCCTCTTCTCTACATTGGACCACTGTGGGAGAAGCAGGGCGTAGAAACTCCCTCAGATTGGTTTTTAGATCTCTTTTAAAAATAGGTTGTGTTGTGCTTTACTAATACAAGTATGTTTTTTTTTATTTAATAAGCAGGCAATAATAAATAATTACAAAATTATTAACAGCGAGGTCTGTCATTTAAGTAATCTCGAACATTGTAATAACCCTTTTTCGACAAAGTCGCTTTAACATGCTTTTTAAATTGCTCAAATGGCAATTTCAAAATCTCCAGAGGTATCTTATTATAGTAGAGAATGCATCGACCCTTGAAAGAATTGCTAACCTTCGCGAGTCTAAATCGGGGCGCACACAGTCTGTGATTATTTCTTAGGTTAACATTGCAGCTATCGCTAAGTTTGGTAAATGTTGTAAGGTTCTTGCGTATATACATTATATTTTCGAAAATAAATTGACTAGCTACAGTCAGTATGTCAATTTCAAAATTGTATTGCCGTGTGCAGTCGAAAGACACGTCATTTGCAATTAAAACTATATGCAGGGGAAATGGCAGCTTAGTAACTTGTAAACAGCTGATCTGGTCAATGTACTGAGGATATTAAGGTGATACCAAAAAAATATATAAAAGGAATACAAATGTAGACGAAAACGTCAGCGTAAATTACTTCCACGTAAGAAAGAAAAGAGAGCGCAAACAATGCGCTCCACTCAAACTAAAATAACGTAGCGCCAAACCACATAGAAATTGTTTAAAAATAAACTAGGCTATGTTGTCAGAAAGATTTTCAAGGAGAGTGTTTGAAATTTGGTTCAGGTGATTTCACCTAGATGGCGTTGTTCTATTTGTAACTCGCGATGTTGAGATTTTCTTGGCTTCGCATAAACTGAAATTGAATATATTTTTTGTTACCCCTTCATACCAATCCTGGTCTGTTATTAAACAATATAGTTTACGATACAGTGGTTTTAATGGCAGCACCAATAGGGGTCAGAGTCCAAACATTTGGTCCTTCGAACCGGATACTGTTTTTTTTTATTTTTGAGATTTGTGGTCTAAAAAGACCACTCACGCGTCCTTGCGGTGGATTGCTGCAGCAAGAGGGCGTGTTGGGCAGTCAATGGAGACGTTGGCAGCTGAGTAACAGATGCCAATGCCACCTTGGCAGCCTTGGTTTTGTAGCCGACGACGTCACATAAGCCCGTAGTGCAGGCAACCTGTGACAGCCCAGCTGAGAGGCCATATACATGAGGACAACAGATCAACTGCAGGAGAGCGGCGGCGACCTCTACGGGGCGCCTTGGAGACCAAACTACAGTTCAACAAATATACATGAGGACAACAGATCAACTACAAGAGAGGCAACCTCTAGGAGCGCCTTGGAGACCAAACTACAGTTCAACAAATGCGTGAGTGAGAAGTGAAATCGTGAGTACATTTGATTCTTTCTATAAGAAATAATTCAAGACATTTTGAACTTTATTAACATCGAGTAATAAACTCAGAAGAATTCAGATCAATTTGGGACTTGTAAAATTAGCAATAATTGTGTATTAGTTTTAGGACTTAGAATAATTTGCTTAAAAACGAGGGAACGGGGAACCTATGCCCAATTTTCCCCAGAGATCAAATAGTTCAAAACACTTGTAAAATTTTCGTGAAATTTCATACCTTAGATTAGAACTTTACATAGATAGTGAATTATAATCATAAGCTACAACCATGGAGAAAATAATTGTTCTCCAAGAAGAGTTGCACAAGTCTATGAAAAAAGGTTTAGTAAATTTAAAAAAATCACCTAAAGACAGAATAACTGTTGAATATGTAGAAGCTAGATTGGAGAATTTAGAAAGAGATTGGACAACATTTAGAGAAAACAGTTCAAAGATTTATGCAACTTATTCAAGAGATGCTATAAGGGAGTCTAATTATGAAAAGGAAGAGTTGTATGATCAATGCGAAGATGCCTATATAGAATATAAATCACAATTGAGATTGTTTTTAAATAAGTTACAATTGTCGAGGAAAACAACCACGGAGACTAATTCCTCCGGCGCATCTTCTAGTTCAATGGTTAGGTTGCCAAAGATTTCCATACCCATGTTTTCCGGTAAATATGCGGAATGGACGACATTTCGGGATTTGTTTGTATCCCTCATTCACAAAAACTCTTCTTTGGATGGTGTACAGAAATTACACTATCTGAAAAGCCACTTGAGTGGTGAGGCAGAACAGCTTATTAGACAAACCCCAATAACTGACGCCAACTATCTCAAATGCTGGCAGCAGTTAGAGGAGCGTTACAACAACAAAAGATATTTAGCAAATTGTATATTAAAAAGATTACTCGGTCAAAGGAGATTATATAATGAATCTGCCTCAGCTCTCAGGGAATTATTAGATACTACAATGGATTGTTTAAATGCTTTATCCAACTTGGAGATAAACGTGACTACATGGGATGTGATGATAATACACATTATAGCATCCAAATTTGATAGTGAAACTCGCAAACAGTGGGAGTTGCACATCACCGATTCAGAAGGTAACGAGTTGCCATCTTTGGTACAGTTCAAGGAATTTATAGAAACTCGATTCCGAGCTTTAGAGTGTTTGGAACCCAAAGGACACACCTTTCGTCCGAACAGTGGCAATAGGGCTGATTCTCATAACCCCAAGGCGCTGTTAGGTGTCACATCTGAAATTAAGTGTGAGTTCTGCTCCGAAGCCCACAAACTTTGTTTCTGCAAGAAGTTTTCCAGTCAACAATATGATCAAAGACGCGAATTTGTGATTAATAAGAGAATGTGCTTTAATTGTTTAGGAGGCAATCACACAGTGTATAATTGCAGGAAAACTACCTCGTGCCAAATATGCAAGCGCAGACATCATTCCTTACTGCATCCACCTAATGAACCTGAAAATAGATCACAAGACATACCACCAGCTGTCAAACACCCTGACAAACCGGTTAGGGACCAGACGATAACTTCGTGCTTGGCAACTGGCAAAGGAACAAAATCCAGACAGGTTTTATTGGCCACAGCGCTAATAAATATTGAGTCACATAAAGGTCAAGTCCAAGTAATTCGAGCATTGCTGGATCAAGGTTCACAGGCTTGCTTTATCACCGAAGATACAGTTCAACTTTTACAACTAAAAAAGACACCGGTCAAAGGTATTATTTCCGGCGTAGGTCAAAGAGAATCTCTAAGTACAAAGTCCATGGTCAGGCTGATGATTCAGTCGAGAGTAGATCACCAGTTCAAAGTTCAGGTCAATGCTTATGTTTTGAAAAATATTACGTCTTGTCTTCCGGAAAAAACCGTAGATCCAGTCGAATGGGTTGATCTACAAGAATTGACATTGGCAGATCCGCAGTTCAACGTTCCCAATAAAATAAATGTTTTACTGGGAGCGGACATCTATAGTTCAATAATGAAGGAGGGTTTGAAAAGGAGCCCTTCTGGCACTTTGATAGCCCAGAGTACAACACTTGGCTGGATAGTATCCGGCGTAGTTCAACCTGGAAAAGAAACAGGCAATAGTACAACCCCAATTAGCGTTATGCACGCACAGATCAATACTGATGATTCTCTCAAAAGATTTTGGGAAATCGAAGAACAAATAACAGAGGTCAAACCCATGCTAACAGAAGAAGAGAGAAAATGTGAAGATTTATTTACAGAAACAACTGTGAGATCAAACGATGGCCGTTATGTAGTTAAACTACCTTTCCGAGATGCAGAACCTGCCTGCAAAGGTGGAGATTCACGAAACATTGCGATAGCTAGACTGAAATCTCTAGAAAAGAGATTCGCAAGAGATGAAGAATTGAAAGAAAAGTACACAGAAGTAATTAACGAATATTTACAATTAGATCACATGAGAGAAGTCGAAGGCGAGGACACAAGAAAAGAAGAAGCTACATACTTACCGCACCACGCAGTGATCAGAACAGACAAAGCTACAACAAAGGTTCGCGTAGTATTCAACGCGTCTGAGAAAAACAAAAATGGTGTGTCGCTTAATAACACGCTAATGGTAGGGCCCAAATTACAAGCGGATTTACGTCACACAGTAATGAGATGGAGAGGCCACCCCATTGGCCTAATCACGGACATTGTTAAAATGTACCGACAAGTGAGAGTGTCAGATGATGACGTAATTTTCCAGCGTATAGTATGGAGAGACGATCCTGAAAAAGAAATAAAGGATTATGAGTTGCTTACTTTGACGTTTGGGACAGCATGCGCTCCTCATCTTGCAGTAAGAGCTTTACAGCAAACTGCACATGATGAAGGACACAATTACTCTCTTGCTGCTGAAAAAGTCTTAAACAACTTTTATATGGACGATTTAATGGCAGGGTGTAGCAATGTCGAAGAAGGAATAAAATTGTATACAGAAATGACAGATCTATTAGAAAAGAGTGGTTTCAAGCTACAGAAGTGGAATAGTAACAGTAAGGAACTGTTACAGAAGATATACATGACAGCTGCTGAAAAAGAAGAAGAAATTAATAGAAAGGAAGAAGAAACCGCTGAAAAGAACAAACAGGACAACAAAGAAAAGGAAATAGAGATCAAAATTGATGCAAATAATAAAATACAAGGACAACACAGCAAATTAAAAACACTCTGTCCTTATCTTGATGACAAGGGACTGATTCGAGTTAGTGGAAGAATTCAAAGGGCTCAGTTAGAAAAGGACACGAAGCACCCTATAATTCTTCCGAAGGGGGCTCATCTAACGAAACTCATCGTAGCTGAAGCGCACTTAAAGACTCTTCACGGTGGTCCATCATTAATGATGAATTACTTGAGATCAGCGTATTGGATCATAGGCGCAAGAAATTTAGTAAAGCATCATGTCCACAAATGCGTTGTATGCGTCAGACAGAAAGCCAATATCAACCATCAACTGATGGGTTCGTTGCCATCAGCTAGATGTGTACCAGCCAGACCATTCTTCAACAGTGGTGTGGATTATGCTGGTCCAATAAATATAAGGACTACTAAGGGACGTGGGCATCGTGCATTCAAAGGATATATATGCCTATTCATATGCATGGCCACTCGCGCCATACATTTAGAGGTTGTTAGTGATATGACCACTCAAGCTTTCTTGGCGGCGTTTAAGAGATTTGTCTCACGGCGCGGACACTGCGCTCATATGTGGAGCGATAATGGGACCACATTCGTTGGTGCCTCTAAAGAACTAAAGGAGATAGTGACGATAGAAAGTTCTGCTGCAGAGCATTTGGAGAACTCTGGTACAGAATGGCATTTTATACCCCCACGAGCCCCTAATTTTGGAGGGTTGTGGGAGGCAGGGATAAAAGCTACAAAGTTTCACCTTAAGAGGGTGATAGGCGATGCAACTCTCACTTATGAGGAATTGAGCACGTTGTTATGTCAGGTCGAAGCCTGTTTAAATTCGCGACCTTTGAGTGTCATCGACACCACAGAACCCGGTGAACCCTTGCCGTTATCCCCGGGTCACTTTTTAATAGGTGAACCTATTCTCACGGTTCCCGAGGACACTTATGAACGCTCAAACGTTAACTGTCTAACTAGATGGCAATTCGTCCAGAAGATGTTAGGCTCATTTTGGAGACGGTGGTCCTCGGAGTATCTGAGTACTTTAATGCAAAGATACAAGTGGACATCAAGAAATCCCGAGCCTAATGTAGGAGACGTGGTTCTTGTAAAAGAGGATGATTTGCCTCCAAGCCGCTGGTTGCTAGGTAGAATAGTCGAAAAACATCCGGGTTGTGATAATCTCACCCGTGTAGTCACTTTACGTACCAAGGCGTCTATCTTTAAAAGACCGATTTGTAAAATATGTGTTTTACCTGTTAACCAGTAAGCTCTCTTATTTTTGTTTAAATGTGTATTGTTGGTTGATTTTACCAACTCATAATATTTTAGTGTGTCATGAAAACTTTGTTTTATGTTATTCGGTTTGTAAAATGTGAAAACTCTTATGTTTTATATGAACTAGATTTAAGCTAATGCACGTTTTTTTTGTTTAAAAGCCATTTCTTCACTAAATGCCTTTTGGTGGGCGATATGTTTGAAATTTGGTTCAGGTGATTTCACCTAGATGGCGTTGTTCTATTTGTAACTCGCGATGTTGAGATTTTCTTGGCTTCGCATAAACTGAAATTGAATATATTTTTTGTTACCCCTTCATACCAATCCTGGTCTGTTATTAAACAATATAGTTTACGATACAGTGGTTTTAATGGCAGCACCAATAGGGGTCAGAGTCCAAACAAGAGTTATAAATAAAATTAGTTAGGATTTCAGAATTACAGGAACAAATAAAACAATTTAGAGGACTTTTCGTAATTAAATTATATCCATATTTGAATGCAATTCCGCAATAAAATTAATTAGGATTTCAGAATTACAATAACAAATAAAATAATTTAGAGGACTTTTCGTAATTAAATTATATCCATATTTGAATGCAATTCCGCAATAAAATTAGTAAGGATTTCAGAATTACTGGAACAAATAAAACAATTTAGAGGACTTTTCGTAATTAAATTCTATCAAGAAAAAATTATCTAATCGCGGTTTCCTTCAGTGAGTACCTTAATCAAATATAATAATAAATAAAAGTTAACCCAAAAATCAAATCTGTAGATGACTTTCTAATGGAGTAAAAAGTTGGAAAAAAAACGCTTTTTTAATTAATTAATTAATTAATTTATTCATGGATAATCTTAACTTAAGTATTACAACTCAGGTCTGCCAAAATGCGTTGGCGGACACAGCACTCTCTGAACACATTCTTATACTTTAGGTACGTATATATTGTATATTTATAACAGTTATCCCAGAACACCATAGTGCAGTGACCATTTTAACTTATGTAACATGAATGAATTTAGTATAATACATTAATAAACGCAACAATTGTGCCACTACCTCCCCTTTTGGAAGAAGCGTGTGTGGTCCAGTATATATCCAATTCGGATTATGATTTTGTCAAAGTCAAAGGCAAAATTTTCTTATTACTGTAGATATTTACATATATTTAGTAAACGTATTTTTTTGCCTCTCTCTCAATTGGACCACTGTGGGAGAAGAAGGACGAAGCAACTGTCACAGATTGATTTTATCATCACTACTTTCTAAAACCGACCCACAACAGCAGCACATTGTCTTGAAATGCTCTGCAGCACAGAGGCACAGCCGAACTTCTACGCAGTTTTTTTTTTTTTTATTTATTTATTTATTTATTCAAAAACAAATTATAATTATTCTTTACATTACTTAGGTGGCCACTCAATCCTTGACAGGTTTAAGTGTGACCACTGTATTTTTTAGTGTATAGTTAACTTGGTACCCGCGACGAATGCGTTTCCCCTCTCGCTCTCGCTCGCTCTCGCCCTCGACGTGTTAGTAGGTAAGTGACGGACGTCATCAGAGCGAGGTGCCAAGTTAACGTCAGCATGTAGCAATATGCAGTACGGTTTACGATGCGCATTTGGTGCGCACAATGCAATCGTTGTATACTCCCTGGTTTACATTGTAAGCACGCAAATAGCCCACATTCTCCCGCAACCATTATAAACCGGCGAAAGCGCGCTTACGTCATCCATCTGTCAACTGTCATATGTCATGTCACCCTCCAACAATAGAAATTGTTTATCCTTCTGCGCTACGTTAAAATTAAATTAAAGCAAAAGATATTCCAAGAATAATTCTCAATCAATTAAAATTTCACAACAGCTACCAATTGTCAATTTGACGTTTCCACAAACACTGCTCTACCTCTTTTTCGTGAGCGCTGTGCGCTCGCTATCATGACGTCACTCATGAGGTCACAACGTTCACTCTGGTGAATTGTATGCGCATTATGAACCGAGCTCTACCGCAGTCACAACGCAAATAGCACTCGTAAGCGCTAACGCTAGCGTCTAACGCTGAGCTGTGGCGTGAAATCGGCAATACGACATTCTCATTGAATAGAAAAATTAATAAAAATAACGTACAACAGCGTGGAATAGCCGCCAAAGCTCTATGCGATACCTTCTTTATAAGTAACTTGCACAGAGGCACTAAATATATTTCCTTCTTAAGCTATTTGCTAATTTAAGTAACCAGAATCATATCTGTAATGTATACTCATACTCCTTTCACAGTTATTTTACCTCTGACATGTGTCATCAACACACAGGAAGCAAGGGTCAGAGCTGTGCGTCAATATCCTCCTCCTTCTTTCGCTTAGAAAAGGTAAAGATAAGGAAAGAGAGACTGATGTGACGCTTAGCTGTGTCCCTTACTTCCTGTGTTTTGATGACACATTTCAGAGGTAAAATAACTTTGAGCGGCATGTACACCATGATACCATTTGTGAATTGTGACGCCAATCACAATAATTTAAAATATTTCTCCAGTAGAACTTTATTAACTAGCTCATTCCCGATCCAACAGTGCAATACTGCTTGTGGTCCATAATTATGAGGAACCCCATGTCATTCTGACGCTCATTTCAATACCAGTCAAAAAACAATCTGCTCTTGGTTCCACACTTGCGCCACAGCTCGCCCCTTCAGCTTCAGATTGATAAGACCCTGGGAGCCGTAGCCTTATATGGAGAGTATCGACGGGTCTGACATTGTGTCTACTCCCTTGCTGAGGATCACACTGTACGAGAGCCGGAGAACAAAATACTTCTCCTTCAATATAGAAATAATCCTAGTGCAGAATGATTTCGCTTGTGGAAATGTCGGAAAGCAGTGCACTTTCGTCGAAGAAATTGTCAATATTGTCTTCCCCCTCCGACAATAATCCAGTATCTAGCTTCTAAGTTTACTGTTTCTTACTGTTCACTGTTACTGTTGTTACACCCTGAATACTGATATCCATAAAATTGACGCAGTTTTGTATGAAGAAACTTATAAATGTTAAGGATCGTAGCAAGTCTCTGCCTACCCCCTCTTCTGGGAAAAAGGCGTGATCATATGTATGTATAACGCAGTCGGTTTATCGACTTTTGTGTAGATACGGAATGCAATCCAGCTGATTCACTCTCTCCTCTTTTAACTTGAACCAACTAAACGGTATCTCCCTTCAGTAATTACTCGAGGAATCTTTCTCCCTTAACATTCACCATTAATTGGAGAGTCTGCCGACTCAATTATGACATACTTCCTAAGTACTAGACTCACTATAAGTCTGGCCTCACCTTTGAGACGGAAAGACTCAAGAAGACATCGTTTAGAGTCAACTTTGCGGGGGAACTCGAAATGGTTTGCTTAATTCAGAGACAAGTTTGTATTCGTTTGACTAATTCGGTTTAGCGGTCTGTATCCACGCATGTATCCACAAATATAGTTTAATAACTAGATTCAAATTCAATTCATTGATACTGAATTCAGATAAATTTATTTAGACAGGGGTGGGCTGGAACTTCATTGTCGACTCATAACTTTTCGCTTGGCTCTTTACCCATTGCAATACATTGCATAATTCGGTACAGACGACTTCGATAACTGTATGAAACCAAGACATATTGGTTCCTACGACAAAACTCGGCAAATTATTTTGATTTATCTTCACACGAAATGATTCTAGAAAACGGTAGTATTTCTATTGGGTGCTCATTAAAATCTTCCGTACGTCTGCCTACGAGTGACGTCACACGGGGACGTCTAAGGTCCTTTGATGACAAACAAAGGACACGGCGTTTTCACCAAGTCCGAAGCATTCACAATTAATTACAAAAATAGACGTAAAAGAAACCTCATGTTTTCTACCGTCGTCGGTGAAGAGAATCGTTTGTGTCTTTTTGATAAAAAAAACTGTCGTACCAGAAATCAGTCGCATGTTTGCCATTACGTTTGGAAAAGTACTCCATTCATATAATCATCCTACATTTTTATTTTCAGCCGTTCGTACCACCCAATTATTTAATTTCCTTACATATTAATATAATTTGCACATTGTTTTATTCCTTTACTTATGTGTTTTACAGGAAACCGCCAGAAACCCAGACAAATTATAACCTTGGCTTATCGTCATCGTCATCTTCCATACTAACAAAAAATAATCACAAAAACATCGTCCAGAAGGTCATTGGGTCCATGGGCTTCAAATCGATATTCAAATCTGCTCCTAACATTTCTAACTCAGCGTCCGAGTCGGATATATCTAAGAAATCGAAAAGTACATATAGCACTGGAACATTAAATATTGCCAATAGCAAATTTTTCAAGAAGAGAGACGTGGCTGCTGTCGTCAACTGTGACGATGAATTTGAGAACTGGAATGCAAGATTGAGTAGCAGAAATGACAAAATCAACCAAAGCACTAGAAGCAACGCCAGCTGTCCCTTACCTTATATAGCGGAAAGCACCGAACCTGGAGATTCTAAAGATTCTGATTCTGATTCGACTATATCTGAACTGACAGAAAATAACAATAAAGCTGTGAAAGTCGCTAAAACACTAACAGAAGCAATCAATAGTATTCCAACGTTGAGCATTTTCGAACCTAGAGATGAAAAAGAAAACAATGCCAGAAAGTCCAACAACTCAGCGGATTCGTATAACATAGTGAATGATTGTTATGTTTCCTATGATGAGGTAAATAAAAATAATGATAGAGAGGATATTTACAAATCTCCAAAGCCTATTCCAAGCCCTACAGTGCTAGAAGGTAAAATAATCAATGAGAAAGACATTTTTCGCACTGATAGTGGCGTAGGCATTAACAAAAATACTAAAAGTAACCAAACTATCCCAACTGTAGCCTCTATTGAAATTGCCAAAATTTTCCCACCAGTTGGTAACACCCAGCCTTCTGCACCAGTTATTCAGCCTTCAATCGTTCAATATTCCTCACCAATTCTTAGACCTGCACCAACTGTCCCGAAAACAGTTCTCTTACAGCCTTCTGCACCAACTCTTAGTACTGCTCCAATGGTACAACCTCGTACACCAGTCCTTAGGAGGGCTCCGATTCCTGCAGCGAGAACCCACATTCCAACTAAACCAACAGAAACTGAGAAAAGAATTGTTTATGAAAATGTTACTCCGAAACCTCAAGTGAGGCAGAGGCCGGAACCACCTAAAAGAAGTATTGGCCTTGTTGAAATTAACGATGGAAATGATGCGAAAAAATCTATTGAGGGTGTTGCTAACGATGATCCTGCAAATAACAACAAAGACATTCCTACGGGCGATAGTAGTGCTATCGATATCAAAGATAATTTTGTCACTTCCAGTAGTTCTAATGTAAGTGTTACAAAATGTGTTTCGAATGTATCCGAAAAAAATATCAATCAAGTTACTAGTAATGACAACTATGCCATAAGCCTTAGCCGAGCTTCCAATTTATCTTCAGATTCTGAAGAAGATGAAGCTGACTTTGAAGATATTCTGCTGTCGAAAAAGTCCAAGTCATTCAGACATTCAGACGACAGAAAGTCTAAGTTAAGTGTTCAAAGAACTCAGTCTATGGAGTCCGACTCTTCCGAAGCAAACAGTGCCTTAGACGATGTTGACTGCAGCTCTGAAGTAGACGAACGATCAGTACGCTATGAAACGGGGACTTTGCCCAACAAGAAGAAAGATAATATGAAGAAAAAAGTTTTGTTCAGGCATAAGACCTTTTCAACCATACAAGTTGATGCAAAGTTAATACCTAAATATTTTAAAGAAAGCACAGAAACATTAACGAATTATCACATCAGAGGTACTGGTCATTGCAATTACAAAGCTCCAACACTGCAGGAGTTTATTAATATGTTCAATCGAGAGACATTCGATAAAGATAACGAATCTTTAAAAAGGAAGAGTACAAATGAAACTGCCATTTGCTTTTGCAAACCATCGCCACGGAAATTCCACAATAGCGCAGAAGATTTATTAGCAATCATTGTGGAAGATAAAGAAAAAGTTACAATAAACATTGAAGATCTACACAAAAAAGTAGACTTAAATCTGACATCATTCCAATGTTTCTGTGACACGGGCAAATGCGCTTATCACGCTGAAAAACGAGCTTCCCAGAATCTTTGCGTAAAGTTCTCAATTATCAGTAAAAGCATTTCAACACCAGATATTACCCTTCTTGGAACTCCTGCACCGACAAACACCAGACCAGAATTTCCAAACAGCATTGCACCATCGTCTGAAGCCTCAGAAACGCTTGAAAATGCTGCTACAAAAGACGACGATATTGTCAAAGACGCCAGTTTAACATACAGTACTTTGTCCTCGACATACTCCCGTCCATACTCAGTCAAAGATATATCCGACGGCATGGACTCTCTTCCATCCAACCCTGACAAGTCCCTTATACAGACCAGTTCTGGATGTTCTTTACAAACCTGCAATTCCATCCAATCCTGTCTATCTTACACAACCTGTCAGGAAAATATCGACTCTTCTGACGACGACACCAACTCCGCCACTGATGGTTCTGATGAAACCGTCAGTTGCAGTGAAACAAGTTCAGTCAGAAGGCCCTGGGTTGACAGCGATTCGTTTAAATTCGGGAGTAATGAATCAGTATTAGCCTCAGTGATCCCTGAGGAGTCAGAAGAGTCGATCGATGGTGTTCCTTTGCTTGCTTCGCTTGAGCGGTTGAGGGGCGGCGGTGTTCGCAGCGGGGGCCGGCGCCGGTGGGAGGAGGCTGAGGGCGGGAGTGAGGGAGACGCACTGAGTGTGAGCAGCGCCGCTTCTAGCTGCGCACCGCATCAACTGGCGCAGCATCACGAGCTCAGCAAAGTTTCGGTGAGTGATCTTTCACTAGGAGTGTAAAAGCACAGGGGAACATGTCCACTTTTGTCAAGATATAGGTTTTTGGCTTTAACATTCAACAAAAATGGAGATTGTCACTTATGCTTCTACACCGCATTTTAAAATGGCAACAAATATAATGATAACCAAAATATTTTTTCTTACCCAAAATGGATAAATGAATGATGAAAACCAAAAGTTGCAAAAAATATCAGGGCAAAATACTGCGGTAGCTTAGGTGAAGGGTTTACCCTAAGTACCGCGGGTGAGCGAAGCGAAGCCCCCTTTATCTTTCGTGTTAGGTTGAACATGTAAGAACAACAAAAAATACTTAAAGCATAAACTTAAGTACACAAAACATAAAAAGAAGTTTGGTGATCATTTATCCAAACACAATTTGGTGGACCAACCCATTATCCATTTTGGCAGTCATTTCGAATTTATTGGTAGTAAAATAGGTGCGTTTTTGGTAATCGTTTAAACACAAGTCTTTTAAAACTGCCCCAGCACTAAAATATAGACAAGTGTCAGTTTTTCCATTCATCAATTTGACATGAACTGCGACGACTTTACTGTGGGTGGATTAGAATTAGCCTTCGATCATTTAACCCCATGTTACATGATCGAAGGAATTAGCGGATAGAGGGATTCAAATTAAATGTGAATTTAGGCGTTCCCATCTATCTTAACACAGAATGCTGGTTTTTAATAGCTGTTCAATAACAACGTGGCATTCGTGGGCGCTGCTATGTCTTGCCACACCTGATGCTATGTTCGTGGGCGCTGCTATGTCTTGCCACACCTGATGCTATGTTCGTGGGCGCTGCTATGTCTTGCCACACCTGATGCTATGTTCGTGGGCGCTGCTATGTCTTGCCACACCTGATGCTATGTTCGTGGGCGCTGCTATGTCTTGCCACACCTGATGCTATCTTCGTGGGTGCTGCTATGTCTTGCCACACCTGATGCTATGTTTAGTTAAATAGCATTAGCACCGTATCGAAAAAATCGATCAAGAACAGCTTTCAAAACAACCCTTTGAAAGCTATCGGTATTGATTTCACAGATTCAAAATAGGGCTACTGTACCAGTAGCAAGCAAAACTTAAAGAATCACCATTATTCTCTACAGACCCAGACAAAATGCAAACCCAAACACAACTAGGTGCTTATGTCGTGGCCATGTCGTAGAATTGGATATATCATGATATCGTTTTAATTCTACGATATGGCCACGACACCTATTATTAACAAGGCATCACAGTATCTCAGATAGCACCTTAACTCAACGTGTGAGTGATTGATTATTTTGAGGTGGATACAGGGCTGCAGCACTGAAGAATACGCAGTGAATGTCTTCAAACTAATTTATTGTTGCCAAAAACTGGGAGAACACTTACACCAGCTGAACCTTGAGCAGAAACAGAAAGAGAGAGACGATGCCCGAAACGAAACAGAACTGTTTCACATATATTGACTGTTCTACTACAACCTTCTACCTACCTATCTACCTTGATATTCATTGCTGCTTTTAACAACTATGTTGGCGAAATAACACCAAATAAAAAAGTTGGTGAAAAAAAGCCGTTATACGTGTTGGCTTCAGCCCAAACACGTAATGGCTGTTAGAGGGCAGCATTCTCAAATATTACACTGCAATGTTCTTTTCGGGGTGGAGGGAAGAACCTTCATACCAGCGGAGGATTTAAGTGCAGTCGTGGTGACCTTGAAGATCACCCTTTTTTAATCCAGAGACATCCTTTGATAGGATTTTCGAAAACCCCTTGATCACATTTTATTACCTGCTACGAGAATAATCAAATGTTGGGATAGGTTTGAAATTCTGAAACGAATTATTGACCCATCGTATTCCTTACGGCTGTTTATACTTTAGAGTTGTGATATTTCAATACGAATCAAACTGAAAAATTCTGTATTACTGTAGATATTTACATTTTTATTATTTTAATTTTATTAATTTAACAAAAAAAATCAGCAAACGTCATTTTTGCCCCTTTTCTACACTGTGCGAGAAAACTACCATATTTAAAAAAATCAACTAACCGCCAACTCTTTTAAAAATTAGTTGTGTTTAACTAATACAAAAATTTCAATATTAATTATTACAAGTGGTTCTCTAAGAACAGTAGATCTCGCTTGTTTAATTTTTTTAGCTTGTAGGTCTGCTAAAATTACATTAGAATTTTGATGATCGATGATGAGTCAGTCAGTGACAAAATGATCGATGATGAGTCAGTCAGTGACAAAATGACGAATCTTGGAACGGCTGTTGTGCAATACTGCACAACGTTTTTTTATAATCTTACCTTTTCTACGTATTATGTTTTTTGATACTGTTTTGTCTATTTTTATTATTTGACAGATTACATTGTGTTTCTCCAAAAACCAGTGCCTTTTATTTCTGTTGTCTATAATATCTGTCGTTTTCAATCTATGGTTCAAAATTGACAGAGCTTTAGGAAATGGCCTATTTAAATTGTAGCCATTCATCAGGTAGTCCTTGAGGTCGCGACCGGCAAGATGCAGACAAGATCACCGAAAATGCAACAATTCAACAACATAGTTACAGGGGGGGTAAAATACCCCGAAGTGCTTCCCCCTCCACGTAGAGTGAAGTCCATAGAGTGCCTCTCAAATTTGATTGAAATCCGTCGATAAATAACGCAACAACAAACTATTTTCCTCCCAGTCAAAAACCGCGGTCGACTAAAAAAATAACAAGGAATTTATAAGCCCATTTTCGTCAAAATCTGTTGAAAAATGCGACCTGTAAGCGAGAACTTGAAACTAGAAGCTTCGCTCACTTCGCTCTCTCGCTCAATAAATATTCAGCAGGAAAAAATATTTTTAACTAAAACAAAATAATTAACACCTAGTTCTGTGTTGAGTTACATTAACACTATACTAAAGTGTGGCAGTACCCGTGCATCATCATCATCATTATCCTCTTCCTCACCCTCAAAGGCCGCGGTGTCATGAGAATGTCGAACAATAAAGTCAGCTTTTTTTACATCCCCTGACCTGTTGCTTGACCTAATTGATAAACAGTACACTTTCACACGAGCACGCAATATGCCGTGAGGACACGCCACTAAAAACTAAAAATGGAGGTAGGAAACTAAATGAAATATGGCCTAAAATGGCGACGATTAACATATTAATTAGTATTGTCGTAATCCGAGCGATGAGGTGTGTTGTGATTAGCGAGGAAAAAAACAACCAAGTGCGTGACGGGCCACTCCAATTTAAGGTTACTCCACTATAATAGTAGCATATGTGACTGCTACATAATGGAGGGCATTAATACTCGAGAGATATCACGCGGGAGTTTTAATGCCTAATTATGTAGATAAACTAGTGTATGTAACTGTCACTAGTTTATCTACACACATATCATAAGCTCTCTTTGGTGTATTCAGGAACCGCATGTTTGACCGGCATTGTGGTATTGATCATTGCTCTGCAACTGCAGAGCAATTATCAATCAAATCAACTTTACAGACAAACTAGGGGAGGCACGCAGGCGGGCGTCGGCGTTCGAAATTTGAATGTCATAAATTGACAAATTTTTGTACATTATGGTCATAATGTACAAATTTTCAGATAAGAAATGAGTTTTTACCAAATAATTTTAAATTATGCTGGTCTTAACTTGCGGTTTTTAGACACAATAAAGAGGGTTTATGATACGTGTGTAGATAAAGTCATTTAAAGATTTAATTTTTGGGTTAACGTTTATTGAGTATTTGATTAAGATTCTCACTGAAGGAAAACGCGATAGGATGAAATTTTCTCGATAGAATTTAATTACGAAAATACCTCTTAATTGTTTTATTTTTTCCTGAAATTCTGAAATCCTAACTAATTGAATTGCGGAATTGCATTTTAAATGTGGATATTATGTATTTGTAAACGCTCCTTGAAAATATTTTTGACAAAATAGCGTAGTTTATTTTTAAACTATTTTTATGTGGTTTGGCGCTACGTTATTTTAGTTTGAGTGGAGCGCATCGTATGCGCTCTCTTTTCTTTCTTATGTGGAAGTAATTAACGCTGTCACTTATGTTTACTTTAGTATTCCTTTTATATATATTTTTTCGTATCACCTTCAATTAGCGGACTTGGAAGGGGGCTTTTCGTTCGATTCTTTGTGGATATTAATAGGCTCTGGCTCTATATTTAGCGATAGCACCTAATCTCCAAAAGCTCATTGCAGATGGCGCTGGTGTGTTTGTATTAAAATTCTATATACTTCTTCCTAAAATATATGGCGTGCTAATTTTGTCTTTTGAGGGCAATTTTGCCAGTGTCAAGTGTATTTGAAAAATTAAGTGACGTGTTTTTGAAGATAACCTCAGATGAATGAAACTCTTTGTCTCCAACTATGCCAGCGCCACCTAGCGGGAGCAAAGGCTGGCAAAGGTTCCATTGACGTACCGCCTAACAGTCAATGAGTGAGCGGCGAAATAGCGGTGTTGCAAACCCTCAGATAGACGAAACTCTTTGTCCAAACCTTATTTATAAAAAAAAACTCTATTTTTTTCCCCGCGATTTTTCCCGAAAATTTAGTAGATATTCTGCTTTTCGGGGCGGAGGCGAATCCAACAAATAAGAGCTCATTAAAATCAGTACAGCCTTTCTTGAGTTACAATACTTACTGCAAAGTGAGATCACGATAATACACCAACACAATAAAAATACTATTACATTACATGGTAGTCGTGTCATTTACGTAATTGTCTGCAATGTCGGCCGAATTACGATACCAATAGTTATTTCGAGCATCGACATTGTTGAGTATTCTATAAATAAATCAGCGTCAGTCTAACGTTTGTCTACAGTTTCACATAACATTTACGTACAGGCACATACATTACTTCTGGCCCCACACTAGGATACCCTGTGTCGTGGGAACCAGACACAGCGACGTCACTTACATGTAAATAGTTGGCATACGTTGTACGGACGCTCTAACGGTGATGGAAATCGTCGTGAGGCGACATATCTCCATAGCAATGGCAATGGGCTAGCTCCCTGTGAATAGCAAAATGAGTAACTGGGTAAAAGGCACTACTGTGCCGCTCTCACTCCGGTTTGTTAAGGCTGGGCACGACGCCAGCGGGAATAAGAATTTACTTTCAGGGAAATAGAAATTTAAATGTTAAAAAACGCCTTTCAATTATTTATAGGTCTTTCAGAGCAACATATCTTGATATTTTTTTCTAAAGATTGAATACATCACAAGTACACAAATTCAAATCCGGTGCTAAATTGTTAAAAAAAAATAAAAAGCGATAATTTTATTATTTGGGATAACTTCGGGAGACTTCTCCATCGAGCAAAAATAGTCAAATTACGTTTATACGTTCACGAATCCCTGCTGACACTCATGATCAACAAGCTAGCATAAAGAATCAACTGCTTTAGTACTCTTTTTTGCGTAACTTAAAGGTGGGTCCAGACATGTCACATCAGCGTCGCGATCCAAGAACGCTTGTTTGGACACCCCGTTTGGTACGGCACAGTGGTACAGCGCGTCTCGATCGCAGCCGATCCGGGCGTCCAAACAAGCGTTCTTGAATCGTGAGGCTTATACGAAACGGAGGTACGTTACGGACAAAAGACCATGTCTGGACCCATATTTACATTAGTAAAAGGCTTGTTTAAAAACGCAACTATTTTACTACCCATAGATTCAAACCGACCGCCAGAATTAGTAAATGATCACCAAACTTCTTTTTATGTTTTGTGTACTTAAGTTTATGTTTAAAGTATTTTTTGTTGTTCTTACATGTTCAATATAACACGAAGGATAAAAGAGGATTCGCTTCGCTCACCCCCTTTACCCTTCACCGCTACTGCGCGCTACCGCAGAATTATGTCCTGACATTTTCTGCAACTTTTGGTGATCATTTACCCATTTTGGGTAGGAAAAAATATTTTGGTGGTCATTTAAATTGTTCTATTTATAAAAGGCTGTGTTGGCCTACTGCGGCGTCTTTATTAACTAATGACTAACTACGACACAATTATTTTAAGCTTGTCAGTGAAATGAATATTATCGTCGGCCTATTTGTCTCGCAGAAAAACGTGAACAATTGTGTGTGGAAATATAATTGTCTTTGGGCTTCCCACGTGTTGCCGAGCCAACGCAATAAGCGTGGTCGGTTGCCCATTTGCGAGCTTCTATTTTAGACACTCAGTTACATAAAATTGTATATTTTACATCAAATTGTATATTGTCTTATGATACTAAAGTAATGTCACAGATCCATTTCTATGAATAACTTTCAACAAGGAACATCTTGGTGGGAAAGGAAAAAAGGTTTGGTTCCTCAATACGGATCAGTTGATCGTGTCTTTGTCAAGAAAACAAACCAACTTAAAATTTCCAGTGCCGAACTTAGAAATATACAAAAAAGCCCCTATTATATGTCGATACTTATATACAATAAACTCCCAAATAACATAAAAAACGAACAAAATACTAAAATATTCAGCCATCGATTAAAATACTTCCTAATTGATAAAAGCTACTACTCCATTTGCGAATTTATGACTGATACATTCAAGTAGGTAAACTGAAATATATTAATAACGTCAAGTCCATTGTAATTATTAAGAGTTATATATTCAATAAGAAATTACATATCTAATTTAATGTTAAATATTGATATTTTATATACCTAGATATAAGAATTTGTTATACCCTTTCAGGATGCATGTACCATGTATTACAATACCATCTGTAACAACTGTACATGTTCACAAATAATGAAATAAAATAAACACAAACAACCGGCCAATAGCGAGACGTACTCGCTCTCCAAGGGTTCTGCACTCAAGTATAGCATTTCATTTTGTGAAGGAAATAAAACTTTACGGTTTGCGGATTTTCCTTTTTACTTGTGCTAGAAGAGCTTACGTCGTGCCACGTTTCATAAGTCTAGTTCAACGGTTAGTATACGTCGCGCCACACGTTATGAGCGGTGGCCTTGAATGCGAGTAGTCACTTTTCAATACCTGTACATATGCGCAGTAATTCCCGCCAACGTCGCCCAGCGCTCTTAACTCGTGGCGCGAGTTATACCCTATAGGTTTTGATTTCCTTGCGAGTATCATGCAAATTCAGTTTTTCATAGCTTCAAAGGACCACAGACCTGACATAAATTTCAATTTGGTCTGAGAAGTTTTTTTTTTAGTTGCAAAAAATGCTCGTCATAAGCGAATCCCAAATGGACAAACGTCCCAGCTAATACGGCTCAGCATTATCGGTCAGCGCACAACCGTGCGCCCTCAGTAGTCGCATCGCGAGGTCGGGAGCCGCGCGCGCTCGCTCTCGACTCTTCCGAGAATCGATAGAATCGACCCACAATCGATCTAAATATCGATGAAAAATTTGTTTAATTGGAAGAGAGAATAGACTAGATTAGAATCGATTTTAATATCGATGAAGAATCGATCATGTAATGTTGTTAGATTGTGTCCGAATGTCGAGAATCGATTGAAATATTAACCGAGAATCGATCTTATCGGGACCTCGAGTAGTGCTGTGTGTAGTTGTGTCTGTGATTGTATTGTGATTTGTGAGAGGGATTTTGAGTTTGGATTAGTTGTAAGTTCTCAAAATGCTTTTATCCTCTTAATACCCAAGGGCTATTCAATATTACTGAGTAAATAAATATTATGTATACATAACATATGCACTTTTTGCGGACGTGAACATCCCAAGAAAACTAAGCTAAGCCTGTTATATGGACAGTTATCTCAAATCAAATCAGTCGCTAGGTTTATGGCGTTTATTAAAACAACATTCGAAGCTTTATAATCATACCCGCTTCCGAAAACGACGCCATAAATATACCACTTCGGAAGGTAGACTCATAAAACGTGGGTCTGTAGAAAAAGTATAAAATACCCACACGCTAGCTAGCGTTGTAGTGTCAAGGGCCCTATAACCTAATTCCGTGTTGGGTAACATCGCAAGTGTTTGATGATGCAGCGACAGTTCATAGATGAGATCGTTCCAGATGTATCGTAGAGATCACTGCTTGAGAAATGATTGAATAGCTAAAAAAGTTCATCACGAAACTAAATGTTGACCAAAATTTTACGCCCTAGTTGAATTATATAGGTTGAATTATGGAGATAGATAGATTATTCATTGTTCGGTACAAACACAAAAACATTATTGGTTATTAAAAAATTCCAAACCACACAAAATTAATTTTGACAAAAAAATCAAAGAAATTAAACAAAACAATGAAAATAATTATAATTGACACAGCAATAACATGGAAAGTAAGGATCACTATGTGGCACTGTGACTGTACCGCGACAATGTGGCACTGTGACTGTACCGCGACAATGTGGCACTGTGACTGTACCGCGACAATGTGGCACTGTGACTGTACCGCGACAATGTGGCACTGTGACTGTACCGCGACAGTAAGGATCACTATGTGGCACTGTGACTGTACCGCGACAGTAAGGATCACTATGTGGCACTGTGACTGTACCGCGACAGTAAGGATCACTATGTGGCACTGTGACTGTACCGCGACAGTAAGGATCACTATGTGGCACTGTGACTGTACCGCGACAGTAAGGATCACTATGTGGCACTGTGACTGTACCGCGACAGTAAGGATCACTATGTGGCACTGTGACTGTACCGCGACAGTAAGGATCACTATGTGGCACTGTGACTGTACCGCGACAGTAAGGATCACTATGTGGCACTGTGACTGTACCGCGACAGTAAGGATCACTATGTGGCACTGTGACTGTACCGCGACAGTAAGGATCACTATGTGGCACTGTGACTGTACCGCGACAGTAAGGATCACTATGTGGCACTGTGACTGTACCGCGACAGTAAGGATCACTATGTGGCACTGTGACTGTACCGCGACAGTAAGGATCACTATGTGGCACTGTGACTGTACCGCGACAATGAAATGGCCCTGACTCAGCAATGTCACAGACGAATCTGTGACGCTGGTATTCTGAGAAAGCCAAAGCGGACGAGACAGCAATAGGCTCAAGTACATAAAACACACAAATGAAGTTGGAACCTCACAAACCTCACTCCAGTATTCAGACAGAAAGTGACCTATTATAACAACCAAGACTGTTCTGTGAACCTACATGGGAGCTCTAAATTTGCTGAACAATTGATAGTAAAAAACCTGTATTGGTAAACAATATAATTGTTGCCCTATACAAATGGCATACCTACGGCCATTTCTCTAACGAGAGGGAGACACAACAGTTTTGGCAGTCGGTGAGATATTTGTAAGTCACGAATTTATGCATATGTCATCGTAAGATAGTCAAAACCGTAAGTTGATAAACTAAAGTTTTTTTTCTCGTAAGGTTCTCAACTATCGACAGATAGTTAACTGTAGCGTTCTGCTTACTATATGACGCGTAAATTGATCAACTAACGGTTAAAACTGTTAAATAGTAAACTGGTTTAAACTTGAATTGAAAACGAAATACCAGGGCAAACACTGCGGTAGCTTAGGTTGAGACTAGGGGGCGAGCGCAGCGAAGCCCCGAATAGTCTTCGTGTTAAGTTCACATGTAAGAACAAAAGAAACGTAATTTCTTAACCCTGTCGGACTGGTTTACTATCTGTCGATAGTTGATCAACTACCGCGTTGGTTTATCAACTTACGGTTTTGACTATCTTCCGGTAACACATATATTTATAGCATATTCATAACATATAGCATATGACCACGACTTTTCCTAGACGAGGTGGCCGAGATGTAATTGATCTCATTTGTAATGTGGAAGCCATAGTATTGTCACTAGAAAATTCGGTGTGAAACAACTTCATTTTACGAACTGCCTCATGGAGACGGGCTATTTTTCATTCCACTGTCTTTGAATCGATCGAACTTCTCTTTCTCTCGTCTTTGTCGATTTTACGGGGAATGTACCGAACTACGGGAATAGCATCCAACTTATTGGTGCTTTGGCTTTATGCCAATAGAATCGTCCGCTAATATTCTAGGTGTAATAATTATACTTATAGTAGTAGTATAGTGTTTATAAACACTTGTACCTATGAATTTTTGAATAGTTGTTTGGAAGCGCTAAACATGAACAATGACATGTGTGAATATTTGCGTTTCTGATAATATATAACACACATACATACGTATTGAATTGAGATCCTTTCCTTTTTTTAAGTCGGTTAATTAAATGACCGAATTTTGGACCTATTAAGTTGAGAGGTATTCTTATGTACTAATGATGTGATCCAAACAGGAAAGGAAACGTCAACAAATTTATTTTAATTTGACTTTTCGGGGTAAATCAGAAAAAAAACTGTATCGTGCGATATGTCAAATGAAAGGGCTTGTTGCAAGGACTTCAATAGTTTTAGTTATTATTTTTAGTATTATTTTTTGTTATTAAAATTAGAAATACTTACATTTTTGTTATAATATTGAAATACTTACAATTTTTTTTCAGAATGTTGAAATACTTCCAATTTTTTTTCATAATATTGAAATACATACACTATTTTTTCACAATATTGAAATAGATTCAATATTTTTTCATTGAAATATTTACAATATTTTTACATAATATTAAAATAATTCGGTAAAAATTATTCAAAATAAACCGTCAAGTGCGAGTCGTATTCGCGCACGAAGGGTTCCGTACCACCGCACAATGGTATTCAAGTTTCTTGCAGGAGTATTAGGTGTCTTTAATTTTCCTGTGTGTGAGGAAGACCCTTTCTACATAATTTTATAAGATTGACTTGTAAATGAATAATGCTGTGCAACAAATCTACGAATGGAAATTTCACCCACAAGCTCACATATCATTTCGAAAACTGATACGTTTATGAAGTTCAGATGACCATACAATAATATGGTATCATCCAGCTGGTCTGATGATAGAGCTCGAAGGTGGGAGAGGCAACCCTGGGACTTCAGTTGAAAACCCATCGAGTTTGGGCTCTTTAGATTCGTTGTGACAAATGCTATTCCTATCTCCTAGTGATATTCTCATCATCGTCACCTGATGATGGAGCTCTCAGGTGGTAGAAGGAAGACTGGTATTTTTACTTGTGAACCGATCGAGTTTGTTTTCATTTGATTCGTCCTTACAAGACTTATTGATTTATCGCAGCGAAGCGGAAAAGAGCAGGGTTGTGTGTTTGAGCTGTATGTATGTATGTCTGTTCCTGTGTCCCCTTGTAACTACTCAACGGCTTAATAGATTTTGATAAATTATACGTCATTAGATGCGTCTTTATTTCTTTTTCTTTTTTTAAGACATTTATTGATGACACGAGTGTCACTGGGTACATTAAATTTGCATTTTGGTACAGA
This sequence comes from Argyresthia goedartella, assembly GCA_949825045.1. Taxonomy (NCBI): domain Eukaryota; kingdom Metazoa; phylum Arthropoda; class Insecta; order Lepidoptera; family Argyresthiidae; genus Argyresthia; species Argyresthia goedartella. The sequence goes on from OX463818.1 coordinate 6,540,765, forward strand.
ATTACGGAGTAGGGTAGGCTATAACTTCTTGTTAATGTAGTTACCGTAATGTTGCACTTATAAGCAGGACAGAAATGACGTCTTTAACTACTATAATATATTTGATTTCTATTCCTCAAATCAGCTGAAGTTGAAATTCTAAAAAGTTAAGCGTTCGGGTTGCGCAGCCTGAAAGTTAAATTGTGAACTGGTTTAAACTTGAATGGAAAATGAAATAACAGGGCAAACTAGAGCGAATAGTCTTCGTGTTAGGTTGTCATGTAGAACAAAAGAAACGTAAATTCTAAACCCTGTCGGTCTGGTTTACAATTTGTCGATAGTTTAAAACTAATGCGTTAGTTTATAAACAAACGGTTTTGACAATCTTACGGTGACATATACATGACATTACGGTGACATATATATATATATAAACCGACTTGTTGAAGGAAATCCACAATAACACAACTGCATGTGCATACTGTATCTAGGTCACAGTGCGAGTTAGCTGTGTCAGTAGGATAACTCAAACTTAAGCGACCCGGAGATGATCAATCTTGCATGACAAGCATGCATGATATCAATTTGGATTGATGGGATGCATGACGGACCACGGAGCCGGAGCACGTCACAGTCTCCTACCGATCTGCATCAAGTGAGCACGTCACAGTCGCCTACCGATCTGCATCAAGTGAGCACGTCACAGTTGCCTACCGATCTGCATCAAGTGAGCACGTCACAGTTGCCTACCGATCTGCATCAAGTGAGCACGTCACAGTTGCCTACCGATCTGCATCAAGTGAGCACGTCACAGTTGCCTACATCTTCAACGTTGCGCCCGCAAACAGGGTTGCCAGATATCAAATAATTCTATTCGCCTAATTTTGACCATCGATTAGCCTAAATCGCCAAATAATATTTCTTTGTTAAGTAGCCTAAGTAGACTTACATTTTGAGCCAGGTAGCCTAAATTAAGGCGAAATAAAGAAGAAACAAACAAAAACATTTACGTTTGCTGACAACAACTTACCAAAAAAACAAAACGAGTTGGAATGAGAAGATTGTTTTTTTGTTGTCATATGCGTTTGTCTATCTCACTCACTCCTATAAATAGTGGACGCAATGGAATTATCAAGGAATCTCATTCATTAGCTAGCTTGTTCCTTCCTCAGCGTTTTGTAAAAAGAAGCAAAGAGACTATGAAAATGACGTTACAGCGCGAAATTGTACCTACAAACTTTTGACGGAATCCGCCAGGCACACTGGCGAGTGGATAACAGACTTAAAGTGGGCACAGTTTCTTCAACGCCGACGCTGAAAATGCATGCGCTTACATGACTTTACTTCACTTTATAATTTATAGTACAAAAACAAAAATGAAAAAATAAACATATACAAAGACGTTTAAAACAGCAACAACAAATTACAATTCTAACAAGAGATTTCTACCAGAAAACCGAGGATGGACTGGATTATTTAACAACTACATGTGCACAACCATAAATATTAAAATAATAAACTACATACCAATATGTACCTAACTAAATATATATATACTAATAGATTAAATAATTAAATATATTAGTAGTTTATGTGACTGATACATAATGCCTCATTATGTCCAGTTACATACACTAGTTTATCTATAAACATATCATAAGCTCTCTTTGATGTGTTCAGGAACCGCATATTCGACCGGCGGCATTGTGGCATTGAGTTGTTTAGCTTGTTCTGTAGTACCAACTTCACAGACAAACTAGGGTCGGCACGCAGGCGGGCGTCGGCGTTCGAAATTTGAATGTCATAATATGTAGAAAAACTACACATTATGGTCATAATGTTCAATATTCAGATAAGAAATGAGTTTTTACAAAGTAGTTTAACATTATGCTGATCGTAACGTGCGGTTTTTGGACGCAGTAAAACGGGTTTATGATACGTGTGTAGATAAAATACTTAGGCATGTTATGTATGACGCAATGTTTGTTTCGTGTACGTGTAAAGTCAGATTCGAGTCATCATACTGTACATCAATACCTCGCTACTTAAAGGAAACCTATAAATATGTTTTGTTTATTACATAGTCTCATCATCGTTATTATGTAGGCCATTAGATCGAATTGGTCAGAAATATTGTTTACGTTGGGAATCAAATGTAGATCGAATTTATGGTGTTCCAGTTATGTGGAATTTTCGTCCGTTGTGTAAAAATGTAGATAATCGTCAAGTGGTTCTAGTATAGTTACCATAGTTCATATGGTTCTAGTTTCTGGGTTGTAAGTGGCATTTGGTAGGATGCGGTGAAGAACCGTGTGGATTGGCGCATAGGGTAGGCCTGTGACCAGCAGTGGGTCGATGTGGCCTGATATGATGGTGATGATCTATCTATTTAAACATAAACATTTATAAGCAGTCACATACATTGGTTCTGGCCCCACACTAGGATACCCTGTGTTGGAACCGGAAACAGCGACGTCACACACATACACACGTCCAAGACCTGGATGTTGTTGTTGTGGACAACTTTAACAATGGAATGAGACATTCACCTGGTCTCAAGTGAAAAGCATTAGATGCTAAGCCAGTGATTTATCTCTCCATTTTCCGTGACAGTGAGCTAGCCCATCGCCGCCGCTATTGAGTCATCTCATCACCATTAGAATGTCCATATAGGTATTGTTGTGATACATAAGATGGCTAGAGTAAGTCTGTTCCCTAGCAACAACTTTATACTACATCCTTTCATTTTTAATTAAAAAATAATAAAACTAAAACCTAAACAAGACCTTTAACACAATAGCCATAATATATAGTATACAAGCATATAAATAACCAAAAAACCTGTTTATTTATTGTCGTCACCCGTTTCGTCAATCCTGTCTGTCCGTCCGTCCGTCCGTCCGTATGTCACAGCAACTTTATGCAGAAACTATTAAGACTACACAGTTGAAACTTGGTATGTAGATGTATTCTGTGAACCGCATTACGATTTTTTCATAAAAAATTAAAAAATAAATAATGAAAGGGGGATTCCCGATACATGGAACTGAAACCAAAAAAAATTTTTTTTTCTAGAAACCCATATGGATAGTCTATGAATAGGTCTTTAAAAATGACGTTGCGGTTTCTGAAACCATTTTTCCTTAAAGTAAATCGTTATGAACCTTCGTAAAGTGGAAAAATGCGTGTGTGTGTCCCCCTCTAACTTTTAAAGTAAGAGAGTGTAAAATCTACAAAAAATATATGCTGTGTATCTCACTACACACTTTCAACGAAAATTGGTGTGAACAAAATAAAACAAGCAGTTTTTAAGAAATAAAACATTTATTAAAAACCGCAAAGACAACTTTGTCAATCATACAAACACTATGAAAAACAAAGTTACAACACAAACATCCAGTCACATAATTACTTGCTACAACGGAACCCTTCATGGGCGAGTCCGACTCGCACTTGGCCACTTTTTATATGGTCAGCCCCGAGATTCGAACCTGCATCTTCAGCGTGAGAAGCGGGCGAGAAACTACTAGTCCACGTAAAACTTTTTAATTATTCTTTGAGTATTTAATTATTTACCGAGAATTCCGTTCAATTATCTGTTATCAAGGCACCGTGACCCATCCATCTACCCCATTAGATACAGTTAATTTAAATTGAAGCTACCAATACTTGCTGTATTTGTATCAAATGTCGTGTTGGCGTTAGGTGTGGTACAAACGTCAGCGAGACGACGCGGCCGGTGTGATCATATTCCACTCATGCGCTTCTGATTTATAGCTGTCGCAATTGGTTGGTTAAATCAGACACTTAACTAACTCTAGACCGTTAATTAAATGCCGACGTTTAACCAAGTCACTAACATTTTGATTTAAATAAAGCATCGTTGAAAAAGTTTAACAATCTGTCTTACCGAAAGCCAGAGTGTTGGAAAAAAAGATGGCGTCACGACAACAGCTGATTTTCAGGGTAAACATTTCTGTAGCTTAGGTGAAGAGTAAAGGGGGTGAGCTAAGCGAAGCCTCCTTTATCCGTCGTGTTAGGTTGAACATGTAAGAACAACAAAAAATACTTAAAACATAAACTTATGTACACATGAAAAATAATTATATTGTATATATCTTGTTGCCTAGGAAGTTTAGACAACTCGTTAAACGTTTCGTTCACTCACTTGTCTGACGGAATTTTAGTGACTTGGTTAAATGTCGGTATTTAATTAACGGTCTAGAGAGTTAGTTAAGTGTCTGATTTAATCAACTAACTGCGACATAGCTACTGTTGCAATTGTTGAACCTTCGATAGCCCAACATAAGACGAATGTCGCAATATTTTCTATAGATTCAGATTTTATTTTTATTTTGTATAAGCCCAGATTAAAATCGATCGATTTTCAGACCTCCACTTCTCGGATACCAGACACATTTCAGACCTGTCGGTCAGGATTTGGTCGCGGATTGGTACTATCTCACTTGGTTGACATAATGTGCTGCTTTTTGATGTACACTTTTTGTGTCTTGTGCCCCACAGTGGCACCTAGTCTGAAAAGCTCATTACAGAAGGCGCTGGTGTAGTTGGGGGCTGTTTATTTCTTCTTTTAATATATGGCCTTAACTTGAGGTTAGTTTGTGTATGTGTTGTGTATTTGAAATATCACGTGACGTGTTTGTGAACCTAACCTCAGATGGTTGAAACTCTTTGCCTCCAACGACGCCAGCGCCACCAAGCGGGAGCAAACGCGGGCTTAGGTATCATGGGGTTGTGTTTGCTATAAGTGTAGGAAAGACTTCTTTTGATATTGTTACTTATGTTGATAGTCTAAATTTGGCCACTGTTCAGCATTGCCATTGATGAGCTCGCCGTTCTACAGCGGATTTCTGTTAATTTTATCTGCCTGTGTTCCATTATGGTGTGCAATAGAGAAAGCATGATTGACCGAACAAACGGATGAAAGAACAAATTCATAAATAGGTAGGTATATAATTTAATGAATGACTGCACAAATAATTTTATAAGGATATGAATGAAAAAATAAAAACTTTCTTCGTTCTTAACTTGCGCCCTCCCCTGTCACTGGCGCCACACCGGCCCCGACAACGTTCGACTCATGCGCATCTGATTTATACACCAGTGCTTTGAAGTGCACTCTTTGTGCCTCACAATTGGGATAAATTGTGTTTGTTTATAACTGTTTGCTGGAAAAAGGGGAGTTTACTGTTTGATGTTTTGAGGCAAAAAAATATGTCTTTTTTACAGAAAACTGTTCTATCAATCGGAAATTTGAAACTATCGCAAATTTTGGAAAAATTACAGAATCTTTGCAAAGTTTGTGTTGTGCATCATTGCATGTGCATGCATTAATTATGTCAAAACTGTAATGCGCGTAATTGCTAAACTAAACAAGGAAGGCGACGCAGAAGGTCAAATCAGCCTTTTATAAATCTCAAGTTACGCAAAATAGGAGTATTAAAGCAGTTGATTTTTTATACTACCTTGTTGATCATGAGTGTCAGCAGGGATTCGTGAATTTATAAACGTAATTTGATTGTTTTTGCTCGATAGAAAAGTCTCCCGAAGTTAGAAAAACTCTCATATTACAAATTTGCACCGGATATGAATTTGTTTACTTTTTATTAATTTAATCGTTATAAAAACTATTAAGGCCAGCATGCAGCAAATGGTGGACAGCCGCTAAATGGAGTTTACCACACTTATCGCCGGTGTATACACCGAGGTAGGTTCTTTCCAGGCCGGTGTATCTTTAATGATACACCTACCTTATGTTCACGGGCCGGTGTATAGTTGAGTATACACCATTACATACCTTTACCTTCGATAGGGCTGGCCCTGGAGAATACGCCAATGTTTCTGGGTTGGAAAATTGTTCAGAAATGAAAAAGTTATGATGAAAAATCAAAATTTACATTAATCACCGGCCTGGGAAAAGACTTAACTCGGTGTATATTTAAAAATACACCGGCGCTGAGTGTGTTCGGCGAAAACAAAAGGGGGAGTGGCGAGGGGAAAGGGAGGGGGGGGGGGGGGGAGTTTGCTCGAGCGTTATAAATGGACGGATTTCAATTTTTTAAATTGAAGCGAGGTTTACTGTTCTCTCAGAACCACTTGTTATGTTGTTCTGCTAATCATCAATAGATCGAAGATTTTTTATATTTGAATCTTATTCCTGTAAGAGTAAGCTGAAAGTTTCGCTGTCGGGGTGCCCAGCCTTAAGAGACAATAGTGTATCGTCATTTTCATTCGTTCATTCATTCATCCTCAATGAAGATTTTGACATAATTTTAAATCATTGTATCCACATACAAAACGGAATTGGAATGATTTAGGCAAAACTGTGCCTCTGCCACCCCGTAACGGAAATCATTTTGTAAAGATTCATTACATCGTTTCCGTCTCCAAAGCGTTTGTAGCTCATTAATGAGCTGCGCGCGCAAGTCCATAAAGCAATGTTTACCTCGTCGACTGTGCCCTATTTACGCGTGCATGGCGAAACATCGCTGTAAAGTGTTCAGCTGTGCAATAAGTGGATTTTGTGATGCCATGGGCTTATTTCCACGGTTTATTTATATGAAAACTAGCTGGTGCGTGCGAAACGAAGGCTCTGTACTTCCGCGGTCCCTTGCGCTCGCCGTTTCTGGTTCCCACGACTCAGGGTGTCCTAGTGTGGGGCCAGAGGCAACGTATGTGCCTGTTTATAAATGTCGAATTGTTCTTATCAGATATATTTACACCAAAGTGTATCATAGTACAATGTGTCAGCCTAAACACGTAAAAGACAGACAGACCGAATCATTTCTCTAAGAAGGGGTGGGTGTAGGCTGAGAATAAAGACCTCCACTTTCTTTACAGGTAGGTATAGATACTTCAACTCAGTTGTGCGCGCGGCGCTATGTGTGCGTGCGCTTGTAAATATACAGGTTTCATTTGTGTGGTAGTGACAGTCACTGCCACACAAATGAAACCTGTATATTTACAAGCGCACGCACACATAGCGCCGCGCGCACAACTGAGTTGAAGTATCTATACAAAGTAAGTTCAATTTCATTTCATTTATTTATTGCATACATGTGGTACATAAGATGTCAAATAACAAAGAAAGACCCTAACATGCGCCCTGCTAGGGCATAGCAAACATAGTTTTAAAATAAAAACTAAAACATAAGATAGTAATCTACTTCCTATGGTACAATATCTTAATCTTATAGAAATCTTTCTTTTCTTTATAACAAACTATAAACGTAGTAAAAATAAAAAGTTTGTAAAATTTTAACATTTAACAAATTTGACTATCTTTGTTGGGTAGGTTCGTTATCATAGAACTCTTCTAGGTTGTAAAATGTATTGGCTATTATGAATTTATGTAGTGTGTTCTTAAACTCTTTAAAGTTATCTAGGTTTTTTATAGAAGGTGGTAAGTTATTATATATTTTTACGCACATGTTGTAAGGGCCTGATGATACAAATACTAGATTAGAGTCTGTGGCAGCTAATCTAGGTCGAGGTCTAAGGTTTGCTGGGCGTTCGCGCATAGGGAACATGTGTAGATGTTTTCTTACAAATAATGATAGTTCTAAAATATAGATCGAAGTTAAGGTGAGGATTTCGTAGGTTTTGAAATATGGTCGACAACTGGTCATTCGGTCTATATTAGCTATAATTCTAACACACTTCTTTTGTAGAACAAATATGTTGTCTATGTCGACATTCTTTCCCCACAGTACGATGCTGTATTGAAGACGAGAATGTGCGTATGCATAGTAAGCTTTCAGGGCGGTTTCTAGATCTGTTGCTTTCTTAATTTCGTATAGGGCGTATGAAAAGCTAATACTAACTGTTCTGAAGTAAATGAGAGCGCTCTAAAGAACCAAGCATAAAGATCGACGTGTTGCGCACTACTATCCCAATTCTAATATTGGCATATCTAGTTAAACATTTACTCTATTTGTAAACGCCATTTTACAGAACGGCATTACGTCGGCTGTATTTAGCGTCATTCAACGAATGTAATCGCTTTTAGGTCATTTCCGCGATATCTTTGCATACCACCAACAGTACATTATACATATACTTGACCACGTGACTCCATTACTGTTATTGATGTTTCATTATAGCCTCGCTAGTCCTACTTTTTCCATTGAGTCACCTATTTTATTATGGATACTGCACATTGATAAAACTGATTTTCACAGCAAATATCAGGGCAAAATTCTGCGCTAGCTTAGGTGAAGGGTAAAGGGGGAGAGCGAAGCGAATGCCCCCTTTATTCTTCGTATTAGGTTGAACATGTAAGAACAGCAAAAATACTTAAAACATAAAAATATTTTTGATGATCCTTTTTTGCTATGAAAATCAGTATTTTTTCTGTGCGATTAAATACTAAACTTTTATTATTCTCTTAACCTATTTTCGTTATGATTTTTTTAAATTGACTAACTGACTATCTGTGGGTGCAAATCTGTGCTTTGACACTCTACAGGGTGTAACAGAAAGGTGTGGTCAAATTTGACCAAGCGAGCAAAGCGAGCGAAGCGTCTCCGTTTGGATTGAGCAAAAATGCTTTCTTTTATCCGGATGTTAACATCTACAGGCTGCATTTCTCAACTGACTCTCGTGAATTTTTGTGAGCAGCAGGTTCGATAATCGAATAGATTTTTTTGTCGATTAAGTTTTTGGAAAAATTTCAAAATGGCGGAGATGTGGGAGTTTTAAAATAAAAATAAAACCGCTACAGTATAAACAGCTCGACGGATTAAAAAAAATGAGGTGTTGTTGTTTGTTTGTGTTTGGAGACCGTGAGAGTAACAGCCTATATAATTTTAGTGAAAAGTCAATAGGTCAATTTAACATCGCAAAATGTAGTTTACAAAGTTATTGGTGCGGCCGCTTTCATACTCCATGTACGTAACCAGGTGCATTCATAAGTTTGTAAGTGTTATTACAAGAAAGTGTCACTCGCGAGGTCTACAGCTCACAGAGCCACTATTTAAAGGAATTGTTAGGGCCATCATTCTGAACAAATTTTACGAAAAAACCGTTTTGATCGGAGCTACTTTATTTTTCACTTCTCCATACAAATCTGCTGAGCACTCCTTAAAATATGACCACACCTTTCTGTTACACTCTGTATATGTTTTTTTGATTCACCTATTATACCTTCGGGTAACCAAAGAAATTTCCGTGTTAGTCGTCATTGCTGCCTGCTCCGCCAGGCCGGCTGCAGACGATTTTCGCGCATTTGGCAATTTACGCGCATTGACAATTTGCGCGTGTCCTCGCAACAATATTAAATCGCTCGGTCGGATGATCCGCTTGTTAAGGCTTTAGTGTGGCGCAAGTTTTGAGGTGAAGCGAATGGTTTTGAGGATTAGACAAAGAAAACAAATACCCGTCACAACGTGTGTAAGCAGACTGACCGCACTGCCCCCCAGATCCCCGTGACTCCGCAAGTTATAAGTTTTAAAATAAAATAAAAAACACATATTTTTATATTTTTTAAGTCATTTTGCGTTTTACTTACAAAAACTAATTTAGATTTTTTCTAATTTCCATTTAGTTGAAAATAATGCACCGGGATGAAACATGTTTAGATTATAAATATAAATTAAGCAGCAGTTATTCTCTAATAAACTTTACGAGTATATATATAACATAATATTTATCCCACATTTTGCTGGCAACGAGCTAAAGAGAAAGATTATTGAGGCTATTTTAAGACATAAACAACGAATATGTGTATTAGCAGTTATGTTTCTAATTTATACTCATATTGTTGGAAAAATCTTTTTAATGTGACATTCCACGTGGGGTCTACTTAAATCAAGAGATTTTGTATGGGAATCACTCTAAATCCGCCATTTTATAGAGTGGCGATATTGTGCGAGAATAGAGGCCAAGAAAGTAACTAAGGACTGATGTCTAAGTCCTGAGTGCAGTGAGTGGTTCAAGTGGACTTAAGACAAAAACAGCTTTATCCCCGAGGAATACACTTAACTTTTATCGTCATTTCTGAGACAATAAAAAAAGGCTACCAATAATTACATTTTATTAAAGTAAATTAAAAGAGAAAATTGATACTTAATACAGTCCAGATGTGGGAAGATAATTTTATAAATTTCTTTGCAGTTTTTATGTATATTGAACCGTCATGCAACACTCGCGGATTTATTTAATTTGAGCTTGCCCGCTTGATTTTCGAATTAGTACGATTTTCGAATGAGTTCGATTTCAGGTGAGCTCGTATTTCGGGGTGTTGTTTCAGAGCATCTTTATTTTCACTTCTTACAAAACAGCTGATCGCCCGGCCCTAACTGTACGAGGAAGTGAAAATTAATGTTGCTCAGATCAAATCGATTTCATAGCGAAAGTTGTTCAAAATGATGTCCTTAAATTCTCCCTAAAATATGACTACACTTTTCTGTTCCAGTCTGTATAAAAAAGGCATTGTCGAGTAGATGATAGTGAAAATAATTTTGTATTTTACCACTTACACCAAACCCGTTTACCCAGTGTCATTCTCCCACTACTCAAATTCTTATTACTCAATTGTGGACGCTTACTGCGATGACGACTGCTCAGATGAGTTGAGAATAGGATCTAATTTGTTAATCGCGCTCCATCCGGAGCACTCAGACTACTAAGATTGGCTTCTGACCGCTGTTTTCTAGTCGAATGAATCGAATGAATTCGGTGTATAATAACATAGTTAAATGTTCAAAATGACAACTAGACTCTTATCTACTAAACAAGACAATAAGTTCGAAAATTAAAACCTACTACTGAAACATCGCGCTCTAAGCATAAAACCGATAACCACCGGGTAATCAATACTATTCTACCGATAAAGCAGCAAGAAAGAGCTTGTAATATATTTATATATATATAGAACATGCTAATTCAGCTCTTTACTGTGTTATACCCCGTTCAAAAACTATTTTGAAATAAATGAATTTTTGCTCTCTAGCGGCCGCCATATTGAATTAAGTGTCAATTAGCCTATTGGTACAGATGTAGTGAATAATCCTTTCCTATCGGCAAAACTCGGAACAACGATAACACCAGAATGGTGCCGATGTGTCTATGAATTACTGTATTATTAAATTACGTGTAGGTATCAAATAAATCGCATACTTTATTTATCAATGTCAAATGTCAAATTGCCCGTTTGACATATATTACACTGAGATGTTAAAACCACCACGATTCTATCATATAAAGAATTCGTTAGGTAAACAAAAATATAACTAGTTACTGAGGACGTTTTATTTCAATAAAACGCACTGATAAAAACCAAATTCCGGTTGGGATGATCTAATGATTCTATAAGGATTGTAACCCCAAAAGTCTAACTATAAGTCAAAACTACAGTAGGATTTTGCAGACCTTTTTTATAACAATACATTTTTGTAATTAATTAAAAATACTATGACATAACAAAAAAGACACCTCGACATAAAACAAAACAAACCAGCAGAGAAATTAATATAAATAAATATGATTTTCTGATTGGATGAACGACTTCGATTATGACAGCGGGATAAGAGGAGGAGGAGCGGGGTGGACAGTGTGATGCGAAACAATACTTCCAACTTCCATATCACAGTCAGAATCAGAACTATTTTCTGGTGTATCATCGTCAGAGTTTTCATGAACGGTGATTACAAAACTAGCCATATAATTTTCCAACTCAGGTTCGTGTTTTCGGTACTCGTTTTCGCATTTGATGGCATGGTCACATACTTTGGCCCAAACATCGGAACCAATCATATTAACCTTTTCCTGTACCAATTGTTTCACAGTAGTCATATTCATACTGATGTTTCTTTTGGATACGTATCCCTTTATTTGAGACCATATGTTTTCAATCAGATTGAAATCAGGATGATATGGTGGCAATCTTAGTACGCTGTGTCCATATTCGTTCATAAGTTTATCTATAGAGTATTCTACAAAGTCTTGTTTGTACTTGCAAATAATTTCATATATTTCAAGTTTTGTTAATGACGGATCAATCGGAACGTTATGTTTGGATAGCCAATCAATCATGTCTTGCTTCCTGGTATTTAAATTAGGAGGTTTTTCTACGTACTTATTATGATATGCAGCATTATCTACTACTAGTACCGAATGTGGAGCTAAGTTTGGAATGAGTTGATTACGAAGCCATTTTTCATAGTTTTCATTGTTCATCGCGTTGTGGTAGTCACCTGTTTTATCAGTAGACTGATACATTAACAATGCCCCAGGTATAAACCCCTTTCTACTACCAGCTTGCACTATTATAAGACGTTGTCCTTTATAAATTAACTGTTTCACTCCGTTTTCTGACGAGTCAGCCCAGCTTTTACCTGCCAAATGTGAGGTATGGATGTATGTTTCATCCATATAAACAATCTCTCTCCCTTGCAATCTGTACTTTTTTATCGCGGCTAAAAACTTTACTCTTTTTAAACGAACATCATCTTTCTCGATAAGTAATTTTCTGTTGTTTTCAACTTTTTTATACCGAAATCCCATTTTTCTAAGAATTTTTCTTAGCGTAAAGTCACATCCCTTAAAATTTATGGCTTCGGATAACTTGGACTTCAGGGCTTTAATTGTAGGTACTTGTTTGTATATCAAATGAAAATTATACACTAATCGGCGTATAACGTTGTAGTCAAAATCGTCAAGACCCAGACAAAATAATTTATTTGGTCTACCCAACTTTGCCGACTTCGGACTATTGGAGGTGGATTGATTTATGTATTCTTTTCGCAATATTTTATTTACTGTTCATTGAGAAATTCCACTGGCCTCCGAAACTCGTTTTTGGACTTTACAAAAGTAAGCAGTATAGTTGGTATGTTTGAATTTATCATTTTCAGTTAAGAAATATAAATAAATATTGAAAATAACTTCGCAGGCTTGCCGATCTCAACGTTTCCCTTTTCTTAGTGCTTTTGGCATGTCTGTTATAAATTGTTAATGTGGATCGAATAAAATCAATGTATATTATTTACAAAAATGACAGACAAGAGTGAAATGTAAAGTCAAAAAAAATAAAAATAGGTGGCCTGCATTAATACACGAGTCCATTATCACAAAATCTAACATAAATATCAACAAAATATTTCTGTGGTATTAACTACTCTATAATAGATACTTCCTCTTGCAATGCGACCGTTCCCTACGTTGTCTCGATGGGTACTGAGTGCGGTGAAGTAGTAAGACAAAAACGAACATTTCCGAGAAAATACGAAAGGAAAGGATTATTCACTACATCTGTAGCGGACAATCGTAGTTCGTGAAGCTTCTAAGGATACCTTAATTGCAAATTCTGATAAGTAGCATTAGTCAATTTACCTCAGTGTTTGGCCGACATTTATACAGAATTATCGAGTTAATGCAAGCAAAGCAAGCGAACAAGAGCAAGTAATATATTAAGCCCTTCTATTTGATACCCAAAGCGACCCTGTTCAAAAACAAAATAAACATGGTTTTATGCCCTTGAGAGGGCGCCATATTGATTTAAGTGTGACGTCACATAGCCTATAACCAGTGGAAAATCAAGACGCTTCTAACGATACATCATTTGTCAAATTCTGAAAAGTAGTTTAGATGTTCTGCCGACTCAATTGAACAAACACACATGTTCATACATACATACATTCAGACATACACACATACATACATACCTACCGGTCAAACACATAACCCTCCTTCGCTTCGCGGGTAATTGCCCGAGCTAGCGAAGCGCCAAGTTTCGAAATTGGCCAAAAATGCCTTTGTCCGGATGTCTGCAGGTCACATTTTCAACCGATTTTGACGAAAATTGGCACACAAGTTATTTGATTTTTAATTTTTGTACTCGACCGCGATTTTTGATTGGGGAGAAAATAGGGGGGGGGGGAAAGGGGAGAAGTTTGTTGTAGCGTTATTTTTCGACGGATTTCAATCAAATTTTGCACAGCACACTTCTTGACTAGAATTGATTCTGGGACACAAGTTGCGAAAAAAATCCAAAAGGTAGGAGTGGAAGGGGAAGTACTTCGGGGTACGGGGGGGGGGGGGGGGGGTGTTAGGTGAGGAGGGGTGGGGAAGGGTCTTTTCTACTTTCTCTCCAACATAGCAAGGTTGGTTTCAAAGCTCTGAAATGGCTTTGCTAAAGCCAGGAGAAAAGGAAAAGTGTCGGTTATTGAATGTTTGTAAGGGCTCGCGAGGTCTACTGTACTCACAGAATTCAATTCGAAGCAAACAAAACACAGCGTCACTATACTTCTTCCATACGGAGTGGCAGAGGCACAGTTGTGCACGTTTAGCAAGAAAATCAATAGGTACTCCATTTAGCAATCCCTATTATGCCAATCTTATTATTTCTACTGCTACACAGGGTATCTACTAATGTGGGACCAGAAGCAATGTGCCACGCCACAAAGTTAACTTGGCACCAGCGAGGAATGCGTTTCCTCCCCTCTCGCTCGCTCTCGCCCTCGACGCGTTTCAAACTGAAACTCAAACTTCTTTATTACTGTTGTTTTTTTTAAATATACTTAGCTAACGTCATTTTTTGCCTCTTATTTACATTGGACCACTGTGGGAAAAGAAAATATTTGTAAATAATTACAAAATTAATCCGTCCCTCCGTCTGTCACCAGGCTGTATCTCATGAACCGTGATTGTTAGACAGTAAATTACAGATGTATTTCTGTTGCCGCTATAACAACAAATACTAAAAAACAGAATAAAATAATTTATTTATCTGTTAACCACATACAAACTTATGTATGCACCTGGTTACGTAAATGGAGTGTGAAAGTAGCCGCACAAATAACTTTGTAAACAACATTTTTTGCCATGTAAAATCTATTGTACGGTAGTTTTAATTTGTTCAGTCTGTAGGACGGCGACGGTGTAAGAAAGAAAATATAATTTCTTTGAAAATTATCTTACACTTAAACTTGTATATATGGTAATAGGTACAATAAAGATAACATTATCCTAGAAAATAAATTAAAGTAAAGTAAAGTAATGTTTATTTGCATGAATATAGGTGTATATCGGGTATTTTATAATGTCACTTAGTTTCGCTATATTCTGCCATGCAGACGTGCAAATGTTATGATGTACATACAATACAATTATCATAAAATTAAAATTAAATAAAAGTAAGCACCCATCTAAGAGTGAATGAGCATTAATTTTATTCACAATAAATTTATTATTCTGGTCATGTTACTTATCTATTTATGTAATTATCATTATATTTATAATATTGCGTTAGATTGACTTGTCCTCCAAGAAGTCGTCTAACTTATAGTATGATTTTTTGATTAAGAAATATCTAAGTCCAGCCTTGTATGAATGAAGTTGCTCAATGTCTCTTATGGATTTAGGCAGCTTATTATACACTTTTGGCGCCATACCAAATATACTTTTGCTGAATAAAGCAGTAGAGCGGGGAGGTGCACTTAATTTAGTATCTCTTTTACTATTCATTTTCTTAAACAAGCACCAGTTTGTTTTTGCAAATACAGCAGTTTCATAAATATATAATGATGTCAATGTCAATATACCTAACTATCTAAAATGAAGAACGCAATTGTCTGTAGGTTTCAATTTACAAATTGCCCTTATACACCGTTTTTGTGCTCTAAAAGCTTTATCTTTGTCGGTTGAGTTGCCCCAGAAAATAATGCCATACCTTAAAGTCGAGGCGACAAAAGCATGATACACGGTTAATAAAGCTGATTGCCCAGTAACTTTGGCAAGCATATATAGAGCATAGGAAAACTGACTTAGTTTTTTGCAAACATGCTCTACTTGTGGTTTCCAGTCAGATGTGAGTCAATATTAAGTCCTAAGAATTTGAATACATTTATTTGGTCAATTTTTTATTATTATAGTGGATGTCAAGAGTGTTTGTTATTTGATAGTAATTATTTTTAAATGTCATTATGTTAGTTTTATCAAGATTGATTATCAGATTATTACGGCTCAGCCATTCAATAATATCGTTAAGGGAATTATTAATTTCAGATGCGTATGTATTTTCATCTCGACAATCCGCAATCATCGTACTGTCATCTGCAAATAATACCATTGGGTAACTTACTGACATAGGGAGATCATTGATGTAGATGAGGAATAGTAGTGGTCCTAATACGCTACCTTGTGGTACGCCACATTTAACCGTTCTCGGGCCTGATATGTATTGATTTTCTGTTTTTGTTTTCTGACATATTCTGGAAATCTGTGTTAACTGTGTTCTGTCACTCAGGTAGCTTTTAATAAGTTCAATCAACACATTACTGTGTTTATTTCATTTGCATCCCGAAAAACTAGTTTATCTACACACGTATCATAAACCCTCTTTACTGCATACAAAAACCGCACGTTACGATCAGCATAATGTTAAACTACTTGGTAAAAACTCATTTCTTATCTGAAAAATTACACATTATGACATTATGACCATTTGAATGTCATAATTGACATTCAAATTTCGAACGCCGACGCCTGACTGCGCGCCGCCCCTAGTTTGTCTGTGAAGTTGGTACTGACATTCAAATTTCGAAAGCCGACGCCCGTCTGCGTGAAGTTGGTACTACAGAACAAGCTAAACAACTGCAGAGCCACAATGCCGGTCATACATGCGGTTCCTGAACACATCAAAGAGAGCTTATGATATGTGTGTAGATAAACTGGTGTATGTAACTGGTGTATGTAACTACATAATTAGGCATTAAAACTCTCGAGTGATATTATTATGAAACTCGCCTTCGGCTCGTTTCATAAACCCACTCTCGAGTATTAATGCCCTCCATTATGTAGCAGTTACATAAACTACTATTATATTGCAAAAGCTTGGTGTAACCACAATCCTAATCAATAAATGAATAATCCTCTAAATGTTTAGAACATAACCACAAACAGGGTTCTTTAATCGATCTAATAAATCGTGAATTAATATAATATGATTCCAATCCTTGCAGCACTTTGAGATGTGGTAAAACCAGTTAGGAGACCTAAATAATCTTAGTGCTCGAAGAGCTTGAAAAGTTGCTTGGGGTACTGATTCAAACTAATAGTAAAGTTTGATTTAGGATGCCATATTATACTAAAATTCTTCCCAATGCTTCAAAAATCTTGACATTCCGGCACTATCACCACCTTTTCGATTTAATTACCTCAAAATATTTCGCATTTATCTTTCAAGGGAAGAGGATAAGGTTTATTATAAACATATTCATTACATACTATCTTTAGCCCCCCTGAAAACCGCTGGTCATTAGGCGGCGAATATAAAAAAAAACATATTTTATCCCCTGCATTATATATAGGTACAAGGAAATCCTGTAGAAAACATCAACCCTTATTTATATACAACTAGACCCTCATGTCGGTGGGTTGCCGCTTAAAGGTAGAAAAAATGGGAAATATTAAACTACTCATCAATAATACTGATTTGTACAGCAAATATACTGATTTTCACAGAAAATATCGGGGCAAAATACTGCGCTCACCCCCTTTATCCTTCGTATAAGGTTGAATGTGTAAGAACAACAAAAATAATTAAAACATAAAAAGTATTCTTGCTGATCCTTTTTTGCTGTGAAAATCGGTATTTTTGCTGTGCGATTAAATACTAGCCGAAAAAAATTGTGTTGTAGTCACAGTTGGCCAATTCATTCGTTGCAATTATTCGAATAATACACAATGCTATAGTAATTATTGATCGATTTATATTTTTCTTGTTGAATCGACATGTCTTCGATTTTACTAAATAGATTTTTACACCACTAGCAATACCTATAAAGATTGCAACATAACAAATAGAAGGGGCGAATCAAACTGTCATGTCGGTCTATTTGTATGAAAATCTGAGTTTAGTTACATTGATTTAGTTAGATTGTACGTCGTCTGTCAGTCAGTCGGTTATTAGGTAGATAATAAGAGCGGTGTCATGTTTTTAGGGGAACCCCTAAACGAGAGCTAGAATATCTAACCGCTCATCACGTTCTCGAAGGTTCTAAAGTGCGATTCAGATAATTTGTCCCTTCACCGCCGTTAAGTTGGTTGTAGTGCACAACTGTCAAAAAAATCGGGGAAATGTAATATATTCGGTTGCCAGACTGATCACAAATCTCCGCTTTAAAACAATAAGATACCCACATAAGATAAGCACACGGAAAAAATATATTCTCATGTTAAGTCTCATAAGACAGTCCAGTCACAATACGAAATATTTTAATTAAATACTTATATACGAACTTATATACGAACATTTACAGTATGAGTTATGGCAAATTCTCCCTAACTTTTGGGTAACACATTTTTAAAAAGCTATCTATGCTCTTTAGATCCTAACCATCCCCCGTTTTGCCCGCAGCCCACACCACCAAAGAAGCCGCCACGTCGCAACCTGTCTGTGTCACCCACACACGCGAACTCTCCCTCCTCTGGGTATAGCTACGAGCTGAGAGCGCATGCGCGGAGTCAGGACGACTTGGATGACATACAGGTGCGTGGACTGGCACGATAGTGTAACCTCTGTCCTGATTGTTGGGGAAATCCCTTGGGAAACTAGGCGTCGATTTCAAAGGTTCAGTCTGAGTTTTCTCCCCAGAAGATATTACTCATAAGATCCCAAGAGAGTCATACGGTGCTATCCTAAACGTGGAACTCACGGACTAATATACTTTATCTATCGATTAAGGATCGACTCCGAAAGTCCATTTTGTAGTAGATCTATTTATAATAGGATAAGGTGGGGTGAGAGAGAGATGTGACAGCTCGCTCAAACACAAAGAAACTTGGCGCAACTGTTTAGTAAAGGCCTCCTCTTCATAACGCCATTTTTGAGGTCTTTAGCCTACCATCCAGCGTGGCCCACCAGTCCAAAGATGTGTTAGATAAGATCTATGTGATGACATCAAATCGAATCTCTAAAATTTCTCGCCATTGTTACAGGGTGCGAGACACTACCTTAAGCACGGCCGCTCGGTAGACCAATACGTGGACAACAAACTCTCCTACTCCGAATACGAGGAGTACCACCACTCTCCCAAAGTCGCCCCAAAACCCAAACCCAGACCCAGTCTCAACCTGAAGAATAGACCCCAGCCAGTAGCCATAACCACTACCTACGAAAATGTCACCATAATGGAACAGAACCCCAAAAGGAAACTGAGGAGGGACTTTGAAAATTATAACCCAAGAACAAACGAAAGAGTACGAAAGTATTCCGCGCAAGAAAGGTCTTCTTTAGAAAGTTTATTGGACGAAACTCAGTCGATGAACAGTCCAAGCGATTGCGAGAGGAATGACCTCCCGAGGGTGGGGATGCCACTGTCACCAACTCATTATGAACAGCCACCTACCCCCGAGCACCCGCCGCCGTCGGCCCGGCAGGCGGAGAATAGCATACACGAAAGGATCCGGCCCTTGAGTCAGGTTAGTTTTCCTAAATAATGTCGTTATTGTTTTGCCTTTGTTTTACTATAGCCCTGAACTAATAAGGTTCCTGCGGTAATTAGTGGTGGCATGCTATACCGAACCCGGCAAAGAAGTTTCGTGCCTTGGAGACGGAACGAAAGCACCTCTCCGCACCGAAACTGCCGCGGAAAGCTACTTAGTTATGAGCTGTGCATGTAGATTCAAGTCGCGCAAAGATGTTCTGTGTGGAGAGGGTGGCCTCTCTTTCTCGCATAGGGTGAAAGAGAGAAAGTGGTTACCCCCCTCCACCCGGCACTCAGACTCAGATAAACATGGCGCGACCCGAACATACTGGTTACCTGACTGTTGATAAAAAGCTTGAAAGGTACACAGAAAGTAAAGAAATGTAAACCGAATTCTAATAATAGCAGTTGATAAATTTATTTCTCAGTCCCACCCTGTTTTCAAAATAACCACAGCTTCAATTTCGTTGTATCTACGAATTTTTATCTCTTAACTCTCTTTAATTGTTGAAAAATTAGCAAATGACAGTGTGGTATCAAATACGTTTTCAGCCTTAACTTCATCATCAATAAAACAAATAATCATCAATACTTTAGAAAAAAAAATAACGTAGTTTGATCTTGTTTGTGCGTGTGCGTTTGAGTTTGCGCAAAAAGCAAAAATACAATTCATTGTAAAACCTAGAAAAGATTGTCTCGAGAAATTTCACACTAAATCAGTTTAAGGAACTATATTCCCATCAATTTTTCAACCTTGTAGGTTGGTAATTAACTCTAAAACCAATTGAAATAAAGGGTTAATACATAGGTACATAACAATATATCAAGACATAAAATAACTATTTAGTGTAGACCTCCTTTCCTAGGTTGTAAACGTTGTAAAACTTAGATTTAATGTAGGGTAACGTACATGCGTAGTCTATAACGGCACGATATTGTAGTCTTTTATTATATATTAAATTGTTTTTCGTTAGTGCTTGCGTATTGTTTAGTTTATATAATGACTTGCGCTATGCTTGTAGGAAAGGTCTGAAGCTTGTACTTTTATATTTGTAAATGCACATATACAGAATTAGAGTTCAAACTCATATATATCGTAAACGAGACAATACGTTGAATCATTTTGTCATAGCGAAGTACTCTACGTGTGAAGTTCCAAGGGAAAAGGTACCTTAAGGCCATTTCTAGTTTCGGAGATAATTGCTGTTTTGTGAAATTGTGCGTAAGGGATTTGCTTTGTGTTTATTTTCGCTTATCCTTAGACTTAAATCTGTCACTTTTAATTTGATACTTTGAAATCGTAATAATATATTATTGAATACCAAATTGTTGGAATTTAAAGTCTTATTTAAAGCCTGTTTCTAATTTTTTATGATTTTCGTTAAAACTTTCAAAATGTTTTATCTCCGGAGCTACACGCTATTGACAGCTTGTTAGGCAGCCGAATACCGGAGTATGCCTAACTCTATACTGGCCATAAGGTACCCTCACATGTGATACGCACATACTTATTTGAGTTTGGTCTCAGATGTTCTCTATATTATCTCTATTAACCGTATGCAGTGTTTATAAAGCATGATATGCACGCAGCATGGGCATGTCAAATGAGTAATTAGTATTTTTTAGTTTTATATGATTTTAATTCAAATTTCTTTTCTTTAATTATTTCAGCGTATAATGGAGGTTATTGAAGAGATAAGGATTAGGAAAAAAACGCAGGGAGATTTGTGATATAGTAGCTGAGTTCTGTTTGAGTATATTACTTGGTCAATAAACCAGAGGGATTGATCTTTCACTCGTTACTCATCGCACTCCCATTGAGATAGTATGTGAGATAGGAGTCAATCTGGCATCTGTGGTTATTGGACCAGATTTTACTAAATAGAGAAAGATACTTATTATTTAAATGAACGGTGGATTAAGCTATTCCTTGTGCTAACAATGTTGATTCTCTTTATGTAATTTTCTCTTTTCAAAAGTTAAATAACCAAAATGTTTTTTTTGTTATTTGTAAATAATACTTTTATTTTTTGGCTTTAAGGTGCTATCGACAATTTTGTTTGTCACTGTTTTTTATTGTTTTATTTTTGAGTTGTCATTTTGTCATTAAGTTTTACCAAGTTGTACAATTTGACAAGTGGCATTCAAACCAAAATTCTTAAATATGTATTAAATTGTAGTAATTTAATAGTAATAAAGTAGACACATTTTACATTTTGGTATTTTAAAGGTGTCGTACTAAACTGATTTTATAATTGTAAGTATTTAGTTTATTCCTGACTTAAATATCTATGTAGCTAAGGTTGAGCCTTTTATGAATAAAATTGCCAGTATGACAGTATACATATTTAGCGATTACTACTAGATACGTGGGATTTCGATTAATAAGAGTTCATATTAACTAAATCTAAATTAACTGGAATTCCCGAAAAGTTTCATTTGATGGACTGATTTAATGGTATCTACCAATTTGTCTTATTTTAACCTTTACTTTTAAGTTTTCTTAAAGTTTACTTTAGATTTTTCAGTGTATTATTTTAGATTTTGTTTAGTTTATAATTATAATAAATTATTTTAATCACACGTTTGCTTGTTTTGTATTGCCGTATTTCTCACAATATGCTTTGCTAGAATTAGGGTTGTTATACAGGGACCTTTTAAATATCAGAAGAAATTCTTTCAAATATAGCTTGGTAAATTAATCAATACAAATAATCTCTCCCTCTCTCTTTCCTAGAGGTCATTCCTACTGATTAATTTATATCTACATGTAAGATCTATAATTTCTTATTATAATACATGTGTACAATTTCTTAGATTGTGTGTAACTTAAAGGCACAGTTGGGAAATCTTTTCCGTTCGGTTGAGATAGGAATGAGACTGCAATACTGCGTTGTAATGTTGGGAATAGGAGCCACATCGGTCCGTTTAGCGCTAACCTTTTCAGCATCCTAATGTGTTGTTCGCAATAGAGTCTAATATACTAAGGCGAGATAGGTGGAAAGCAAGTTAACACTAAAAAAGAAATGCACAAATTTATAACGAGTAGTCAAAGTTGACCCGACATTAGTTCAAGTCGCGTTCACCTACGCGATTACGCACCGTATCCGGCGTTAGTAGTCAAAGTAGTCAAAGTTGACCCAACATTAGTTCAAGTCGCGTTCACCTACAGGAACGATTACGCACCGTATCCGGCGTTAGTAGTCAAAGTAGTCAAAGTTGACCCGATATTAGTTAAAGTCGCGTTCACCTACAGGAACGATTACGCACCGTATCCGGCGTTGAAGTATACTCATCGGGCTTTTTAAAGAGATCTAAACATCACACACATGTTTGTAGATACTGTACTGACATAATGTCAGAGACTACTCTACAGGAATATACAGGGAGTATTATAAAGGTGTTGTAAAATTTTAGGAGATTGTTCGAAAATTATTCTGAACACTTTCACTTTGATGCGAATTTGATCAGACTTAATGTTTCTCTTCTATATATGTTATGTTACTAATCGTTCGGCCGCTGGGCCAAAAATGTAGAATAAATATTATTTAACTGGCCAATGAGTGTTTTGTGAGATAAACCAAATATTTTATTTAAAAAGAGTAATTTCATAATTTCTTTATTGCACACAAGTCACATATGCAAGCTTATCTCTAATAAGAGATCTCCTCCAGCAAACATGGGAAAGGTTGTTTGCTGAGCTAGACCTCTGTGTAAAATATATAAAAATATAAATAAAATAAATTATATAATTTCTATAATAATATACAAAATACTTTTATTATGCTACAACTACTATTGTATATACTATACTAATAAACTAATAAATAATTACTTACATGCATATTACCTATGACTCTAAAGAGAGAGGTAATGCTTCTTCACACAACTTTTAAATATATTCAGAGTAGGACTGTCCCTGATGGTGCAGGGGAGTGTATCCCACAACCGAAAGGCCCGGTTTCTAAACCCGTTCTCATAGAAAGGGGTGTTATGCTGTGGAGTTGTTAACATGAAAACTTCGTGAGTTCTCCGAGGTCTGCTGGAAGAAAGAAATTGAAAACTGTCTCGTAGGAAAGTTGGGTAGAGGAAATTGAGAATGTGAGAATCCCGGCGAAGACGAATCGGCAGCCACTTCAACTCCCTGCGATGTTGTGACACATGGTCGTATTTGCGCAGCCCGAAAAATAAACCGAATCCCGAGATTTTGAAGTCGTTCGAGTTTGTTCAGTAGTTCTTCGCTAGTACTGACCCAGCAGACATCAGCGTAATCGATGAGGGGTAGAAGGATAGATTGAAGGAGAGTTATTTTGGCAGGCCGAAAGTACTGAATTCTCCTAAGAGAGTGAAAGGGAGCAAATATTCGGGGACTGACCTCATTGACATGCGATGACCAGGACAACTGCTACCGCAAACGTTGACATATGTTTTTATTTCCTAGATTAAATTACCAAGCTGTAAATAAAGTTGCTCTTATCGAATCCGCTTTAAGTGAGAGTTGTTGAGAATGGACATCATCCTGAACAACTTTCACTAAAATACCTATAACATACACTATAACAACCCCTTGAAATTACTATTACAATTTTGTTATATCCTTACTTATATCTTGAAAAATCGCGATTAGCATTATTTACCGCCGCTTACTGTACAGTCACGATAAAGCTTGAGTCTCGCGATCGCAACGCAACGCACTGCACTGCGGTATGCGGTATGCGGTACGACCACGCAGCGTCTTGATTTTGTTCCTCGCCGCCCCGACGCGTGCTTCGGCGTAATATCAGGGGCCCAATTCTACTATGGTAAACGCATAGTGATAGCACAGCGATTGCTCCGAAGGGCGCAAAATGTCATATTTGGCAGTCAGTCTGCAAACAAAATAGGCGCCGCCGACAAGCCAAATACGACATCAATAGATAAGCCATCGCTATGCGTTTTCCTTATCAGAACAGGGCCCCTGATAATTCTCGACGCTTTTAAACTGTAGACTCGCGTAAACCCTAAAACGGAACTTTTATGACAGACGTCACCTAGAGTACTGTAGATTCTATTGTGGGCATTTATGGGCAAAAAACATAAAATTTGCCTTAATTGTTGTGTCATAATTTTTATTTTCCGGCCAGCAGAGAAGCGAAGGGGCTAATACAATGGTATCTAAGCCCGCCTTTGTTCCCGCTTGGTGGCGCTGGCGTAGCTGCAGGCAAAGAGTTTCATTCCTTTGAGGTTAGGTTCAAAAACACGTCATCTTTCAAATACGTACTGGCTATCACCTCAAACAAGGTTAGCCCGTCTTAAATTATAAGCAGAAGTAAATAGAATTTGATAACTTTGACAGATAGACCCCCCAGAACTACACCAGCGCCACCTGCAATAGGCTGGAGATTAGTTGCCATTGCCCGTTCGATGGCCCATGACGCGTACTTACCGCAGTGTTGTGCGATGCGATGGCCCATGACGCGTACTTACCGCAGTGTTGTGCGATGCGATGGCCCATGACGCGTACTTACCGCAGTGTTGTGCGATGCGATGGCAGGACGCAACAGTGTGGTTGTAGTCCTATGATGCACGACCTCTGTGGTGTTGCCGCCGAGGCAGGCAGGCAAATCAAGAGGTCCTGGATTCGAATTCCGGTTGGGGAGGAAGAAGAAAAAAATCCCCAGGTTTTTGATGTTTACTTGTTTGAGACTGTGTTTCTGGCTCCAACAACATAGAATATCCTAGTGTGGGGCCAGAAGCAATGTATCTGCCTGGATTCAAATGTTATGTTATGCACGAAATAAACTTCAAATAAGACGTCATGCAGTGTCTAGAGGGCCTAAAGGAATTAGAAACGTAAGTAGAAAAGTGACAAGTTATTATAAAGATTGACAGATACTAAGCGCACCCGGTGGCCAAAACAAGTTCAGTATAACTTACCTATAAAGGTGACATTTAATTAGCTGAACATATTTTTTGGGAATGATATCATCAATATGAATAACTTTACCCAAGTAACATATGGTCGCAAATGAAAAAATATTTCTACCCTCAGTACATTGACCCGATCACCTGATTACAAGTTACTATCCAAGTTTTTTTTCGTTTGCGATAAAATAAAATATGGTCAGCTAATTAAATGTCACCTGCTATAGGTATTCTGTATCACTTGACTGACACAGCAGTCGCTTTAAATTACAGCTCGTGTGAAATAGTCGCGCTCTGACTTTATATGGCAATCACCCGTTTTTTTTTTTTTTGAAATAATTCCAATATCATTACGGAATAATTCCGAATCTTCCCATTATGGTGGAAAAATAAGGAAAAATAAGAAAAATAGAAATGCTGTTGAATTTAAACTAACATACATCTATAGAAGACTATTGTATCAACAAAACATGTCGTGTAGCAAATTGTCTTATAGTGTCACATAAGCAGGACATGGAGTGCCAAAAGGTCATCTTTGTAAAACAAATTATTTCTCAATCATGATACTTTTTGACGTAAGTATAGAAATGTAGCATTTTTTGTTTATATTGTGTTTCTCTACTGATATAATACATTTTTATGTGCTATGCCATCTTAAAAAAATAATTGAAGATTGTATGTTTTATAACAGTTAATTTTCTAAGATTTTTTGCAAAGCAACATCTATTGCTCATTAGATAAGTACTGAAATGATTCTCCTCATTATCACCTGCTGATGAAGCTGAAAATGAGAAGATGGAACCCTGCTGTGCTTACTTGTGAACCCATCGAGGGCTCGTTCGACTCGTCATGTCAAGCCAGTTCATTTATATTAACTACAAGCTGATGACGTTATGACACTGACCTGGCAGATATCGTTGTGTCAAATGCTATTGAAATGCGGCAGTCCCACAAACTTTTCCTTTATGGTCAATAAGGCCTCAGATCAACAAATCTCTTAGCTTAGCTCATAGTTTTAGGCATCGCGCAGCTGAAAACATAAAGCTATAACTAAACAAAAGATTATGTGCTTTTTCGGCTGTTCCCTTTCCATTTTTCAAATTGTTCTCTCCAGAAGAAGCTTACTGAGACTTCAACGATTAGTTTAAAAAAAGTTTATCCAAATTGGTCAAGCCGTGTTCTAGTTCACAATTAGTAATTAATTTATAAACATATAATAGATAGATAATATTTTGTATTTTTATAATAAATGATGTATACCAAAACCTACTCAGTCCCCGGCAGCCCCGCTATTCTTAACTCCGGCAGCGGTTATGGTTACGGCGGGACAGAGGGTGCGAAGAATCTCCGGCAGAGATCCGGCTGCCAACACATGACCCTTGCTACGTATAATTCACGGACCCTGAGAAACGGATGAAAGAGTTGCTAGAGGAAGAAGATCAAGTGGGATATCATTGTGCTGGCCGAGCTACGGCGCAAGTGGGATGACCTAGAAACACTACCTAATGGCCACCTATTCTATCAACGAGGCCATGGGGACTCAACATACGGAGGAGTTGGGTTTCTCATCCATAAAAAGCTATCTCAGGCAGTCAGAAATGTGAGTAAGTCAGGTTGACAGAGCATACTCGCGTGGAGACACTCCATGCGAGTATGCTCTGTCAACCTGACTATTAATAAAATATATGCTTTGAAGGATATCCAAGCGTATGCACCTACCTCGGACAAAGCAGACGAAGAGGTAGAAGAGTTTTATGACATTGAGAGGGCAAAAAAGGAGAACCCTTGCCATTATACGGTGATATTGGGTGACTTCAACGCAAAAGTGGGTCCCACCTTAGAGACCGAGTAATCGGTAGGAACGTACGGGCTTGGTCTTCGTAACCACCGGGGGCAGACTCTTGTCAACTTCCTTGAAAACACGAACTATTTGATATGAATGCTTTTTACAAAAAGCGCCCTTAAAAGGAAGTGGACTTGGGTCAGCCCCGACGGAAAGACCAGGAACGAGATCGACTACATAATTAGCTCAGATAAGCACCTTTTCACAGATGTTTCTGTCCTCAATCGCTTTGGATTGGCTCAACTGATGGAATGTCACCAGAGACGAGAGCCCTCCGGATAATGTCGTTGATCGAGTGATGGCGAGAGAATCTCCCTGCACTTCTGGCACAGTGTAGCCCGTGACGTCCCCGCGAATCTGCCGATGCACCGCAAACACAGTCGTGCGGTTCACAGATACCGCAACCCAGGCGAAGCGCCACGGCTACACACAGGGAGGTGTCGTCCAGAAGAGTTCCTAAATGCGGAGACGGCAACGCATGCAGCCAAGCACCTGACAGCTCTTCAGCCCAGTGGCGCTGCACGCCGGCAAGATAACTCTACTTTTACTTATTCCAAACGTTGCCCAGACTTTACATTTAGATTTAGCATTGTAGTCACTGACTTTCTTTAATTTAAAAACTTTATTGAATTCTGGTTGAATAATGTTCAAGAAGTCGAGTAGATTTTGTTTGGGTTCTGTTCATTAAAATCCGGTACTGGCAATATATATCTAAGTTTTTCGTATACGTCTCTGGTATTTGGGATGTAATAAGCCTATAAAATGATGGATCAGTCTTATCCTTACTACTTATAGGATAGGGGAGTCCGCCAAGGAGATAATTTCGCCAAAGCTCTTCACCAATGTCCTAGAGGACGCTTTGAAGACGGTAGACTGGAGCGAAAGAGGTCTCAATATCAACGTTGCTAATCTCCAGACTATGCTCGCAGAATTGCATGAAGCGTCCCTGAGGGTCGGCCTCAAGATGACAAAGATTATGACAGACACTCCCACAAGCAAAGGTATCGACATTACTGTGGATAACGGTCCCCTAAAAGTGGTGGAGGAGTCGACAGGTCGACAGAGCCAGGTATAGGAGATCGCTAGACGAGTCCAGCTAGGATGGGCTGCTTTCGCAAAACTAAGGGATGATCTAACCTAGAGGTCAGAATCCCTCAATGCCTGAAGACTAAGGTATTTAACCAATATGTAGTGCCCACTCCCACATACGGTGCCGAAACATGGACGCTCACAAAAAAGATTGTGCACAAAGTCCCGGTAGCACAAAGAGCCATGGAACGTGCCATGCTAGGCATGAGGCTGTCCGTCATACCGAAATCAGCCGCCGAACCAAGGTGGCTGATGTTGGTAAGCAGATAGCACGGCTTAAGTGGAAGTGGGAAGTGGTGGACCAGCTGCCAGATGGTCAGACGATGTGGCGAGGGTGGCAGGAAAGCAATGGACGCGGGTTGCGCAGGACCGTATTGAAAGGCGTGTTTATGAGGAGGCCTGTACCCAACTGTGGTTCCCCTGACAGGCTGATGATAATGATGCTGATGTATCTCTATTTGTAATATTTGCTGCAACAACTCAGCCAAGCAAGCCTCGAGGTTGGTTTTAGCATGAATATTTCGAAGACCAAGGTCATGTCTATCAGCACGGACCATTCGGTAGATGTGGATGGATTCGGATTTACATATGTCCAGGAATATGTGCATGCTGTGTTCCTTTTTAATTTAAAAAGCGCATGTCCTCCATATTTAAATTTCTATCTTAAGCTAGCAAAGCGTATTTTTGTAAAGGATCCATAATACATAAATAAATTAATATATCTATCTAGGCCAAATAGTCTATTTCAAGGCTCGACAGGACAAAAAAGTCGAAAGACGCATCGACAATGCCTGGAAGGGCTTTTGGTCTATGAAGGAGCTTATGAAGTGAGAACTTCCGTTATCCCTCAAGCGCAAGCTCACGGATATGTGCATTCTCCTCATCCTTACCTACGGAGCCGAAACCCGGTCTTTGACTGACGCGCAAAGATTCAAACTCGGGGTTTGACAAAGAAACATGGAGCGTAGCATTCTCGGAGTCCGTCTCTTAGATAGGGTCCGGAATACAGAGTTGCGCTTCAGGACTAAAATAATAGATGTGGCTCAGAAGGCGGCCTAATTAAAGTAAGACTGGGCCGGCCAAGTTGCTAGGATGCACCCGAATCGATGAGCTTATATATCGACGCAGTGGGATCCCAGTGCAAAGAGAAAGTGTGGCCGACCCAGAAAAAGATGGATAGACGGACAGAGCCCGGAACAGGTGAAACTAAATAAAAGCTTATAAAAACATACAGTCTTGTTTTTTTACAAGATGGTGACGCACATCTAAATTTATTATAGCAACAGAGAACCACAATACAAATAAAAAATGTTAAGTAAAACAATACAAATAAAAAATGTAAAGATCCAAAAGTGTCACGATTGAGAGATAAAATGGTTTTGTAAAAATTACCTTTTGGCACTCCATCACCCCGTCTCGCATAAGCGACAGGACAATTTTATTTGCTACCTGATATGTTTTGTTGGTACAATAGTCTTTTACCAATGTCTGAATTAAATTCAACATCATTTCTAGTTTCCTTATTTTCCCCTATATTCCCATATTTTCCCAACATATGGAAGGATTCGGAATAATTCTGGAATTTTCCCATTTTTTGGAAATTTTCAAGTTTGCGTTGAGGAAACTATTCCAGCGCCCATCTATACCTTTGACTGATCGTCGACGTTGTGTGGTGTGGAGGTCCCGGGTTCGAATCCCGGCTGGGGAGAAAAAAACCCGAGGCCTTGGATGTTTATGTGTGTGTGACGTCGCTGTTTCTGGTTCCCGAGACACGGTATCAGGGATATAAATGTTATGTTTTGTTATAATTCTTTTGTCGGGGAAGTGTCTCGAAGTCGGCCCCGATTATTAAAGTCATGAGACTGTTTGTTGAGATTATTTATCTCATGAAACACCATGATTCCTTACAAATTCAAATTACAGTCGCTTTCAATAAAAGTTCGTGTGAAATAGTCTCACTATCACATTGGTCAGACGTCAATGAAGTTGGCAAATAGCTTTACAAACATCCTTTTCTTTTTGGCTTCATTTATCCCTTCAGGGAAAGGCGGTGTGCTAGACCATACGGCCTTGCCTGTGATGTGTTTTTTCTACTAGTCTTCATAAATGTTGCCATTCCAGGTGTCTTATTTTCCAAAAATAATTATAGTCTCTTTTAGGCCACATGGCCATCCTTTGTTTATTTTATTTCGCTTTTCTATAAAGCATTATTAAATATCTTATTTCGGAGATCACCTGAAGGGATTTTCAAAACATCAATTTGCAAGTCGGGAATGATTTCACAGATATGTTTAATATTACGTTTCTTATATTTACGATCTATATTTTATGTAAGTAGTAAAGGCACTTGCACAGTTAGTTTATTGAGTTGTAATATTGATGTATATATGTCACCGTAAGATAGTCAAAATCGTTAGTTGATAAACTAATGCGTTAGTTGATCAGCTATCGACAGATAGTAAACCAGACCGACAGGGTTTAGAATTCATGTTTCTTTTGTTCTTACATGTCAACCTAAAACGAAGGCTATTCGGGGCCTTCGCTGCGCTCGCCTCCTCTAGTCTTCACCTAAGCTACCGCAGTGTTGTCCCTGGTATTACGTTTGCAATTCAAATATAAACCAGTTTACTATTTAACGGTTTTAACCGTTAGTTTATCAACTAACGCGGCATATAGGACGCAAAGCAGTACAGTACAGTTTACTATCTGTCGATAGTTGACCAACTAACGAAAAAAAAAACCTTAGTTTATCCAATAACGGTTTTGACAATCTTACGGTGACATGTACATACTTACCAGGCAAAATTATAATTAGGGTTTGTCGTAAAAGGCCTACCCGTGCTCAGTGACCAACCTTTCTCATCCTGACTTGGTTTGCTGGAAGAGATCTCTTGATAGAGATAGGCTCGCCTTTGTACACTATTTTAATGAATATCTTGTTATTTTAACAAGCTACGAAATCATACATACAAATGTTAAATGTATGTATGATTTCGTAGCTCTATCGTAGAATTTGATTATTTCATGAAATAGCCAACCATGTATTAACATATCACGAAATGATCAGAAACAGTTGAATTTCACGAAAACATGTCTTTTTAAAAGCATTTGTATTTAGTACTACGTGGTATTTTTGTGTTATACATGTCAACCTAACACGAATAGTATTCGGTGGCTTCGCTGCGCTCGCCCCCTTTATTCTTCACCTAAGCTACCGCAGTGTTTTGCCCTAAAATATTCTGCGTTCAATGAAAGTTCTAATTCAACCATGGTTGGCATAACATATATGGATTCTATGATATGATTACGACAGATACATGATAGAGCTACTGAAGTTGCCAGTTTAAAATTTAATTCAAACCGACAACAAATATATATGTTACCGGCAATCTGTATAATCCGGTAATATATATAATCCCTAGGCAATAAATATAATGCCTAAAACGTGTAGGTAATGTATAAAGTATTATTTATTTTATACTTTGCCTAGGTATTATATTTAATACCCAATGCGCAACCGGTAATGTATGTAAAAGCGTAAAACACTGCGGTAGCTTAGGTGAAGGGTAAAGGGGGTGAGCGAAGCGAAGACCTCTTTATCCTTGGTGATAGGTTGAACATATAAGAACTACAAAAAATACTTAAAACTAAGTGCTTTTTGTTGTTCTTACATGTTCAACCTAACACAAAAAATACTTAAGACTAAGTATTTTTTGTTGTTCTTACATGTTCAACCTCACACGAAAGATAAAGGGGGTTTCGCTTCGCTCACTCTTTACCCTTTACCTAAGCTACCCCAGTGCTTTGCCCTGATACTCTACCAAATTTATTTATTTTACATATTGCCTATAGAATGGCAACAAATATAAAGACCACCAAAATAGTTTTTTCCTGCCCAAAATGGCTAAATGACCACCAAAAGTTGCAGAAAATATCAGGGCAAAATACTGCGGTAGCTTAGGTGAAGGGTAAAGGGGGTGAGCGAAGCGAAGCCCCCTTTATCCTTCGTGTTAGGTTGAACATGTAAGAACAACAAAAAATACTTAAAACATAAACTTAAGTACACAAAACATAAAAGAAGTTTGGTGATCATTTATCCAAACACGATTTGGTGAACATCCATCCATTTTGGCAGTCATTTCGAATTTATTGGTAGTAAATTTTCGAATTTTTTGGTAATCGTTTAAACACAAGCCCTATATAATGCCTGGGCATTGCATATATTACCTAGGTAGAGTAGATACGTAATGGACATTAATATTAATAATATTTCATACATTGCCTAAACGCCCCAGGTATTGCCTAGGTATTATATATAATACCTGTATTATACAGATTGCCGGTAACATTTATATTGTTTACCAATATAAGTTTCGACTCCCAAATATGTTAAATGTTCACCAATAGTGCCCTTGTAGTTTCACAGAACCGCAGTGGTAATTTTCTGACCGAATACTAAAGTTAGGTTAGGTTAGGTTAGGTTAGCGAAACGAGAGGGACAGAGCTTTATATAGCGCATAGCTGTGTCTCTCACTTTCCCGCGACAACATAGTCGCCTTGCTGCTGGGGCTGGAGCCGAAGCGAAGCGATGCGGAGCGAAGCAATGCGGAGCGAGGCGACCATGTAGCGTCTTTATTCATCTGTGGTTTAGTATACAATAGTGAGTTAATTTGGGATGAAGTAACTTTTTACTCAATTAGGTAAACAGTTAAACATTCAAATCGACCAAAACTGTGGGATTGTGACAGTTTCCCCATACACTCAAAGCCCATTCGACATTAACTGCGTTGAATTCAATGAGGATTTGTTGGGGTAGTGAAAGGTGGTGGTTTTATGTTTGTTGCACTGTACAATCAAGCAAGTGGAGTCCCCATGGTCGCCAGCGGCGGTCTCTGCCTACCACTAGCTGCGGTGATAGGCTAGCCCCTTATTTCTCAAAATGGAGGATTTAATATCTGACTAAATCCTTATTCAGATGACACTATCCCATTTATCCTTATCCCGGGTGAGGCGTGACGCTGTGTTTGTATTGTGTCTGCGTGGACTTGGGAATGATCATTTACCGTGACAAAAATTATCCTATTTGGTAATCTGGTTCATAAACTATCTGTGTTATAAATTTAATTCCAATCCGTTCAGTCGTTTTGGCGTGATAGAGTAACAAACATCCACAACACAGACTCTTAATCATTCGCGGTTGTAATATTAGTGGTATGGATTATCAAAATCTGGTCTCCAAAGAGAAGACACTATACAATAATACGTAAGACTTGTCTCCCCACAGGAGTACAAGCGTCTGTCGGCGCTCCGAGACAGCTACACGTCGGAGTCCCCACTGCCCCGCGCAGCCTCCGCAGCCTCCGTCGGGAGCGCCGCCACTGACACCGTGGAGGAGTATGCGCAGGAGCGACCCTTCGCTGGTAAGTGATCGATCGTTGATTTACCCAAAAGTAAACATTTTAAATAGCTACAGTCTTTTCGGATTAGCATGGCCATAGCGGGCTCCGTTGACTCTTGAGATACCATGTGAAAACAAGAATCAGTGACGTCTCAAACATCCATGCCCCGGTTTTTTTTTCCCCGACCGGGATTACAACTCGGGTCGGGACCTCGGCACAGCACCTCAACCGCTACGCCACGCGGGTCGTCGCTCTAACAAGCTCAAACTCACAACCCCTCTCTGGGGTCGTTCCTGTGGACCCGTCGGAGTCCCTCCTGTCCCGCGCAGCCTCCGCAGCCTCCGTCGGGACTCGCTGGTAAGTTAAGGCGTTCCCTATTTGAAATCGAATTCTTTATGATCAAATAACACTGCTCGAAAACCATCACTCGATAGTCCATTTTAGCGAAAAGTTATATGCTTGATCGCCGAACACGAAGCAACTCGATGCATCAGAATCTCTATGGTCGCAATCTATGAGAGGTCTATGAGAAATGCTGCTGCTGATGAGAAAAACTGCTTTTCTCAGGCAAAAACCAAAAAATAACCGAGATATTACGATTGGTCGTTAGTTGCGGAGATATGAAATCTCCCATGTTTGTTACCTACCGGTGTCAGGCCTAATTTTTTGTTTTAAATGCTAACATAAACCATTATTTAATTCCTATTATAGATAAAGTAATACTAGTAGTAGTAGTAGCTTGTGATGTGAACGGTTTTTCCGGATTCGATTGGCTTATTGACATGTGTAGTTCAAAAGCACTGTTCACATTAGGCGACCCTATCAAACTG
Organism: Argyresthia goedartella; assembly: GCA_949825045.1. NCBI lineage: Eukaryota > Metazoa > Arthropoda > Insecta > Lepidoptera > Argyresthiidae > Argyresthia > Argyresthia goedartella. Next base: position 6,575,257 of record OX463818.1, read on the forward strand.
TCGCATCCGACATAGTTGTATGCATCTGACACCTTGTCGGAGGCGGCAAAACTGTCGTTCCGACATAGCGTGAACTGGCTATAAGCAGAATGTATCAATAGAAAAATGCTTTATAATTTACATAGGTTTTATTGAAATAAAATGTAACAGTAGGTTCATTTATTTATTTGACTTATAAAACATACCTAACTTCATTCAAAAACAAAATGCTTTTTCCAAAACTGATAATGGAAAACTTGATAGTTGTTCCATCAGTTCTCATGAATGTCCACAACACATAGACTCTCAATCTTCAAATCGTGACCACGGTCTAACCATTTCTCATTGAGAGGTGAAGCGGAAAGTCAAGACATACGCAACAAAAACTTACCATGTTTTGTATAGAATCTACATGCAAGGCAATGGCCGATCCATGTTGAATGACTATAGGATAAGTACAGAAACGGGACTAGCAGGGCCGGGTTGCGTATAAATTTAGTTTGTGACCGGCAACGCTAGTTACCGAAAACGAGAGACGTAAGCTGTGAACCAAATAATCACTGCACTTTTTAGAAAAGTGAGAGGCCGAAGGAGAAGGATAGTAAGGTCCGACCGAGATCTCTGTCTCGGTCTCCGTCTCGGCCTTCCTCAGACTTTTTACGTGCCTGGCCAAAAATCTCGAGATTCTCAGCAAAGGCCGAGACAGCGCTGCGCTTCCCTTGATGTTTTTGAATTTAAATTTTCGCGTGACTGCTGACGCGTGCTGCGAGCTACCGCGCTTTGTCATTGGTTATATTCTGTGACGCAATATCCTTTAGGAATGAAATGCGCTCGATTTTCGTGAATTCTAACCACTTCTGTATATTCTCGGTTTCGGTCTCGATCTGAGCCGAGACTAAAAACAGTCTCGGTCGGATCATAAAGGAAAGGGATACGAAAGATTCCGGTGCAGCATGAGTGTGAGTTCAAAAGCCCTGTCTGGTGCTAAAAAATGCAGTGCTAACGTCTCCGATCCGTCCCAGTATGTTTATAACAAAGGGTAAGTAAAATCTATAATGAAACCTATTTGGCAACTTTTCGTGTGAAAAAAACTCAGCGTCGAAATAAAATTTCGCGGCGATTCCAACCAAATATTGATAGAGCATTTCGTTGCGTACTCTTTGGTACGAAACGTTGTATTTTTCTTGTTTGCAGTCTGGCAACTGGCAACCGCTAGCGCGTGCGGTGCGGTGTTGCCAGTGTTTGTCGTGTCAATAGAGAACAATCAGGGGAAAGCATGAACTTTTCGACAAAATATTGGTATGTTGATAAATAGTGCTGTGTTGTGTTATCCCGCACATTTACTTAGGGGATATTTGAAGGTCATATCATAGTAGACTATTCAAAACAATGTTAACGCTATGTATGTATCTTAGGAAACTTTTACCCATATTGTTTGAGAATGGGGCACCTCGTCAAATTCTAAGGGATGATACAGAAGACATTATCCTACAAAAAAATCAATTTTAATGACTTAGCCACCAGGTTTAAGTCCAGATGTATCCAGATGGATGATTTAATGCTTATAGTAGTTCATGTGACTGTTACATAATGAATGGCTTTAAAAAACGAGTGTGGCGTTATAAAACAAGCCGATAGGCGAGTTTCATATGAACTTCACAGGAGTGGTTTAATGCCGCATTATGTACATACATTGCTTTATTTACACACATATTATAAGCTCTCTATAATGAGTTCAGGAACCGCATGTTACGACCGGCACTGCGGCATTGTCATTTAATTTCGAATATAACGTCATCTCGACTGTTATTAGAGTTGAGGTCAAATCAAATTGCTTTTTTTCCAGTTATGTTCGAAATTTAAATGTAATAAGAACATCGAATTCGATGTTATTATGAAGCAATAATAATATTTTCACAAACAACAAAACATTTTATCATTAAGGTGGTCGTGATTTGCGGTTTTTAACGCATTATAGAGAGTGTGTAGACAATAGTACATTATGATACAAGTGTGGTATGTTGGTCATTGCTCAAGTGTAATGACCAATGCTCACGTGTTTCATACGACGTTTTTCAACACACTTGCGAGGAAAAGTAAATAAAACTAACGAAATGCAATACTGTGAATAAACTTAACAAACAGAAACCCATTTAAAAGATGGCGGCCGTAATTTTATTTTTTCGCGCGCTCAGCGCTGCATGCGCGCGCAAGTCTGAGATAAGGGCAACGGCAAAGTAGCTAATCAGCCACATATTTATAAATTTTGAAATTGGGTATTTATAGGTAAAAATACACCGTCAAAATATAAAAAACCAACAAGCTAACAAGCAGTTTCATGATTTTTTTTAATTATTTATCACATTTTGAATTGAATTTTATATTTACGCAAATAACTACTTAGCTGTTTTCGAAACATTAATACTTCTTGCTAATATTTAAAAAGATATGAAATGAAAAGGCACTAGTGCGATAATGTAATGTAAAAGGCACGGCATGGGTAATATTCTGCATTATCAGTGTAAATACGCTGTAATAAGACCTACTTTACGAGCAGGTGTGTTGAAAAGATTTATATGAGAATATCACATACTGTCTGGTTAAGTATTCTGTGGGACCTCTAACTTACACGCGTTGTTGTCATACAAAAGTCTGAGAGGGAGGTCCAAACCCACGGACTGATAGATTCAGTTATACATCTACCTCTACATAACCCTTAATCATAATCATAGGATCGATTTCACAATCAAAACAGTTACAAATGTATTCATAGCCTCTAATCATTATTCATTACTATCAATATACTTTATAACAAACTGCCTGTCAGACACTCAAATGTCTTGCATACCAGCGACTTTTAATTATCGATCATTATCAGTAGATTACTATTGACCTAGTAGTGGACAGACAGGCGGACAGACTTTGCACTTATTATTATATGCTGTGCGAGCTATCTCACTTTCACAGTATGATGTGGTGGAGACTTACGATAGCTCGAGAGCTGGACGCCAGGAGATCCATGGCACGGGTTTAAACTCCTGTCTCCCACTGCTCCATAAACGAATTATTAAAATAGATCTACCTTACCATAAATAATGTAATCTGTTTTTATGATAAAATAAATCAATTTCGAATGTGCATTTTAATTGCATTTTAAGAGTTCTAATAATAGGAATGCCAAAGATTTTTGTTTGTTTCGCATTACATACTCCGACATTATGTAGAGTTCACTCGTTGTATTTAGGAAACTTATTTTACAATGAATCCTTCACTGATTGAAGAAAAACTGTTTTTCGTCACGATATTCTCTAAGATCATTGACATGTTGTAGTATTATGACCTATGTAGATTGGATTAATAAATTCGAAAGGTTAACATTTCATAATAATATAATTTCCTAAGACGTACGGGATAAATCATTGCTTTCAATCACGTCTTAAATGTACGCAATAATAACTCTTTTGACCTTAGAAAAAATCCCTTTCCCTTTGAATCCGAAGCCATTTGAAGGGCTCTTAAATCGAAGCTGGAATTTAGACCTTATGAAGTTGAATACACGAGAAAATTTGAGTTATTTTCAAATGTTATGTTAGTTGGGTTTGGTGATTTGAAGCGCGCAATAGAGCGTAGTGTAAAATGTACAGGCGAGCAAAGGAGTGTTAGGATAAAAATAATGGATATATTTTGCTGTCTTTTGGAAAATTTTAATTGGGCGGGCAAACAAACAAACATAACATGATGTATTTTCCCATGCGGGGCGGTAGGGGCACAGTTGTGCCCACGTTTAGCCAATACTTCACTTTGCGTGACAGAGGGCTAGCCCATCGCGGCAGCTATGGAGATAAGAAGATTTCCTTACGGTTTTTTCCATCACCGTTAGAATATCCGACTTGACTTAAAAACTTCTGGATTGGGTTGGATATCGATTCTATTTTAGAATTACATAAGTACTATTTTGTTAAGTAATCGTTAAGTAATAATAAAGTAATTGTTAACTAATCAAAATCATATACTTTAATTAATAAATGTATGTCGAGGCATTAGCCATTGCCCAAGGTAGGCTCCAGCCCTCCGGTCATAAGAGCCGTCGACCAGGTGCGAGAACAGTTCTTTGAAAAGCGCTCGCGCCTCTGGACCCAATGGACCGAGGGTTTCTACTCCAAAATGCACAAATATGGGGCTGCATGTTTACAAGTCGCGTCCAACACAAGAGACCGCTCGTTTTTCCACGGAATGAGTGCCATCCCGTCCGGCCTTTTACCATCATCCCGGGATATACCGGACGGCCCTGACAAGAGCCCTGCGGATGATATCATTGAGTGCTGCGTGGCGTGACCGGCGGCCCGCACTGCGGCGACATGCCAGTCCATGGTGGCCCAGTTGGACCTCGCCTCTCCTAGAGCGGCAGCGATGTGGCTCGTTTCTTTTAGCCCCAGGCTGAGGCTTACAGCTAGACTAAATGTAGACCTCTCCAGCAAAGTGCCTAAACTGGCCGAGGGGAGCGCATTCAACGAGTATCCCGACTCCGGCTCACAGGTGGCCATGAGACGAGCACGCTCAGCATGGTTTATACTCGATTACATGACGTTCTTCTGAACCTCAATGCAGAGAGGCTCGTCCCATGGTCTCTGCGAATATGGGTCTAAGGGTGGGACTATGTTCCGGCCAGCTATGTCGGACCAGGCGTTCCTGGCCTCGGCTAGGCTGAACGTGCTGTGGACCGTGGACAGAAACGCCGATAGTACTACGTCTCCTTTTTTTAACCCAGGCCTGAGTATCGGATAGGTAGTGTAGCCTGGGTCCAGCATCTGTCACTCACGTTACAATTTAGAATTTCGGCTAAAAACGATAAATTTGTCTAAACTGTCAATTAGGTCTGGCCTTTTCCATAAAGTTGTGCAGCGCACGTAGGTAAATTTTGGGATGAATAAACAAAATTTTGAAATAGAATATGCCATGTGGTGGATAATGGTACGGAGAGACTTGCCGTCTATGATTTTGATATTGGGAGCCAAAATATTAAATTTAGATGCCAATAAATCTTTCTCGGTGTCTGTGTTTGGTTTGTATTCAGGTAGAGCTCGCGTTTGGAAAAAAAATGTTCGAAACCAATGGAAGTGAATTTATGAATAAAAATTTGAAGGTCATTAAAGATAGAGTCCGGAGTACCTCCTAGGGTGCCGTCGTCGAGTTACCAACATTAAATTTTGAATTTGGGCAACAAATGTGCTGGTGGATGTCTAGGCTGAAGGGTCGCCCTGCTGATTGCCTACAGCGGAATGAATTAGGTGGTCTTTGTAGATCAGGTCTGATGGTCTATGGTACGCCTGCCACAGGTAGGGGAAGTGACAGGGAAATGTTCCTTGACTTCTGTCAGCAGAGCGCCCCTGTCCACTGAATTCAATGCGTTTTTAACATCTAGCTTTAGCAGCACCTCAGCTCCGCTGTAGCTAAGGAAGGTGCGTGGTGAGTGTACAGCAACCTCCCTTTGATCCGAAGCCCAGTTGTGTCGGCTGGAACTTTTTTTCTATTTATCGATTATACTTATCGTTAATTTAAAATGTTATGTTTCTAACAACGCTATGACAAAGGTTATATATTATTATACTCAAGCATTTATATTGGTATCCTGATCACTCGGTTTCTCCGTGTCTGTACGCGTGTTTCGACCCAAATAAGGCCAAGTATCATTAAAATAACCATTAATTTACACCTCGAATAATAAGAGGGATTTATTTGAGTGTTATTAGTACATAGCAAGAGGCTATCTGTCTTGAATGCTGTTACTTCAACAGTAGCAAATAATGAAAGCAATTAATTAATGTTATTATTACGGTTAAGCCAGAGAAAGAGAAGTGTGTGAGCACGGTCCTAGAAGCAGACAAAACTTTTCAAATATAAACTTAACCATACAGACAAAAACATTGCCTCTGGAATTACAAATAACGACACCAGTACTACTCAGTACATAAAGATTTTGTGAGAGAGATTTCTCCTCGTGCAGGATTCAAACGCGGGTCATCAGGCTTATGAAGCAGATAATCGACCACTAGTCCACAGGCATTTAAGGCACTTAATAAACAGCTATAGACAAATTGAAGCTCAGCACGCACGTGTAATGTAAATGTTGCATGAGAGCTATTATTGGAATTCCATGATTATTATTTATTTTGTAAGATATAGGTAAGTAAACTGTATCTTTGGACGGACTTAGTCTGTTTTGTTGTTTTGAACTTCCACAGTAAATACAAATTTAAGATTCTACATTTTCTATTCTTCATATGTTTGGATGTTGCTTCTTTTCTACATTGGACCACTGTGGGAAAAGAAGGGCGAAGACACTCCCAAAGATAAATTTTTAGATCACTTTTAAATATAAGTTATGTTTAACTGGTACAAGTATTACTTATTTCGTATTTTATTTAATTTCGTATATATTTATTGCACATAAAACGACATAAGATATAATAAAACTGAAAGGACATCTACAAAGGCATGCGTATAATATGAATAATTTGCAGGAATAAATAACTACGAAATTATAAGCAAAGCTAAGCTTAAACACCTCTTGTCATTGTTGTTGTAATCTTAAATATGTTTAGATAAAGTGGTTTTTACATGGTTTTTAAATTGTTCATATGGCAATTTCAAAATCTTCAGAGGTATCCTGTTGTAGTAGAGAATGAATTGACCATTGAAAGAAAGGCTAATTTTCGCAAGTCTCAACCGGGGCGCCACTAGTCTGTGATTATTTTTTAGGTTAACATTACAGCTGTCGCTGATTTTGGAAAATGCTGAAAGGAGCTTAGATTTTTTTCGAAAATAAATTGACTTGCTGCAGCAAGTAACTGTGTAGTATGTCGATTTATTTAAAAAGTTCTCTTCAGGGAGTCTGTGCGATTTAAATTATAAATTGATCGAATAGCTCTTTTCTGTAGCATAAAAATAGTTTGAATATCCGCTGCTTTCCTCCACAAAAAGATACCATAGGACATGTCACTATGAAAGTAACCGAAATAGACTAGTCTTGCTGTAGCTACATCCGTGTTTTATCTGATGTACCTAACAGCGTAAGCCGAGGAACTTTATCTACCAGCAAATTTATCTATGTGGGGTCCCCACTGCAATTTGCTATCAATGGTTATACCAGGATACTTCGTGTCATTTACTAATTCTGACGTGTTGCTGTCTAACATTTAAATGGTATCAACTTGACTAACATTTGGAAGTGAGATTTTAATATCCTTGATTTTATCAGTGTTTCATAGTAAATTATTAAACGTGAACCAATTCAAGGTTAATCACAATATATTATTAGGATCGTCAAAATCTTATGTTTATCTTTCAATCTTGAAGATCAGTGAAGTATCATCACTAAACAACACTGTATCAGTAAGTTTCTCCACCACAAACGGCAGATCGTTAATATATACTAGGAATAAGAAAGGGTCTAATATGGACCCTTGTGGAACGCCCATTTTTGCATCCGATCCATCAGTTTTAGCACCGTAGACTTCTGCCTTTTTAATTTTATAGCTTAAGTGGTATCTAAGTACATCAAACGCTTTATTTATAACTCCGTAATGATTTAATTTCATAAGACGCATATCATGATCAACACAATCGTATTCCTTCGTCATATAATCGATACCATTCTGTGCGGCCTCCAATGCAAAGATAAAATGTGAGATATAAGGGTCTGTATCCTTCACCCGTAGTCAACTTATCCCTAGTAAAACCTTATTGTTTGGCGTGGAGTTGTTTTGTACGGTTGAAGTTTCGTGGGGATATACTTAATTAAATTTTAAATCTAAATCACTGACGCTGGTCTTGTTTTTTAACAAAGTCTGCTTCATTGATGATGTCTTTAGACGCCCTATTGTGAGTAAGGACTAAGGTGTACCCTTAGTCCTTGGGAAGAAAGTTTCGAAAGCTCGAGCTACATCAGCGTTATATTTAATTATATTATCACCTACCTAAGCAGAAGTGATTGTCCCTAGGTATAACTTTGCCATTTACACCATTTATTATTTGCCGAACCGTTTTCATTATATTGTTTGAATTTAGTATTTTTCTATTAAAGTGTATTTTCAATTTTAAAACATATATATAATTGAAAAATAATTCTAAAACAAGTTCTAAAACATTTTTATCTACACACGTATCATAAACCAGCATACGTTACGATCAGCATAATGTTAAGTAAAAACTCATTTCTTATCTGAAAAATTACACATTATGACCATAATGTGTAATTTTACCTACAATATACAGTACCTATAATACCTATTGCTAGCAAACTCCCCGGGTTTGTGCCATTTTATAAAATAACCAGCTAGTAAACAAACCACCAAGGATGTCCAGCAATGTCACAAACATAATTTAAATTGCCTTTTCGTCGGTTTTAGTTGCACGAGAAATCCTTGCGAATCGCGGTCGCACTCTTCGCACGAGTTTACTGATTTGACTTTTCTCTACAAATTGTGTGTTCTCTTTTTCTTCACCTTCTCATATACGGCGATGGGCCAGTCCCCTGTCTCACAGAATGTAGTATTGAATAACAGGTCAAACGCGGGCACAATTGAGCCTCCTCCACATTGGTAGAGGCACAATTGTGCCCACGTTTAGCCCGTTATTCAATACCCCGTGACAGGGGGCTAGTCAATCGCCGTAGCTATAACTAAAGACTTAAGGGTAAACTCATACTCACAGTACGGAACTGCGCATAACAGTATATCCTTTTGCCCATTAAAATGCAACGAGGGAAATAAAAATAAAAACAAAAACAAAGATGGCGGCCGCTGCGGCGCCGGCGCAGGATTTAATGCGCTTTTTGCGATTTTACAAGTGCCACATTTATTAAAGCAAATAGTTACTAGCGTTGCGTGTGAAGCATGGTGACGAAGCTTTGTGTGTATTTTTGATATTGTATTTATTTTCTTAAAAATTAACAAATAATAGACTAATAATTACGTGTCACTTTAACTTCCCCGCCGAGTATCACGCAGAGTTGACACTAACGAAACTAAGAAAATATTCATGACACTTTTATTTCTGTACCTATACGTTTCCTATCCATTCAGGTATGAAAGTTTCAATGTGCGTCGCCAACTTGTGACAATTTTCAAGGAGCCACGGTAAAAACTTCCAAAAATCCCATTGTATAAAATTAGAGTCAGAGTTAACCTAAAACAGCGTCACACATTTCCAGCACGGGGTGCCGGAGGCATAATGGGGTTAGACTTGTAAAACAGTAACTTGTTGCTTTATGAAATGGGCCAAAGGATGCGAAAGTTTCACTGTGCCACAGTGTCTATTTCTGATACTTTTACATACCGTGGTTTATCTCTACCAGTGTTAAGGTTAGGTAAGTATTGTCGTCTGGGTTTACTTAGACACGAACATCAATTTTTAAACCTTTGTCTCGTGAAATAGCTATTTACAACTTGGTCACATTATGTGATAACATGTGAATGCACAGGCTTATACTTAAAAAAAGGGCCGCTTAAATGTCTGATTGGTACTGGTACTGCTATTTTCCGAGTAAGATACATCAGCATCACTTTGAGTTGAGAACAATTAAACTGATCACCAAAATATTTGTTTTCTTACCCAAAATGGGTAAATGATCACCAAAAGTTGCAGAAAATATCAGGGCAAAATACTGCGGTAGCTTAGGGGAAGGGTAAAGGAGGTGAGCGAAATGAAGCGAAGCGAAGGTTGAACATGTAAGAACAACAAAAAATACTTAAAACATAAACTTAAGCAAACAAAACATAAAAAGAAGTTTGGTGATCCTTTATCCAAACACAATTTGGTGATCATTTATCCAACACACAATTTGGTGATCATTTATCCATTATGGCAGTCATTTCGAATTGATTGGTAGCAAATTTTCGAATTTTTTGGTAATCGTTTAAACACAAGCCCTTTGAGTTTACGCCAAAATTTTAGTGTCGACAACTCTCAACTATCCAAACATAATTACAAAACTATTGCCAGTATAATTAATCATTCTCGCCAGTTCATCTTTAACTAACAGAGGTGTAAATAAATTTCTCAATAACCCCATCTTCACGAGCGAAGGCTCTTAGAAACTGGTTTTGCACTTGGGACCTCCATGACCTCTTGACCCTAACGTCTTGTACATGTACAATACAAACAGGGAATTGGAAAATATGAAATCAGTTACAACATCTACCTACATCGAAACATGAATGATTCAACAATCAAGTTGAAGGTATCCTTAGAATCTGGAATAAATAAAAATATTGGAAAGGCCACTTATCACATCACATATCTTCCTAGATTGTTTGTACATCGTTGATCTTCCAGAATAAACTCAGGTTTTGATTGGTAACGTGTGTGACCATGGATGGACATTGGAGCTCACCGCCATCATAGTCATGTTCATCACACATCGTCCCTCTTATCTATAGCGTCAGCACGATCCTCCAATGAGATCCTGTCGACTTGATGATATCTTCGGACCATCAGACAGCTGGTCTGGCCACTGGCTAAAGGATGAACCAAAGTACTGTATTGAGTTGTATCTCAAAATATGGATCCCATTCTGAAAATGCCGACTGCACTAGCATTTGCAATGAATGTGTTCCGAATTTCTGAGTCAACATTTCCCAGACTGCTGATTCACAGCACTTTCTTACGACAAACTATCACAACATACAATAATGGTCTTTATTCCATGGCAACATAATATGCAAATGTTTGTGAGACGAGACGTGTATATATCGGTAGTATATGTAATGTATGTATAACTTTGGTCACTGTCGCGACTTCATGACGTGACGTCATAATGAGTATGTGACGCTTGGACTCGTCATACTGAATTGTTTTGTGATCAGCTGACGAATTATATATTTGTGTTGAATCATATAAAAAACATAAATATTTGTTTACAGGCACATACATTGCTTCTGGCCCCACACTATGATACCCTGTGGGGATTTTTAGGTGCCTAACATAGTTGATGAATAGCTGGCTCCTTGTCAACCAAAAATATATGTGATAGAAACGTATAACCAATCCGTTCCTCTGACATAAATGATTGAAAAGAGGATACGAATGTATAGGCATGTATAAAATTTATTTACACCTTCTCATTGTTCTCATTACGGCCAGTCAGCGCCGACTGTAGTGTTTCCATATAAATTTGCGACACCGCAAACTAGTAATTTGTCTAGATATGGAACCGAAATAATCGGCGCTGACTGCCGCCCTAATGATAACTATAATACAACGGTAAGTGTTCTTATCCGATGACCTTTCCACAACATTGCTATTGATAACACTTTTTCCACCACGTTTTCTGTAGTCCATGTGTTGACTGATTGATTGTTTTCATGTTTACAAGAATAATATCTGTCAGTAGTTGGTGATTTCTATATTAGTGCGACCAAATATACTTTTATTTATTTTCTACTGTGAGTTTATTGCTCTATTAGGCCTCTATGTTTTGGGTATTCTATGTAAGTACATATTTCTCCAGAAGGAGGAAGGAGGGAGGAAGTTTTCTGTAGCAAACGTATTCGTTATAGTGTATTTCAGTTTTTGATATTATTTCTGAAAAAGTATACCTAATCAAACTACGCAGTTCTCTCCGCCTTCACGAAACGAACCCGTAGACACCAGATTTGACCTCCTAGGACCAAGGAAACGCGAGTTATCGCCAAATTTTGCTCAAAAGTCTGCGTAGTAATTGGAAAATTCAAGCACCTGAAATTTAATTTAAAATTGGACGCATTATAATAAAGCCTTTTGACTAAGTATTATGTATGTGGAAGGGCTCGTGAGGCCCACAGACATATAATTAGATACTAGCGAGGCCTACTGTTCTCAGTTTGTCACAGAACCACTTGTTGATAGATCTGGAAGATTACCACAACCTATGAAGCAATTCCGATTAGGTTCAAAACAAGGACGTCACCATGGCAACCATTTCCCTTCCAATACGCCATAATCTTCTTTATTACCTTAAACCAAGACTTGTTTTAAGACGGGGTCGGGGTAATTTTGCGGCACAGAGTATCTTGCTAAACTGAATCAGCATAAGACGATATAGCAACCACCGGGCCCAATTCCGGTACCCAATGACAGCTTCATGACAATTACATTACGATGACGGTGAACTTTAGATATTCAATATTTGGCGTTCGGAGAATATTTTTATAGGCAATTATGGTAAAAATTAAGTTAATTGGTAAGCACAATAATTTAGTTAATCAACAAAGGGAATGGGATTGCAAAATCGTCAGATATTGGATATCTAAAGTTGACAGTAATCGTAATGTTGTCATGGAGCTGTAATTGTGTACCGGAATAGGGCCCCATCTATAACTTAACAGTCCATTATAACTATATCCACATACAGGAGTCCTAAATTATCTGTATTAGTCAGAAGATCCCAAATCATCAAGACCAATCATCATTAAGCCCTAAATGGAGGTAGTAAGGTCAACATATCTGACCCAGGAATTGAACGGGTAACCTTTTGAGTGGATCTTCCAAACTAAACACGCCACATATGGCTAGATTTGTAATAACGGCGGATTACGACGTAGGCCACAAAGTTTGTCCTTGTATCTCGAAAGAAAATCGATACATATACATTATAAAATGCTTTGGCAACTTCTTAAACGGTAGCTGAACGTAATAGTAGTTTATGTGACTGCTACATAATGGAGGGCATTAATACTCGAGAGTGATAATAATATCACTCGAGGTTTTAATGCCTAATTATGTACAGTTACATAATAGCAGTTTATGTGACTGCTACATAATGGAGGGCATTAATACTCGAGAGTGATAATAATATCACTCGAGAGTTTTAATGCCTAATTATGTACAGTTACATACACTAGTTTATCTACACACATATCATAAACTCTCTTTGATGTGTTCAGGAACCGCATGTTTGATCGGCATTGTGGCTCTGCAGTTGTTTAGCTTGTTCTGTAGTACCAACTTCACGCAGGCGGGCGTCGGCGTTCGAAATTTGAATGTCAGTACCAACTTCACAGACAAACTAGGGGCGGCATGCAGGCGGGCATCGGCGTTCGAAATTTGAATGTCATAATATGTAGAAAAACTACACATTATGGCCATAATGTGTAATTTTTCAGATAAGAAATGAGTTTTTACCAAGTAGTTTGACATTATGCTGATCGTAACGTGCGGTTTTTGTACGCAGTAAAGAGGGTTTATGATACGTGTGGAGATAAAGAAATAAAAATTTATGTAATAAATACATTATTCTCTGTTTGAACTACCTACTTACAACACAGGTATAGATTTTGCTACTGGAATTATTTGTCTTCAAGTTAACTTTGGCAACCCCTCATACACATATTCATCACAATCCAATGCTACTTGCATCCAAAGTTTTCCGGCTTTCGCCCAGTATTCCTAAACACTACATACAATTCTGTTTCTGTGGGGCAAAACTCTCAGTCCACATTGTCCCAACCAACACACAATCTGCCCCCACATCTGCGCGGGAGTCGCTCGGGAGTACTCGGTGCGTTGACACCGCCCCTCCTCCCCTCTCCGCCGCCCCTCTGTTCCGCGCGATCGATCCCGGATCGATCACCGATTCTGTCTGGGCCGATTGTTCACAATACTGAGGCATTGTTACGAGTCCTGATTGTCTGGTACTGACAGGTTATGGTTGGTTAAACATGTTCAAATTGTTTATAAATAAATAACTACAGTCCGTTAAGGTGCCCATCTCCCCACAGAGGGGCAATGATCATTCCTCGAGTTAATAAAATATTTTATCTACACACATATCATAAACCCTCTTTACTGCGTACAAAAACCGCACGTTACGATCAGCATAATGTTAAACTACTTGGTAAAAACTCATTTCTTAGTCATAATTGTGTAGTTTTTCTGCATATTATGATATTCAAATTTCGAACTCCGACGCCTGCCTGCGAGCCGCCCTTAGTTTGTCTGCAAGTTTGTGAAGTTGGTACTGACATTCAAATTTCGAACACCGACGCCCGCCTGCAGCACGTTGGTACTTGGTACTACAGAACAAGCTGAAAAACTGCAGAGCCACAATGCCGGTCAAACATGCGGTTCCTGAACACATCAAAGAGAGCTTATGATATGTATGTAGATAAACTAGTGTATGTAACTGTACATAATTAGGCATTAAAACTCTGGAGTGATATTATTATGAAACTCGCCATCGGCTCGTTTCATAAACCCACTCTCGAGTATTAATGCCCTCCATTATGTAGCAGTCACATAAACTACTATTATGTAGCCCATTAATATCCCCACCGAGGCGCACAGGCCTTTACCCGGAGATGAGTAAGATTGAGCCATACTCCACCACGCTGGCTCACTGCGGGTTGATGGAGGGGTGTCGCTAGAGGCTGACCCGACTGTCAGAAGTTATCAAGCTGCCTTATTGGGGCTTCTGACACAGCTTAACGACTACTACCACTGTGCAGCGATAGAAGCCGGGACCTACAGCTTAACGTGTCATCCGAAACACAAAAGCGTCCGAAACAAAAGCCACATTGAAACGGACACCAGTGCCATTTAAACATTTACACAGAGGCACATACATTGCTTCTGGCCCCACACTAGGATACCCTGTGTTGTGGGAACCAAAAACAGCGACATCTCACACATATAAACATACAAGACCTGTTTTTTTTATTTTTCTTTATAGCCGGGGATCGAACCCGGGTCCTCACGCATGGTAGGCAGATCCACAACAGCGCCACAGAGGTCGTCGTCGTTTTTCAGATGTCCGAATACCACTAGGCCACGGACGCCTACTGAATTGTACATACACACATACATGTGCTCACGCGTTTTTCCCGCAGGAGGGGGCAGAGACTAAAGTTGGTAAAGACGTCCACTTGCTAAGATCCTGGCATATATCTCTCGTTTCCTTAACACTCATTAAGTCGTGTCCCTCTTCATACTAACTCACCGGTTACGGGTATGTAAGTACTTCTAATTTGCCCCTCGACTAATAAATAGCCAATTTGGTCTTTGTTAGGCCTTTCTGGCCATGTTTCGTCAATCTCCTCTCATATATAATTTACAAAAAATGACTTATCTTTACGTTTTACATTATACATTTTTTATCAAATTGCTGTCTAAGCATTTTATCTGTGTTTGGCTTGCTTTTTGAATGACGTAAACTTTGATAAGTTTAAGTTTCTAGAATTACCTACGTGTGCGTAGTTAGTCGTTTCCTCTCCTCCAAGTACATTCAGATTCATAGGTCAGGTTTTTTTTTATTGTCATACAAAAGTTCGCGCCCCCGTCTTGCACCTATAAACTGCAAATACCTGTAAAACTTGCAAAACTTCATAAGTCAGTACATAGCTTCAGTTTTTGATTTTCAGACAAACTTTTATCCGCCATTTCCCCCTTTGCCAAATCCCTTTTTAGTACTAACCTACCCCCCATGAAATAAGTAAGTATCTCTGAACAAAGTTTCATGTCATGACGCTGTCCACCGGTCGATGTCTGTCATTCTCTATACCATACAAAGATACCATAAATTGACGACCCGAATGGCTGAGTCGGCAGTGACCCTGCCTACGAAGCCAAGGGTCCCGGGTTCGAGTCCCGGTGGGGGCAAATATTTGTTTCATGAGAACGGATGTTTGTGCCCTAGTCATGATTGTTTATATATCTAAGTATAATATTTATCTATGTACCCAAGATACAGGGAATCCTAGTTTGGGGCTAGATCAATGTGTGTAAATAGTGTTCAAGGTATTATTATTATTATAGTAGCGTTTTATTAAGTAGAAACTCAAACCTATTTTATTGTGAAAAGCTATTTAGAGGAATCCCCAAAAGTTGTTGGATCACATCACAAAAGAGATCCTACAGCCAGACAACCACCTTAAGCAAAAAATCAAAACTGGTTGTGTTTTGAAACCGACTGCGACTTTACATAGCCATCATGCTCACTATAGATGGATGGATCCCTGGTTTAGGGATCAATACGGATTTAACAGACTTCCAAATACGAAGCAAATCCCTAAAATCTTCACAATAGGAGCCACAGGAGCCCTTGGCCTATAGTGAGCATTCTTACCTGCCCCTATATATTGCTAAAAATACACCCGGCTCGACTGAATAAACACAACCAATAACCAACCAAAAACAAATGACTACTATATTAGTAGACTGGTTTAGTGAACAGATGTCTATCACATTTGGACGGGTAGCCTTGCTCTTGCGCATGGAGCTACAATCGAAATTTGTCAGTTCAGTCAGTTGCGTTCTCGCATCGATCGCTTGTACTGCGTGTTTTGTTCCACTAGGATCTATATCGATCTTTCTAAATAGATCATCTTCTGTGAATAGTGAAGTTTCAAATAGTGTCCTTTCATTGTGATTTTGTGGATCAAAATCTGGATTGATATTTCCACTGTTATTTACTACTCCTTTGTTGAGGTTGGTATCTAAATTCTTATCTTTGAATTTATAATTTAGTGTGTTATTGATAAAATGATTGTGGTTTAGATGATATTTTAAGCTAGTTATCAAAATAGCTACCTAACGCTAGATCTCTTTATGATTTATTTAAAGGGCCACTTGGTATTAATTAAACTACAGTGTTGGATCAATTATAAAATGACTGATAATCTTCTAGCAGGTGTCTCTATTTTTTCTCGTGTCTTAAGAATTTTACGTCAATGATTTGATGATTCATACGTTTTTTGTTGTTTATTTTATTCACATACGTAGTAGCTTGTACTTACCTACTCTAGCAGACATTCAGTCATGTACTCGTATCTACACCTACTCAAAGTTTTTGTCAAATCAAATTTTGTTGATGGAGTTCTTGCGTCTCCAAACAATATGATCATCGTAAATAGCTAGTAAATCCCTAATTGAATCAATTCAATTATACTCATGTCATTGAAACGTCGGTCAAACATTCATAAATTATATAGTTTAGTAGGGCTAATTTTATTATTTGTGCATAGGAACTTTAACTCTATCATTATGACTAAAATGACATTATTATCTAGGTGGGTAGGTGTATCACTTAATCTTTGAGATGCTTCAATATAACTACTCGTAGTTTAAGGGAGATAGGATATTATTGTTAGGAATTTGTTTCGTACTTATTTTTAACAAAACACTATCGACTTTGAATCGAGTGAAATTTATTGTTTATACAGTTGTACAAAAGTTGTCCAAGGATGCTACGTAATTATTACAGCTCATTCTTCTTTGTGGATCTGTAGTAGGTATTTTGGTCTTTTTTCATTGTATTATAATTATAAGCAATCCCCAGCTAATACCTATTACACGGTGTAATTATCAGCTACTCCATAATATTTAGATATTATTCAATTCGACACAGTAAATTGTTATGTAAATATGCATATTAATAAGATAGTATGTATACTTTAAATAGTTGTTATGAATTCTACTATCAAACGTGCTCTATAAAGTTAATGAGTTCTTTGTTTACATTTCCCACGACCTCTGAGTTTGAAGATATCGTCAAATTTAATGACTAAATCGTAAATTAAATGCGGCTTGACCAAACAAATGGGAGTGATGATTGTCAGCCATGATTTATTCAGGAGGTTCAATCACAAATAATGTTCTATTATCTGGTGATAATCATGGGCAATGGCCGGGGGACAAGAAGAAGGTACTTTTTAGGTGGAAGAAAACTACCTGTCATATCTTGAAAATGCCTAAATGCTATAGAAATCACAACCCCCAATAGTGCGGGATCGACTAAATAGCTTCAACAAGAAGAAGGTACTTTTTAGGTGGAAGAAAACTACCTGTCATGTCTTGAAAATGCCTAAATGCTATAGAAATCACAACCCCCAATAGTGCGGGATCGACTAAATAGCTTCTATGATTTCGATTAACAGCTTGATTTATTTATATATTTTACAACATTGCGGCTATATGTATATAATACAATTCTTGAAACTTAAAAATAACTAAACCACTAACAAAATAACGTTAAATACCTTTTTCATTACTTTGTATAATATCAATATATAATTCATAACAAATGTCTCATAAATCGCTGCATCTCTCATTGAAATTCCGAAATGATTACACAGATAATGTAAAGACATTCAGCTGTGATTTTTGATGTTATTCTTGTAACGTTCTATTTACTTTATATGGAATCTATGAGTCACGTTTGATTTGGGTCGATGTTTTTCTAAGCTGCCAAATGGTAGTGTTGTGTGAGTAAACATTTTATTTACCGGTGATAGGAGCAAATTAACCAATAAGAGAATTTCATGTAAATCAAAATTTTCTAGGTTTCGTATGTTTTATCAAGTAACCGGTATTTCAATTTCGTATTCTATTTAGATATTGTTATTGAATGTGGTTAAATATTTATTTACCAAAACTAAAAATCCATTACTTTTGGCATTACCTTTTCAAATATTTAATTTGTCTGACGTGAACTAGTTAGGTCTCATATATTTTATTATATTTGTTATTCAATACACCTACTGTTCATTGTCATATTGCACTGTTTGCTTACCAGATGCAATTCATGCAATACACTTACCTACCTACTGATATTATTATCATAATCAATCACTTTCGTGGGTTCGCCAAGTTTGGTTTAGACCCTGAGGATATCCGCTTCTATTGCTTAATGACATAGTTTTATAAAAGTCTGAGTACATCAACTACTAGTAGGTACTCTATATTATTATTTGCCATTACTAGTAAAATAAAAGAAATGCCTTTTCCTAATAGCTTGTAACATGCATTTACATCTTTCTACATGACATTAACGTACTACATAATGGAATCCAGATTCTAGATGATTTAATGAGGTAGCCAAATGGGTTCTTTCCCATATCTTGGAATCTTTACGGTGTTCTGATGGTCTCATAAAAGGTTCCCATAACCAATGGACACATGCGAGACCCAATCACCGCAGATCAATGAATACCTTCTTGTTCTTCGAGTTTTTATCAAATGCGAGTTTCCGGCACTCACGCGCACCGGGCCTCGCTCGCCGGATGGGAGCGATTTATTCTGGCTTCTGCTGTTCCGTTATTGGTTTATGATCCAGGAAAGAAATTTTATTTTGGATTTCTGAGTCGTTTTTTGTTGTGTTTTCTGTCGTAATATTGATCACTTGACGTATAGCGTTTAGTGATCAATTCTGATGCTTTATTTATTTCTGGAGCTTACTATACTCTAATATTTTGCAATTTATTTATGTTATTTCACAAACTCGCAACCATGATTCTTCCTAAGGTAAATATTATGTTCCAGTTCATAATTCTAGTTCTCGTTCGTAATTTTTTGATTTTTTTACCTCGGAATTCTCAGATAGCGAAATTTGACGATTTTTTATGATACAGTTCTGACATAATAATCCATCCATACATTTGGGTTGAATGACTGCTGTTTTTTATTCTACCTCGCCTACTCCCAGTTCGTGTAAAGTTTTTCTTGTCCACTTTATCCGTATGACTTTTTTGGGCTTCAAACCTGTTCGTTTTTTGACAGGTTTATCAGTTGTTCAACGTTCCATCACTTTTAGTCCACCATTAACCGGTCAAATACCTTAATTAGTTTTTAATACGTTTTTAAATAGCGTGTCTGCTTCTGGTACTTACTTAGCTACTCCCTTACGGTCAACTGTAGTCAGTTAGACCTCTCTTAGTCTAGGCAATTATTAGTCAGTACAGTAGTTTACTTAGACAAAATTATCGTGCTACTATAAAAAATATTAAACAGCGTTTAACCTCAAAACAAACGTCAAATCCCATATTATTATTTTTTTAAAGGTGTTGAACGGAAGTGTTTTGTTTTTGTGGTAAGACCCTTACAAGTTAGGTTAGTCAAATAACCTTCTAATAGAAAGGAAAGAGCATATACATAGCGTCATGCTTTTCCTAGACGCGGTGGCACAGGCACAGAGGCCGCCGCAGCTATGTCACTCAAAATTTAGTGTTGAGTAACTGGCTAAAAGAGGGCACAACTGTGCCTCTTTTAACCTATGGGTAACGCGTGACGCTGTATTTGCTACTTTTGATAACCATATAAAGGCGTCATATAGCTCATTTGTACTATATACTATTATTATTATTATTATTATTACGAGCCCACCATGTCCCACTGCTGGGCAAAGGCCTCTCTCCCCCTCTTAATATAGTGATCAATTTATTACGTGTTGACTACATTGATCACAGCGTAGTTGACAATGCAGATAACAATGAAGATAATAGACCACGTGCGTACTCTGTGTGGGAGGTAACCCAGTCGTTGACTAATGACGATGTGGTTTAACCAAATGTTAAACTACTGAATGGAAAAATTGACATTTAACGACCCGAACGGCCGAGTCGGCAGCGACCAAGCCAAGACATACGAAGCCAAGGGTCCCGGGTTCGAGTCCCGGTGGGGGCAAATATTTGTTTGATGAGAACGGAGTTTGTACCCTATTCATGGTTGTTTATCTATCTAATGTATAATATTTATCTATATAAGTAAGTATGTGTATCGGAAGTAGTAAGGGAATCCTAGTTTGGGGCTAGATCAATATGTGTAAATAGTGTCCAAGGTATTATTATTATTATTTATTATTAATATAAACGAGGTTTTTTTATATTTATTGCTTATTATAATTAGGTAACTTTAATAATCAGAGCATCACGAAGTTTCCCATAATAGTGCCCTCGTTTAGCTACTCCATACTTATTAGTTTGCCCAATTGATTACTTCATATCTCTTGAGCAAAAAGTGGGCCTAAAACTGAAACCTGCGCTAGCCTAACTTTAGTCAAAATATTTTGATATTTTGACCAACGACTTACAAACAAGTTATGCATAGGTGTTATAAATAAAGGCGGTGTTGGCGGGAGACCAGAGTGTAATACTATCAGCCCTCTCGGTTTCGCCACTGGGTGCCAACAGGTACTAGGCAAACATAATGAGAGAGGATGTACGCTTTGATGGGCTAGGAAAAAAGTTATGGGGACTCGTGGTAACAAAAAGGTGGGCGTATTATCGGTAAGTAACGTTAAAAATAGTTCGTATATTGTTCATCAAAATAAATAAAATGCAATGTCGAAACAATTCAAATCCGCACAAGGCTTCATCATCATCTGTGCGACCCGTTTCCAGGTGGCATCTGGCATCTGGCAGGTGGTCTGCCGACTGATCTTTGGCCTCCACCTGGCCTCTTTTATATTATTATGTTATAGAGTTACTAATAATTAGTTACTTTAGTTTCATTGAGTATATCTAAACACAAACAAATACTTAACCAAACCGAACCTGAGACCTAACGCTAGAATCTAGCTCGAACACACAAATACAAACTTTGAAACGCTAACAAAATAACTAAACGCTGTTAGACTATCCTTCATTTTAGCAAAAAAGACACAAACAGAAATAGTATTACCATCGGATCTATACGTCACCACAAATGCGTCGACTCCATAACTGAAAACCATCATACTTGACCTCCCCCTCCTCCTGCACTCCTGACAATGCAGAACTAGTAGAGGGTTACTGAAAACCTCCCAAAGATCTTCATAAAATGGTGTTCACGGTCTTGCTATGGAGTTTCGTCCATAAAGTGGCATCATGTTTAATGCGGGACAACCTTGAACAGAGATCTAGATGAATAGAACGAATCAAATGCGCCAAATAGGCCAATAGGCCAAAGCGAAACAATTCACCGTACATAAGCGGTGAATTGTTTTGCTTTGGCCTATTTAGTAATAAAAAAAACCTAAAATGGAGTCTTGAATAGCCTAAAAACCTAAAATGGAGTCTGGCGTGGAGCACAAAAAAATTGTGCTTTTGCCACCCAATATGGGGAAAAGCATGACACTCTGTATATTTATCTGTATCATTATAGTGTTGTGTCGTACACGCTAAGATTAACACGGCAACCTGCTCTGATGACGTCATAGCGTCCGTCCGTGACAGTCCAACTGACGCGTCGAGAGCGAGAGCGAGCGAGAGAGGGGGAACGCATTCCTCGCATACGAAGGGATGGACACTAATCTCAATCCTTTGCCTAACTCATTTAATGATCAGATCCATCAGACAGCGCAAGTATGACATTTAAGTGAAACTTTATTTGAGCAGCAGTTTGCGCATTCGGACAATTTATATTTTGTTATAGCTACTCATCCTGTTTTGAAAAGGACAGAGCTTTTAGTTTAGCACAAATTACGGTACCACACATGTATGTATCTAATTTGCTACTAAATAATCATGAACAGGGTATTTCGTACCATCGTTAAACTAGTCTCCACTATGTTATGTACTACTTACTGCCTGTCACCATTATTCACAAAAGTCTTTATTCTCATAGCTTTAGAGTACAATTTCCTTACATTTGGACCTTGTTTTTATCACAGTTAATGTCTGTTGTAATCCCACGACGACAATCGCACGATTAAAACAATTAGCAACAATTGGTAGGAATTCGTGCAACTTCCTATTTTGTTCTGCAATTGGTCGTTGAAATGCCTTTATGAGTAGTTGAAGGACTGCTTAGTAGAGGTACCTATAGTAATAAAATGAATTGGTTTGCTATCTGAGCTGCATGCATATAAACTTATATATGTCACCGTAAGATAGTCAAAACCGTAAGTTGATAAACTAACGCGTTAGTTGATCAACTATCGACAGATAGTAAACCAGACCGGATTTAGGATTTACGTTTCTTTTGTTCTTACATGTCAACCTTACACGAAGACTATTCGGGGGCTTCGCTGCGCTCGCTCCCTCTAGTCTTCACCTAAGCTACCGCAGTGTTTGCCCTGGTATTTCGTTTGCAATTCAAGTTTAAACCAGTTTACTATTTAACGTTTTTAACCGTAAGTTTATCAACTAACGCGTCATATAGTAAGCAGTACGCTACAGTTTACTATCTGTCGATAGTTGACCAACTAACGAGAAAAAAAACGTTAGTTTATCAACTAACGGTTTTGACAATCTTACGGTGACATATACACACTTATATGTCCCACACTAGGATATGCTGGGTCGTGGAAACCAGAAACAGCGGCGTCACATACATACTAAACATCCGAAACCTGGGGTTTTTTTTCCTTCACCTCAGCCGTGATTGGAACCCGGGGCCTTACGCTTGGGAAACGCCTCGAACTGCAACGCGATAGAAGTCGTCACATAAGCCAAGAGGTTTTAGTGCTTACTAACGATTTGGCCGTACACACTTATGATCGAAAAACAGTACCCTCCTTCTGGCACTGTCAGTCAAAATAAATCAGCTACTTGTTTTCGTTGTAAAAGGAGTCGACTTACTAAATCAGCAGTTATCTGTGCTTCTGTCAGCTCTTCTGGGAAAATATATGACGCACGTTTTCCTCATCTTGAAAATTCACAATGATGTAAATGATAATGGCAACAAATATAATGATCACCAAAATATTTTTTTCCTACCCAAAATGGATAAATAAACACCAAAAGTTGCAAAAAATATCAGGGCAAAATACTGCGGTAGCTTAGGTGAAGGGTAAAGGGGGTGAGCGAAGCGAAGCCCCCTTTATCCTTCGTGTTAGGTTGAACATGTAAGAACAACAAAAAATACTTAAAACATAAACTTAAGAACACAAAACATAAAAAGAAGTTTGGTGATCATTTATCTAAACACAATTTGGTGGACATTTATCCATTCTGGCAGTCATTTCGAATTTATTGGTAGTAAAATAGGTGCGTTTTTAGTAATCGTTTAAACATAAGCCAATGATAATCATGACAATAGGCCTCGCTGAACTGACAAACAGGATGTTATTGGTGCATTACTGCATCCATAATGGATCATTGAATAGAATTACGTAGTTGATAAGATCAAGTGATACAAGTGTAGGTACAGGTGCAAGGGTAATCAGCTGTAGCAGATATATATTTTCTCTCATTTGTTTTCTTCCCCTATGGTGTGTCCTTTCAACTCCTCGGCATAACACTGCCGCTTACCAACACTCGTTTATGTTAAGGGACATCCGACTGTGGAACGCACTTCCCTGCGCCGTTAGGTAAAGTCTCTAAATTTTCACTTTTAAGAAAAGTTTGAAAGTTCATTTCCTTTCTCTTTCGTATAGGTACCATAGCTACGAGTATATGTTTGATATATTACAGTTTTTTAAGTGCATGCTATCTATTATATTTAATATAGTTGAGGAATATATTTAATTTATTGGGAATATTTTATTTATATTTTGAAAGTATTTTTTGTACGTATTGTAGGTATATAGGACTGTCCTGATGTGGTTTCCTGGTAGAAATCTCTCTTTAGAGACAAGCTGTCTTTGCTTAGACCATGTCTTGTAACTGTTTGTACCTTTATAATTTCAATGCAATAAATAATATAAAGGAAAATATATTTTATGTGGAGATTGAATATGGCTCAATATAGGGTTAACCTGTCCACTCGCGTATTGACTTGTATTGACTTGCATTAAATTTATTTTACCTACCTTCCACTCGCGTATGAACACCTAGTATGGACTTGGAATAATATTTATATTTATTTTTATAAAATAATTATTTTAATTACTACTACCCACTATTTTTTTCATTACTGGCAATACTGACCGGAAATAGAGGATAATCTTTCCTTCTCTCTGGTATCTTACACTTGATTGGTCGACTGACTGAGTAAATGAAAAAAATAAAATAGTCGGTAATGTGGCTGGCCGCCACGACAATTTGGCTTTTTATAGCCATTTTTTCTATGGCTGTTGAGAGGGTTAAGGCCTGTGCCTTTAGGTGGGGGAAATAAATGGGCTACATTAATTACTAGTGGCTCTTTGAGCTGTAGACCTCCCGAGTCGTTTGGTGAAAAACTGAACTTTTAACATACAAAGTTATGAATGCACCTGTTACCGACATGGTGGTGAATGTAGCCGCACCAATAACTTTGTAAACTACATTTTGCGTTCTAAAATCCAACCTATTGACTTTTCACCAAAATTCACGGTCTCGGCGAAACCAACGACGACACCTCATTTGTCCGTCCGTCAAGGCGTTTGGCGATATGTTTTTCTTTTACATTTTCAAACCCTATAAATGATGAGATATATCAACACTATTTTGAAAAAAGAAAAAAGAAATTATCGAAAAAAAACAATATGTATAATTATCGAACCTGCTCACAAAATTCTCATGATGATTGATTTGACGAAAATGCAGCCTATAGAGGAAAACATTTGGAAATCCGGACAGCATTTTTGCCGAAGCTAAAACGGAGACGCTTCGTGCTCTCTCGATCAATTAAGGTGATACGAAAAAAAATGGGGTTTTTTTCGAATCCATTTACTCCACCATGAAGTCATCTTCAGATTTGATTTTCGGGTTAACGTTTATTGAGTATTTGATTAAGATTCTCACTAAAGGAAAACGCGATTAGATGAAATTTTCTCGATATAATTTAATTACGAAAACACTTCTAAATTGTTTTATTTTTTCCTGTAATACTGAAATCCTAACTAATTTCATTGTGGAACTGCGTTGAAAATGTAGATATTATGTATTTTCAAAAGCTCCTTAAAAAACTTTTTAACAAAATAGCGTGGTTTATTTTTAAACATTTTTTTTGTGGTTTATCGCTACGTTTTTTAATTTTTTCCCTATTCCGACCCTCTCACACTGCGGGTCTTTCCGCCTGGAGTAACGGGGACCTTTGCATGGACGAGGTAGCTTGACAAGTGACAAACTCCAAAGTTCTTATATTTACTGAAAATGCAGTATAACCTCATTTCCCATCCGTGTTGGAAGAGGCACAGATTTATGCAGCCACGTTTACCTAGTTATCACCACTCCTTTTTTCTCTTACCTGAGCAACCTGGTGTTTACAGCGAGTTGCAGTTCTTTTGCAACACGAAACTACTACCCGGACGATTTAACTAGTCATCTTGATAATGGACGTTCGGTAAGACGTTCTAGTGTTATTGCATTCCAGCTAGGTGTCTATTTAAGTTGTCCGAGATACAGCAATAACATAGGAATTTCTATTCACTATAGGTATGTCTAAGTGTCTTGCTCGTGGCTGTTCCGTCACAATTATAACATTTATAACATTAGCGCTCACGAGCACGCGGCGTTCGCTTTCCGTGATGTGTTGCTATGTCGTTAGTGTTGCCATACATTGACTCTGGAATTCTACTAATTACATTTTTATGATAGCTGGTTGGGAAAATATTGGTGACATGTGAGAGGTGGAACAGAGTTGTATCAGGCGTAGAGCTGCATATAAAGATATTTCTTTTTATTGACCGAGTGAGCGAAGCGTCTCCGTTCAGTACGGATTTGCGGCTGTTCTTCTCGTGAAATTTTGTAAGCAGTTTTTATTTATTGATACTGTTTGAAAAAATCTAACAGGCGCGGAGTTATGGGGTTACAAAGTGATTGGTATTTTCTTACTCCATGTACATACGTAACCAGCATTCATAAGTTTGTATGCGATATTGAAGAAAACGCAGTCAGGTTATTTGTTTTTATAATTATTCTACTTGTTTGTCCGGTAAACTTAAAGGGGTAGAAAATAATATAAAGACGCAAATTTCCTATGTCACTAAGCTCACAAAGCCACTAGTAAAATATGTGGGTCTTATATCAATATACTTAATTTTAAAACGTGTGTAGTTGGACTCTTGGGGAGACGTATACAACATAAATATTAGAAATCTATAATAAAGTCAAAGTCAAAGTCCTTTATTACTGTAGATATTTACATATACCTTGCATACGTCATTTATTGCCTCTTCTCTACATTGGACCCCTGTGGGAGGAGAAGGGCGTAGAAAATCCCAAAGATTGATTCTTAGATCTCTTTTAAAAATTGGTTGTGCTTAAGTAATACAAACATTACAATATTAATTATTATGATTAATAAGCAGGAATAAATAATCACAAAACTATTAACAGCAAGGTCTCTGTTGGGCTAGATTAACCCCACACATTCCCGTCATTTAAGTAATCTTGAACATTGTTATATCCCTTTTTCGACAAACTCGCTTTAACATGGTTTTTAAATTGCTCAAAGGGCAGTTTTAAAAATCTCCAGAGGTATCTTAGGCTCTTCTAAATCTTAGGCCAAGCTTCATAAGAAGGCCAGAGAACTAGACATAATAGTAGTTTATCTACACACGTATCATAAACCCTCTTAACTGCGTTCAAAAACCGCACGTTAGGATCAGCATTATGTTAAACTACTTGGTAAAAACTCGTTTCGTATCTGGAAAACTACACATTATGGTAATTATGTGTAGTTTTTCTACATATAATGACATTCAAATTTCGAACGCCGACGCCCACCCGCGTGCCGTCCCTAGTTTGTTTGTGAAGTTGGTACTGACATTCAAATTTCGAACGCCGACGCCCGCCTGCGAGAAGTTGGTACTACAGAACAAGTTAAACATTTGCAGAGCCACAATGCCGGTCAAACATGCGGTTCCTGAACACATCAAAGAGAGCTTATGATATGTGTGTAGATAAACAAGTGTATGTAACTGTACATAATTAGGCATTAAAACTCGAGAGTGGGTTTATGAAACGAGCCGAAGGCGAGTTTCATAATAATATCACTCGAGATAATAATATCACTCCATTATGCAGCAGTCACATAAACTACTATTATGTGACTGCCACATAATGGAGGGCATTAACACTCGAGAGTGGGAACGAAGAACGAAGAAACGAGCCGAAGGCGAGTTTCATAATAATATCACTCGAGAGTTTTAATGCCTAATTATGTACAGTTACATACACTAGTTTATCTACACACATATCATAAGCTCTCTTTGATGTGTTCAAGAACCGCGTGTTTGACCGGCGTTGTGGCTCTGCAGTTGTTTAGCTTGTTCTGTAGTACCAACTTCACAGACAAATTAGGGACGGCATGCAGGCGGGCGTCGGCGTTCGAAATTTGAATGTCATAATATGTAGAAAATTACACATTGTGGTCATAATGTGTAATTTTTCAGATAAGAAATGAGTTTTTACTACCTAAGTAGTTTAACATTATGCTGATCGTAACGTGCGGTTTTTGTACGCAGTAAAGAGGGTTTATGATACGTGTGTAGATAAAGTATTATTCAAGACGTTTTACCAAGAAGGTATATAGAACACACTGAAGTTGGCAACACTGCTTGTTGGCTAACTGAGCGTCGATTGAAATGCCTGTCAAATTGCTCGTCTTCTTGATTGATCACGTGTCTTTCATCTAATGCTGCCGCATTTCCATTTGTGCATGCCTTCGTCTTAACTGGGTCATTTGTGTATTCAAATAGTTGTTTAATTGTTGGTGATTTACTGCTTTCTTTTAGGCTAGAGTTACTGTTGAGTTTTTGTAGATTTTCGTCATCTCGAGGTTAAGTCGTTAACAATTTTACTAAAAGTATGTTCCTTCAATTTTCATTACCATTCTTACCAACATGAATTTCTTGATCATTTCCATAATGTGACATTTGTCCACACATGTTTCCCGTTAGATGATTTCCCATACGGGGTGGCAGAATCATAGTTCTGCCCACGTTTAGCCAGTTATTCGACCTCCATTTCGCGTGACAGGGGGCTAGCCCATCGCCGCAGCTAACAAAATCTTTTCCTTCACCGTAAGAACATTTGATATTATAAGTAGTTGTGGAAATATCGCCGAAATATCATAAACCACGAAACATCCGGGTAGGTGCGAGTACAATATTATGCAAGAGCTTCATGTGATGGTATCTTGGTATGTAGACTATGTGAGCGCGCTCTGATTAATTTCTAAAAGTACAGGCTACAGGTATTTCTATTGGCAATCTATTCTGACCGACTTTGCTTGAGTGACTTTGAACACTCTCACTGCGTCCCACTTCAGTTAGTTGATTCGCAAATAATATACTAATAATACCCTCACATTCCAGACATAACAATAACACATTTTCCCATATGAGATGGCAGAAACCAGGCTAGTAAAAATAATGTTTCAAACAATTTGCATGCAACTCAAAGGCATCTCTAAAGTATGGGGAATATCAGTCGGGACGTAGTCGCGTAGCGCTACCGTGTGCGGATGGCCTAAGTCTTACGACGTGTATATCGTCGTAGTGACGGCTAGAGTCTGGCAAACGAAAGTAGAGGCCGGATTTATTTGCAAACTCTTTTAAGACAACAAAATTTCATTAGTCAAAATCCAATTTAATAAAGTTGTGCTCACACTTAGCAGAGTCGAACGCGTCGGGCGAAATTAATTTTAGAATTCTATATTATTCAAGCCTATGAAGCCTAGCCCACCTGCCCGCGTTGAATCGTTCGAATCGCATGTGTGTGAGATTTCATAGGAGGAGGTAAAATAATTCTAAAATTAGTTTCGTGCGGCTCGATCGACGCATTCGGCTCGGATAAGTGTAAGTTCACCTTTATTATACAAAGTGACTTTTAATTAGCCGACCATATTTTGAGGACTGATAGTACCCATCATTATGAATAACCTTTCCTAAGAAACATATAGTCGCAAATGGAAAAAAATATATTTGTCCCTTAGTACATTGACCCGATCAGCTGATTACAAGTTAGTACCATGGGGGACCCAATTTTTTTTTTCGTTTGCGACCATAGCCCGATCAGCTGATTACAAGTTAGTACCATGGGGGACCCAATTTTTTTTTTCGTTTGCGACCATAGGTTCTTTCCTTTCCTAAGAAACATATGGTCGCAAATGGAAAAAAATATATTTGTCCCTTAGTACATTGACCCGATCAGCTGATTACAAGTTAGTACCATGGGGGACCCAATTTTTTTTTTCGTTTGCGACCATAGTTTCTTTCCTTTCCTAAGAAACATACGCAAATGGAAAAAAATATATTTGTCCCTTTGTACATTGACCCGATCAGCTGATTACAAGTTAGTACCATGGGGGACCCAATTTTTTTTTTCGTTTGCGACCATAGGTTCTTTCCTTTCCTAAGAAACATATGGTCGCAAATGGAAAAAAATATATTTGTCCCTTAGTACATTGACCCGATCAGCTGATTACAAGTTAGTACCATGGGGGACCCAATTTTTTTTTTCGTTTGCGACCATAGGTTCTTTCCTTTTCTAAGAAACATATGGTCGCAAATGGAAAAAAATATATTTGTCCCTTAGTACATTGACCCGATCAGCTGATTACAAGTTAGTACCATGGGGGACCCAATTTTTTTTTTCGTTTGCGACCATAGGTTCTTTGGGGAAAGTTGTTCATATTGACGGGTACTATCATTCCCGGTGAGCTAATGTGTGTGACGTCACTGTTTCTGGTTCCCACGACACTGGGTATCCTTGTGTGGGGCCAGCAGCAATGTATGTGCGAGTATGTAAATTATTATGTATTAGACATACGAAATATTGTTGCCATATAAAAATTGCAAATAAATCCAGTCTCTAGTTTCGTTTGCCAGACTCTAGCCTTTACCATGCCCCGATAGGATCGCAATGAAATCGTTCGCGATTGGCGTGCGATACGCGATTGGATGCGCTTGCATGCTGCCGCTATGACTTATATAGGTATATGAAATATATAGGCAAGGCACGTAATTTTTATGTACACATTTACGTGCGCAATATATGTATTCTAGTGTTCCTTTAATACTATAATATATATATGAATGTATCTGGCACATTATAACCCTGTATGTATATTGCTCACACTAAGGCCTTTTGATTTACCCGCACCCTTTGTTTTTACGGTTTTTACTGAATCACAGAAACGGTCCCAACTACCTACATATGCTCAATACTTACCTATTTAGTCGAAATAGTCTCCGCTTTCGGGCCCAATTTAACAAGAACTTGAACAGATACCGTTTCAAATTTTATGTTCACATAAAAACACTTTATTGTGATCATTTCCAACAAAAAGTGGCCAAAAAACACGTGTCCCAGCGATTTGTTTACACTATTGTCCTGTTCTGGCTGGCTTGTGTTTCTGTTTATTTGTTTTTGTATTCGTGAGATTTTTGTATTTGGGTCGCACTCATAAATTCTGGATCGTTCGGCCTCGTTAGTAAAATATTCATTTGAATAACTAGAGACTACGACATAAATATTAACTCAAAATAACAATTCAATTCAATTCTAATCCAATAAAATAATGTTTTTATAGAATTATTTATGATTATGTATTTTTTTGTTTTCCAAGCGGAAAATACTATTATCTAATTTTCTCTAATGTTAATCTAATTTACTTAATCTAATTTAATTCTATTGATAATTATGATTATTAAATTGCCATGCCGCCATTGGTAAAATTACATTAGCACATTATATTATATTACTTAATATCTGTAACAAATACTGTAATTTATCGCAATAAAATGAAATGAAATGACTACCATATGTAGAGATGTTCATGAAATGCTCTGCCGATTTGGAAAATAATAATAATTAAATAATAAAATGTGTTTAACAGGTTTTTCGTTTTATAAAGTATGGCTTTCCAAAAAAGATTCAAAAACCAGACTTCGCTTATTTAACACTAGCTAACAAAGCTGTCGACGTCTCCAGCCACCCTATTCTTAGCGTCAAAGTATTGTCTCTTCAGTTACCTTCGAGATAATTCTGCCACCAAAATTAGACTGAAATTCCAATTTAATTTGACACCGCAGTCTAAGCAGTGGGGTGGGAGTCTACTAAAACAGTTTTTTTCTCTGTGCGGATTTAGAAAGTAATTTGTCAGCTTGTCAGCAGGGTACGGAATTAGCTCGGTCCGCTTATGGACTACAAAATATTTCATTTTGCAATATTCAGCAACATAATGCTTGCTTTATTTAGAACGTGCTCTCCAAACATTTATCTAAAAGTTCAAATCGAAGTTAAAATTAAACAAAAAACTAATCTGTAACAGTCATCGTTACGGCCAGATGTCAGACTGCTCCCCCCCAACCCAATACGACAAAATAAAACTAAACACCCACAAAAATAAAACCGTTAATTTCATTCGTTGACGGAAGAAACCACGACCTTGAACGTGACGAAACGGCAGGATCCGAAATATAAACATAATTCGAATTTGGAATTCCTGTTTTCAAGAAGCAACTGCCAGTTTTATGTTTAAAATTAGAGCGTTCTATTTTCGAACAGTGAACTCTCGGCCGATGGCTTTGCATTGTATGTGCCGGCCAGTGGCATATTTCCGCATACGATGGGAAAAGGGGATAACGATATTTTTACCTGAGTTCTAAATCCAGTCAGTATTTGATACCTCACTTCACTTTTTACACCCAAAAAAAACGTGTCTAATAAATCTGTCACCTTTCGACCTGTATCTGAGTTCGTTTTGTAAATCAATCCCTTGATCTGCATAAGTACGGAAGATTCGAAATTCGTTTTTCACTTCTCATGCTCGAAAAGTTCTTATTTATGCTGGATGTAGACTGCATAAAGTCGCATTTTATGCACTAGTGCATAAAATGTTGTCTAAGACAATTGAGCCATTCAGCCTGACCGACGAGGTGACTGCATTGAATAACCTTATTATTTTAATACATTTACTTTAATTTATTTGCATTCTATGTTGAATAGTAAAAAAAACAGCCAAGTGCGATTCGGACTCGCATAATGGTAGGGATGGTGTGGAGTGAATAATTTGGATGTTACATAGCAAAATGTTGTTTACAAAGTTATTGGTGCGGCTAATTTTATACTCCATATACGTATGTTGTATGTGGTATTGGAAGAATTGTTGTATGAAAAAATAAATATTTATTTTATTCTGTTTTTTAGTATCTGTTATTATAGCGGCAACCGAAATAAATCATCTGTGAAAATTTCAACTGTCTAAC
Organism: Argyresthia goedartella; assembly: GCA_949825045.1. NCBI lineage: Eukaryota > Metazoa > Arthropoda > Insecta > Lepidoptera > Argyresthiidae > Argyresthia > Argyresthia goedartella. Next base: position 6,608,045 of record OX463818.1, read on the forward strand.
TATTACGGTTCATGAGATACAGCCTGGTGACAGACGGACAGACAGACAGACAGACATAAAGCTCAGTCTTAGTAATAGGGTCCCATTTTTACCCTTTGGGTAGGTACGGAACCCAAAAAAAAAAACTAAAAACTGATAAAACCAAGAATTATTTACAAAAACTCATAGTATGACTCGGCAGTATCGCGTACGACCTAAGCTAGAAATGAGATGCAGAAATTAAATTAAAATAATAAAAACCGGTCAAGTGCGAGTCTAAATTGCGCACGAAGGGTTCCGTACCACCGTTCAATGGAAGCGATGGTGTGGAGTGAATAGTTTGGATTTTACACAGCAAAATATTGTTTACAAAGTTATTGGTGCGGTTACTTTCACACTCCATGTACGTAACCAGGTGCATCCATAAGTTTGTATGTGGTATTGAAAGAATTGTTGTGTGGGAGCCCCCTTTAATATTTCTTTTATCCTGTTTTTTAGTATTTGTTGTTATAGCGGCAACAGAAATACATAATCTGTAAAAATTTCAACTCTCTAGCTAGCTAGGTTCTTGAGATACAGCCTGGTGACAGACGGACGGACGGACGGACGGACAGCGAAGTCTTAGTAATAGGGTCCCGTTTGGAACCCTTCGGGTACGGAACCCTAAAAAAATCAGTGGCGGGAAATAGACTTGTTTTTACTTTTATGTAGTTGTTTTCTTTGCATAACTTGTTGTTTTACGAAAGTTAATTAATATGTCGTCAAATGAAGAGGAAATAACGTCTAACACACTAATGGAAACAATAGCAAAAGGAGTTATTGAACAGACGTTGCCGCCTAAATCCAAGCAAATTTATCTCCAAACCTATGAAAATTTCAGGCTCTGGATAAGCGGCAAACAAACAAGGCAACACATTCTCAGAAGGTATTTTTTACATTATCACTGTTTCATTTTCTCGCAATCGCAGTGAAAAGCAGGGTGTATTGTATATCTCGGTCATAAACCCCATTTTACCCTCGAGCTAACTATCCACCCTTGCCTGCGGCTCGGGTGGATATCAACGTCTCGGGTGAAATGGCGTGTTTTATGCCCTTGTTGTACAATCTACCATTGTGAAGACGCAAAATATATGCCAGGATTATAGCAAGTGGAGGTCTTTAATCTCTCTCTCTCTCTCTCTGCCTAACCCTCTTCCGGGAAAAAGGGGTGTGCATATGTATGTGTTATATTCTAATAGTAGAAAAAATCCTCTATGAACGATGCTAGTTTATCTAAAAAATAACTAACTTTGACCTTAAGCAGAACTGTTTTTACTTTATATATATTTCAATAGAAATCTCTTGAGACCTGATGTTTGGTTTCAAAACATCTCATAAATATCCCTCGATAAACAAAAACTGCTTGTAAGGGATACCGGCTGTTACGTCAATATGTCATAATATCCCATTTCACATTTTGACATGATGAATTCCACACTGTAAAAACAACTGACCTCTATCTGACTTAAAATGTATGTAGTGTAGAAAGTTTCTACTAGAAACCACAATCATTTTAATTACATTTTATTTATTATCTGAGTATAATTTAGAGTATTCTTATCTATTTTTGAAGTCATTTTATAACTAGGTATGTTAAAATAATATTCTGTCCTTATTCTAAGGTTAAAAAATATAGTTTCTTTTACTACTTTATAAAAGTGTTATCATTTATTTTAAACATTTATTTTTTTATTTTTAGGTCCTTCTTCGAGAGTTGTGAACAAAAAAGCTAAAATGAGTGCAAGTGAATATTGACAAGTATATTCAGATGCTTCAGTAGAGAGTGTTTTTGTAAACGCAGGTGTGAATACGGCCTAATCATTCCCGACTGTGCGACGGACGGGCAGATGGGTATGTTTATCTAGACTTTTTATTTTATTTGACGTTGTAAAGAAATCCCAAAAATAGCAATTTTTTAAATAAACATCTTAAGACATTTAAAAAATAAAAAATACTTTTTTTACATTGTCCACACAAATAACTTACAAATAAATCACTATTGCGAGAGTCAACAAAGTAATTAAGTGTCTTTTGTGGTGGCCATATCCTTCATCAAATAGGGGCCCTAAAATAATACTTTATTGTCCCAAAAAGCATATAAACTTCATCCAAAGGTGTAAAATTGTATAGCTATTGTTAATGTCACCCAAAAATCTTTTCTAATACTCTGCCATATAAAATTGTATATTGTTACTATGGTTTTGAGTTTATTTTCAGTTGTCCAAAGTTGTCCTATTTAATTTTCCATCCAGATTTATTCAGCATACAAAATTATATTTTATTTCCTTATGCATGCAGCTCTGAATTGAATGACGCGTTTGTCGTGAATTCAAAACACTTGTAGTCATTTTATACTGGTTAAGATAGATTCACCATACAAAATGTTAGCCTAAGCCTCGAAGGTTAAGGTTGATTTTCGGTTAAATCCCATTTTGTATATCACAAAAGCTGGTTTAATAGAAGCGTGTTGTATCAACCATCTTCACAATACGTGATCTGAATATAGTTGACACTTTTTTTTTATAAAGACAAGATTTTGTGGTCTCGGCTGAGACTTGAAATATATGAAGAGCATTATGTAATTAGGCCGACGGTTCTGTGGCTAAGAAACTGCCAAAAAGTCGAAGATTTATGAGAAAATGCGGTCCTAGTGCAATTTATAAACGTATAGACTTTTAAAGATATATGTTGACGTCTAAGGACCGATTTCGAGTCAACTTTAACAATTTGACATGCCCTGTAAAAGTTTATTGTATGTCAAATTTGACTCTAAATTAGTACTATACTAACTCGCTTCCTAACTTTCATAAGTATTCAATTCAATTTCTCTTTCAAAAATTGAAAAAAAAAACAAGCCTGCAATAGCGTAGATACAGATCCCACTATAAAAGCAGTACCTATTCGATAACTGCAAAATAAGATTCGATGATGATTTCTCTACAGGAAGAGTACAGTTGTGAGCCCAATCGTACAAAATACGCATCGAACAATTAAGCGAATAGCACTGACAGTTCCCCTTATGATGAAATACTTGAATCGGAAGTATCTCACATGGCTGGTGCGTCGTCGCCAGTATCTTTCACTGCCTTTCCTTCATCTTGACTCGCTTACTTTTTGATCTATCAATTATTCTTCGTTCTTTTCGTTCAGTCTGCAATGCAGCCACACAAATAATTATTTCTTATCCATACTCAACGACTGTAAAAAGTGCTATCATGTTTTCAATCTATTCCTCAGGCAGCTCTATTGTAGTCCCTTATTGCCTTATTTTTTCTTTTACACAATAAAAGAGGTATTGTGTAAGAGTTGCATTGCTTACTGTTTTTTTCTGTCATTGTGTTTTTGTGTTGACTACTTTCTAAAGCTGGGCTCTGAAGGTTCTCGATCCAGTTTTGAAACAAGTTAGATTGAGACTTTTCCTACCTACATAAGTAAATATATACGTATCCTCAAGCCTTGATTTAGAAGGAGGAGGAGCAGTAGCGAGCTCCTCTTGGTGCGGTCTTGCTTGGCATACATTTCTCGCTCCGAAGAAATTTGGAGAAAAGCTCGCCTTAGCGTATAAGTATTCATGTTATTTCACCTATAATCGACGACCTCTGTACCGCAGCGGTTGTAGCAGTATTATATTTAAATTTCAATTGACGAAATTTATGAAAAAATACACACAACACTAAACTTGTGTGAGTATATCCACACAAGTTTCGTGTTGTGTGTATTTTTTCATAAATTTCGACAATTTAAATTTTAAAAATGAAATAAAACACAAAATACAGTTTTTGGAAGAACTTTTAGATTTTATCGACCTCTGTGGCGCAGCGGTTGTGGCTCAGCCTACAATGCGAGAGGTCCCGTGTTAGATCCCCGTCAGCTGGGGGTGAAAGAAAACCCAGGTCTTGGATGTCTATATGTGTGTGACGTCGCTGTTTCTGGTTCCCACGACACAGGGTATGCTAGTGTGGGGCCAGAAGCAATTATGTGTGTATATATTTATGTTTTATGTTTATTATGTATAAAGAACTTCTGATTTGCAGCTACTCCTGCCTAAATGTTTTCAGATTAAGGATTTTCTAATACCGACATCATTTAGCAAAGTCTTATATCGCGCACGTTAGGGACGACTATCGTATTTCATATCACGGCAGTTATGTGAGCAACTGATGTCAAGTCCTATCAAGTTTTATCATCTGGCCCAAGGATTCTTAGTACTCATCGAATGGCCGAGTCGGCAGTGTCCCTGCCTACGAAGCCAAGTGTCCCGGGTTAGAGTCCCGGTGGGGGCAAATATTTGATGGATGAGAACGGATGTCTGTACCCTAGTCATGGTTGTTTATCTATCTAAGTATAATATTTATCTATATAAGTATGTGTATCGTTGTCTAGTACCCAAGATACAGGGAATCCTAGTTTGGGACTAGATCAATATGTGTAAATAGTGTCCAAGTTTTATTATTATTATTATTATCTTGGGTACCTGGGTGTCGGTTAGGTTACTTTATGGTGTCGCATCGTTTCCATTTGATATCATTTTCAAATTTTGTGTTTTCAATGGATTGCCTGTTAAATTCTATGGTTAATATAAAACACGCCAAGTGTGTGTCTGATTCGAATTTGCGAACAGCCCCTGTAAACAGAAAGAGGTAGTAAATTTCGTACGAGTTCGTAAAGAAGCATTGCGAACGAGATATACGCATGGAATTTTTCGCCTGAGAACCCAAAATCAAGCGGCGAAGGTGCTATTTTGAGGTTAGAAGACGGAAAAAACTATCAAAGGCATTGTTGCACCCACCTTTTGACGGTAAAGAAAAACAATAATGTTGTCAATTAAGTATTTTTTTTGCTAACTACTTGTTTGGCTACTACAGACGCCAGTTTGTTGTGTTGTAAAAACAATAACAAACGATAATAAGTGCAAAACTTATTATCATTTGTTGCACAGGCAAGGTTGTTGGGTCGGTCAGATGGTGCATTGACTTCGTTGGGGGGAACCGTTTTCATTGTTGGCTCGGGGCAGAGAAGCAGCGGGATCTCGCGTTTTTGATCATTGTTTTTTAGGGTTCTGTAGAGAAACATAGAACCCTAGTTTCGTCAAGTCTGTCTGCCCATCTGTCCGTCGCAGCAACTTTATTCCGAAACTATCAAGACTACACAGTTAAAACTTGGTACGTAGATGTATTATGTGAACCGCTTTAGGATTTTTATGCAAAAATAAAAATAATAATAAATTAAGGGGCGGGTCCATACTGGATGAGAAACAAAAAAACATGTTTCTAACAATTTTTTTCATCAAACCTTTAAGTGTGGCCTGTCTATAGATAAGTCTTTAAAAACGACTTTGAGATTATTGAAACCATTTTTTCTCAATGTAAATAGTTAAAGAGAGTCCCTTCCAAAGTGGAAGAAATTGTGTGCTCCCTCCCTTCTAATTTTTAATGTAAGAGAATGAAAAATTCAATAAAAAATATATGTTGTAATGTGTATTTGCAAATTTTTTAGAATTTGTTTTTTTTTTGCAAAAATGACAATTACATTGATTGTTGTTTTTCTTTTTTTGCAAAAAAAAAAACAAAATCAATCAATAAAATTGTCATCACCGGAAAAAAGGAAGTCCTAAAGATAGGTTTCGGGTGGGACTTGATGATTTCGACTTTTGTGCTAGAAATATGATATACGATTTTCATATAATGCTCAAAGAACTCCCAACTGTAAATAACTTGAGAAAAAAGTTAATCGAAGCTATTATATATACTTTATTGGAATATATATACTTTATTGCATAATGTAATACAAACACTATGAAAAACAAAGTAATTATTTGCTGGTAAAGATTGGTAGTGATATTTTGGCTAGGTGTATCAGGTGTAAGTGAAGTGAGTACCTTCCTAATTATGTTTTTGATCCCTAAATGTGCGAAGTCCGACACGCACTTGGCCGGTTTTTTCATAGTAATATGTGTGTTAATTTAATATGGGTAGGAAGTATTTAAACGTAAGACCCATAAATCCAGTTTTTGATTGACTAAATTACTGATTTTGCCTGATAAAATTACTGAAGTGCGTGACAAACGGAGCGGGACTAGAAATACTTAATTTTGGCAAAAAATCTAAATTGCACAACATATTAACTGACCGAGAGGGCGAAGCGAATAAGCGTCTCTGTTTCAGGATTGGGCAAAAATTTGGTTGTTATCCTCTTCAGGCCGCATTCCTCAACTGAGTCTCGTGAATTTTTGTGAGCAAGTTCGATAACTAAATAGTTTTTTATCAATTCAGCTTTTGGAAAGTTTACAAAATGGCGGAGATATGGGGTTGAAACTTCTAAAAAACCGCTACAGCCCAGGCTTGGTGGTTTTTAACAAATTAGGTGTTGTTGGATTTGTAGAAATAGTTAAAATGACACTATTTCATTTTAGTAAAAAGTCGATAGGCTGGATTTTAGATAACAAAATGTGGTATTGAATGAAAATGCAGTCGGAATATTTGTGCCTCAATCACGCTAAAAGGACTGATCGGATTTGAATGAAATTTTGCACAGAGATAGTTTATTAGCTAGATTAACATATATGATACTTTTTATCTGACTGCAACAGAAGGAGGGTAACGTTATCCCCGTAAATGATAAATCCTAGGAAGACGCAGATGAAGTTGCGGGCACCACCTAATTTAATAATCATTTTACTTGTTAGATAGGGGGTCGGGGGTGTGAGGGGGTGGAAAACAATAAAAAAAAATGTATCGCTCGCGAGGTTTACAGCTCACAGAGCCACTAGTACAACGTATAAATCTGAAAACCAGCAACTTCGGGTAACATAATAATTCAAACGAGCGTTGGATTTTGTTGTCCTTACTTGTTCAACCTAACACGTAGGATAATGGGATTTACCCTTCACCTACCCTGGCCCACCATTTTTCCCAGACTGGCTTTGCTTAGCCAATAATCATAGGCTTAAGAAATTGGCGATTCAGTATTTTAATTCGCGCAATTTAGTCATTATCTTGCATAATTCAGTATTTCTTTCGGTCTATTCAGGTAATTCCGCTGTTCATTGTAATTCGCTGATTTTTTTTTTCGCTCGTTTTATAATCGCCCATTTAATATGCTTTACAACATAAAATGGTAACCTTAAGGGTACACACAATTAGAAGAAAAGAAAACATATAAATTAAATTTAAATTAAATTATGAGTAGGGAAATGCTTTAATATTACAGAAAGTGTTTTTAACAACAAGGATGTTATAGTTTTGCTTTCTTGTCAAGTACTCAACTGATAAAATTTAATTTTGAGATTTCTGTTAAGGCTTCGACTAGAAAATATTTTTCGACAGGAAGATACCTACCTGTAACTTATATCTCGTTGTCAATATACCATTATCCTCAAAGAACAACGGAAACCGGCACTAGTCATCGACCTTTCTTTGTCCAAGCCTTTTATGGCGGCCATTAATAATTTTATTGCAATCTTTTCACGACCGCGGCCGTATATGAAAATAATCCTTGCGGCGGTGTTAGTAAGCGAAAAAGGATCGGCACCGTTAGTGTTTGGGTGGGCGAATATTACTGTTACATTAAAAACCACATATAAATAACCCAGTCATTTATTGGTGGCCAAACCATTACCTGAAAATTTTCGAAAAGTAAAAATAATTGGTGATTTTACAGATTTTGATGTGCTCTTTCTGAATAACTACTTTGTCACCTTGTTTGTATATTTGTTACCGGTCAAACGCGATTTCAGTACAAACTTGTTTTGCCTAGGATAAACTAGTTTGCACAGCTTATATCAGAGCAAAACGTTGCGGTAGCTTAGGTGAAGGGTAAAGGGGGTGAGCGAAGCGAAGCCCCCTTTATCCTTCGTGTTAGGTTGAACATGTAAGAACAACAAAAAATACTTAAAATATAAACTTAAATACACATAAACTAGTTTATCCTAGGCAAAACTAGTTTGTCCTCGAAATCGGGTTTGGCCGGTAACATATTTACCGCTTGCCCCACCATATTAGCAAATGGAGCCTAAAATTTTTTTTTGACAATATCTCCTTTCAGTATAGTTTATATCAACACACAAAAGGTAAACCTCGTAAAGGCGCATGTTCTTATGCACGATTTTTTTCAAAGTGTTAATACCCCTGATAGTAATTTATACCCAAGTTGGATTGGAACCCTGGAAACTCTGTGCTGCTCCCGCGGTACTCGAAAAACTGAAAAAAATTGGCGCCTACTGGCCCCTCTTTTCCCCTTGTGGAGGGAAACTTCGATAAAAACATTTCTGAAATGGCGTTTCATTTACTTTTATATAAACTACCTACCCGCGAAATTCATAGGTCAAGTAGTTTTTTATGTCCATACAAAGTTCATATAATTTTAATATATTTAGAAACTATTTACCAAGGTTTGAATTTTAAATTAAAACTCAAAATCTGTAAAAAAAATATATTAAAATATCAAATAAATCTTGTTCTTTTGTTGACAGTTTTGTTCATTTTCCTTTAGTGCTTCTGACAGTTTTTTCTTGTTTTTTATTTTTTATTTTAGATATAATAATATCAGTCTTTGAATAGTTTTTAAATTTTACTGATGATAGGTTTTTTAATTGAATTGGTATCCTAGCTTTTTCCCTACAATTTTATAACTTCGCTTGTTTTTCTTTGCTTTTCTGCTGTTCATTTTGTAGTAAAAAAACAAACACAATTCTTCACCGATTGATGGCAAAAAAAAACTCTGAATCTAAACAAAAAAAAACATATTTAAAATATTTAAACTAAAAAAGTCGAAAAATAAGGACCACCCTACTAGTTATATTTCAAACAACTAAATTTAGCCAACCACCCTACTAGTTATATTTCAAACAACTAAATTTAGCCAGTAATTTGGCCATTTGGTTGCTACTGAATTGCAACAAGCACGGTATCATTAGAAAACAATAAAAAAACACACACAATATAATATCCATTGTATGCCAAAAATATATACCTATATTTTTTTGTTATAACCTTCGATCCCGCGTATTTCATTCATTCGTTCTTTCATTTTATTCGTTGCCCATGAACGAACAAAACGAAAAGTCGAACTAACTATCTCATTTTGTTATTCAGATTTTTGCAGATGAATTAAGTCTTAGTGCTATCCTCTTTATAAGGAACTCTAGTACAAGGTTTCATGTCTCTAGGACCAGCGGTTTAGGCTGTGCGTTGAAATATCAGTCAGTCAGTCAGGACATTGAATTTTATAAGTTATCCAGAAAATTCTTTCACATGTAGAGAAAACCAGATTCCACGAGGGATTGTTATATCCCTGCATGCTATCAGTGGATGTGAAACCACCTCAGCCCTTCGCTGTCCACGCAAAATGAAGTGGTGCAACTCCCAAAAGAAACCCCCCTAAATATAACTCGCCAGCAGTTTCCTTGATCCAAACTCCATCCAGGAAGAAGTAGGAAATGCTGGCGAGAAGATTGTGATGAACCTCTACAGAGGAGATTAGGGCATGCTGAACACGCAGCAACGGCCACAGTCAAGCTTGCCCGCCTCCCATCCATCACAGAGGCTGCAAAATGTAATTCTTGGAGGACCTGCCACCAGGTGCAAAAGCAATTGGGGGGCGAGGAAACCCGTGTGACTAGCCACGATTGCTCACTAGCGAACCAGGTCTTGTGCCCGTCTAACTGTTCGCAGCTCCCGCTGTGGCTTGTAACTGCAAGAAAGGGTACTTATTATTATTAGGTTCGTGCATTTGTTGAAAGGCAGGGGTTTAGTGGTCTATTTTCCTTTGCTCTTTTCCCAATGACCATGGTGATGCATGGCAATCGTTATACTATTGTTATTCGTGTTTCATAAGAGAATGGGGTCCTAGTTTTTCAATACCACTCGCATCGTGAAATGGGACACTTTTTGTGTTCCCAAAAAAGGACCCTCACTTTCGTACTCATTTCAACAGTATAAAGTTTCTGCAAAAAACCTGAAACTCTATACAATTTTTCTCACAAAATCCAGTTTCAAAAACAAGGCCAAATTCCGACGAAAAAAGAATCAACAGTAGTTATATCGAAGTTTAGAGTCTATTACCACAAAATGGTGTTAAAGTGGAGAATGAGTCATGGACTTCATGGTATAGTCAGAAGCACATCAAACTGACCACAAGAGGGCCATGGTCTGTTTAGGAAGCGATGATCTGAAAATGGTGGTAGTCGTTGAGATAAGACTGATTAGTACTATATGTATGTAGTACTGAAGATTGTCGCAAATAGCGTCACGCGTTTTCCCTTACGGGGTGACAGAGGTACAGCAGTGCCCACGTGCCAGTTATTCAATACTACGCGACAGCGGGCTAGCCCATCGCATCAGATTTGTAGATATGTAGCTTTCCGTTTTCCACCGTGGGAAGATCTGAATTTAACTTAGTTGTTTACCTTCAATATACTTTAGCTCCCAAAACAATGGGTTGCAATTAACAATGACAAATACATGTACACAGGCGAGCTTATCTCTTGCAAGAAATTTCTTCCAGTAATCCTATTATGTACAGGATATAATGAATATCAATAGGAATACAATTCGACCTGACAATATTTCGTGAACTCGATGAAATATTTAAGTATCACTTGCTAAGAGTACTGAAATCAAGCTTCGATCGGATCGCACAGATATAATGTCCGTACAAAATATACGATTAGTTGCTTTTGTACAACATCTCAAGCTTGTCTTGCTGCCGACTCTACTCTACACAGTTTCCTGAGATCTTAGCGGATCGGCACGAGTGAACTGGAAAATTGATGATTCATGCTGTAGGAAAAAAACAAAAAAAAAACGGTCAAGTGCGAATCGAACTCGCGCACGAAGGGTTCCGTACCACCGTACAATGGTTGGGATGGTGTGGAGTGAATAGTTTAGATTTTACATAGCAAAATGGTTTTTACAAAGTTATTGGTGCGGCTACCACTCCATGTAGGTACCAGGTGCATTCGTAATTTGTAGGTGGTTTACAGATAAATACATTATTTTATCCTGTTTTTTAGTATTTGTTATTACAGCGGTAACAGAAATACTGTCTAACAATCACGGTTCATGAGATAAAGCCTAGTGACAGACGGACGGAGAGCAGTCTTAGTAATAGGGTCCCGTTTTACCCTTTGGGTACGGATCCCTAAAAAAGGTATTATTTTACTGGGTTAGCACAGAGAGAACAATGCTTTTAACATTTCATTCTGTCTATAACGTTACCACAAATGAGATGGCAGGTAAGAAAAATTATATGTAATACGGCATTACTAATAAAAAAAGTTATTCACGGTTTAACTTATTCTGTGTTTTGTCCTTTTCATACGTCGAGTAAATGTCAAATGTCAAAGCAAGACAAAACACTGTATAAGTTAAATCGTGAATAACTTCTTTTATTAGTAAGGCCCGATCGATAATATGTGAATTATTCGTAACAGTTTTTAAAATTCTATAACATCGACGTTAACAGTTACAACATGTGACACTGACTTTTTAGTTTTTAAACACAAAAAATGTAAACCACAGACAAACGATCAGGTTTCACTATTTCAACATGATAATAACTCTATTTAATAAATATGCCAAGCGATTTTCAACCTTCACAGCAACGAAATTAGTGGTTTCATTAGTCGGGGTGACGTTGTGATATTGAAAATTATTTGGGTGTAAAAATAGGACAGTTGAGTTTCCCGTGTAGAGTTACCGTTTGGTTTAGATTTTATAACCAAACCGACATTTTAGTTCCCTTACGCTTACCACAAGTTTTAAACTTAATAAATTACTAAAGAACAGATTTCATTGCCAGTCCAATAGGATATTGAAGCAACGCAGAAATAGCAATAACACACACAAATGCAGTTGTAATATCAAAAGAACGATTTAATTTAGCCAGTATATAATGTGTATCAATTGAGATATTAATAAGGGCTCCGTTCACACAAACTTCGTCAGCAACATCTAATTAACCTTGACCTTGTCAAGTGTAACTGGACCTTTATATCTGACATCTGCTACTCCTGTTAAGATTTTATATGCTCATTTTATAAATATAATTTTATTACGGGTACGAGCTTACGAGCTTCGTAATTCTGGCTGATGGCCGAACTGCTACTCAAAAAAGTCATAATAAGTTCAAGACTGAGCGAGCATGAGTTTGAGTGTCCGTTAAACTGTGAGTTGTCCATTGGGCATCCAGGCCCATGGATGTCAATCGAAAGCTAAAAAATAGGCGAATTCAAAAATATACATGACATAACACATGAATGGTAATAATTTGATATAATCCCCCAAAAACACTTTAATTTTTCTAACCAAAACGATTTTAACCAAATTCAAAAAGTTTCTCCAATTTGACAGATTTTTTCATATGTTTATTACGCGATTATTTCGTAAATTATGAATCGATTTTAATAATTATTGTTTCGATTGGTAGGTTATACTTCAGAGGTGGTCCCATATAAATTTTATCTAAATTGATTCACCTCTTTTTGAAAAAAAATACAACACATACCAAAAATATATGACAGAAGAGGTTTTGGTTTGTGGTTTACTAAAGGGAACCCTTTAGCAAAAATTTTGAGGTATTCGTGCTAACATAGATATAATAAAATATTCGCATACCGACCGGGGAGGAAGAAATAGGGCTTGAACTTGAAGTCGGTTTTTTTAAGTTTTTAACTTGGTGAATTATTTTGGTTTTCATAATATTTTTCTTCACCAATCCGCACTGAGCCAGTCTGGCGGAATATGGCCGTATCCGGGTATAGGCCTGTGCCTATTATAGGAAATTAATGGGGTACATTTATAATCAATCACTTTTTCTCTCGAGAGATATTATTACATGAGTACTCCCGGTTAATAGCTATCATAATCTTATTAACTAAATCGAGTTCATATGTAAATGAGACAACTAGTTTTTGAAACAAAAAACTACCATTCCAAGGTCACGTCCGAGTTTTATTTCCTAACCATTAGTTTCTTTTTTGACGTGATAACGTGTTATAAATCGATGAACGCCGGCTGCCTGCACGAAAAATCATGACTCATTGTCACGTTCCGCCTGAGCCGAGCGTGCAAGCGAGAGCGCGGAACAAGCGACAGAGAGGCACGATCGGCCTAAACGTTTACCCACTTTACAGACAACAATTTTTTTTCTTTAGAATTTAGTGGATTTTGGATCTGAGCTGGTGAAAAAGGTGGTATATAGTGACGCTGTTAAATTATAATCTGTTAATAAATTAGTTCATTTACATACATAACAGTCGACAAATAGATGTGTTTTAAATTGCCCCATTTTTTTCAACAGTTAAATGACAAATAGATCTTCTGGCTTTTTCTGGCTTTGATCATCGAACTAAGATTAATGCTTTTAAGAAGATAATGTACTTTTATAACCTTATCATTAATTTGAGATAGACCCTACTTACTTAACCCTCACATATTTTGCCTATCTACGAGTACCTATGGGAAATAAATAATATTCACATTTGACTATAATGTGCAAGCGGTGCTCGTATGGCAAATAGAGTAACACTATATTTGTTAGGGTTCCGTAGTTTTGTCGCCACTCCATCAACCCATTTTTGTGTTGGTGACAATTATCTCTTATTCACTCCCACATGATCTAGCTTTTTCAATTTAAGACTCCATCCATTCAACCAAACAATAATATACATAGTTATCCAGAAATTATCACCCCACTAACACAGCCAAAGGCAAAAAACCCAGATAAGACCATAAAAAGTGAATTCCAAAGCTGGTTACTTAGAACTTGTGCATTTTATCATCCTCTTATCACTGTCACTTTGGGCTGGCATCCTTCTGACAAGGCTGGTTAAGTATGATCGTCGCATGTGGGGCTGGGTTCAGTAGCTATTGTTTTATGAAGTAAGTATTACAAAAACATAACGGTGTAAGCGGTGACAGATTCACGTAACCAGTAATCCAATTACTTTATAGATGACAAATTATTCTTTGCTTCAATTAGTGATGCAACGAATAAGAATACGAATATTCGTATTCGCCGAATAATAGACATTTACCGAATATTCATATTCGGCGAATAAGCGCGTCGGTCGTCGGCACGTAAAAATACGACGTGTGCATAGGGCCTTACTAAACCGCAACGACGACGCGACGACGCAAACTAAAAACGAGATAGATGCTTATCTAAAGCTCCCAAATTTATCGCCGACTGCTGATCCAGTGGCCTTTTGGCGAGAAGATGTCCATTTTCCAAGTCAGAAAAAACTCGCCCAAAAATATTTTTCACTGAAGCCATGTTCAGTCAGGAAAGACTTTTTTCAACAGCTGGAAACATCCAGACTGAAAAAATAAATCACCTAAAACCAGAAAATCTACAAATTTTATGTTTTTTAAATAAAAAATTGCCTATTGTAAATTTTAATTATTAGGAGAATAGAAATTCATCAAATAAATTAGTATTTTATTAGCATGGCGAGATATTCGTATTCGTATTCACCGAATAGAAGGTTTGATATTCGTATTCGTATTCGTAAAAGTAGTATTCGTTGCATCACTAGTTTCAATGTCTTTTAATGCTGTATAACTTGTATATTAATATTTCAATATCGACAAATCATAAAGAAATAAATAAAATCCAAGTGGTTAGAAATGCTCCGTGAACCACTGCAATCTATATCAAATCAAATCATTTCCGAACTTTGACCCAACATAGTCATGATAAACTTTGGTAGTTTCTATCAGCTAAGATTGGATAAAAATGTATACTACATTTACACTTCTGAGTGATTGATTAATGCTGTCGACGGCCCATGATTTGCTTCGATAAACAAATCTCTGTGTGGAACCAATAAATTAATCAAGAAATAAAATGGTTTTTTGACCCTCAATCTAGTACCCCAAACCCATCCAACAAAGACATCTTCACAAATTCGCCAGCCCCAGTCAACCACCGACCTTACACACCGACAATCCTGGCATCCATCTTGAGTCTCAATTGAGAATTGTCTTCCGTATAAATTGATTCAGATTACTAAATTGCCTTACAGAGTGACGTTGAGTCGTTCATATTGCGTGTTGTACCACTCTTATCAATATCGATTCAGTATTGACCGAGGGAGTGAACTGTTCGATCGTCGATTGGTTTCCTTCTTGCAATTTTGTCGCTATTTCTCACGGTTCTACCGATGTGATATTTTTGTGCGTGCTTTTTTTTCTCGGGATTTTACATCATTTGTTTTTGATCTTTTTTCGAAATTAAACTTGTCTGGTTTCATAATTAAATCATTTGCTTCAACACGTTTGATGTGGTAGTATACATTGGTGTTACATGTGTGGACGGTATTGATGTAATTGGTGACTCTGATTATGTAGGTAGAGTATGTTAAACTATGAAGATTGAGATGAAGACAGGATCCGAAGAGGATATTGATGGTTGCTGTACTGATGGGAAATTGTGAGTAAATAATATTTGCTGTAGAGAAGGTTGCTACATTAACAACCATAGTGCAGTAATATCTAATAGTTACTGCTGAGATACTAGTTGAGACATGTTATACTATGTTATACTGTTAATAAATCTCTCCGACTTGAGTGTTATACTCTAGGTTTTTTATGTATTATATAACACACATAACATAGCGTCAAGCCTTTTCCCATACGGGGGGACAGAGGCACTATTGTGCCCACTTTTAGCAGTTCCTTATCATAATATGAGGAAAAAGTGACGATAGACGATGAAACTTTTTCACGCTCATGTCAAACATTGATGATGACGATTTGATGACGCATTCGGCATCAGTATAATTTGAGGAAAATCTTAATCTTATCTAATTCGTATTGCACGGTGCACACAAGAAGTTGAATCATACAAACTCAATGCAATTGACGAATAAAGTACTTCGCTGAAGAACGAATCCACAGACTGCTGCTGAAATGGAGTGCCGCTTAACTTGCATTCTGGTGCTGTCATTTCCCGAGCGAAAGACAATGACAGCTGACAGAATGACTTTGAGTATTCCTCAAATTTTGTGTTTAATTCTGTGAAATTGAGGTGTCTCCTCTACGCATGAATTTATGAATACGTTGTTTTTTTATAAAGTGAGTAGAGTGAACTTAAACACATTACTCAAGCAGCCTGTCATTCATAATAAGAAATACTTAGAATGGTTAAAATATTAACCTCTACTAGATGTCATAAGAACTTCAATGGCTTTAAAAACATCCAACTTGTTGACCCTACACTTTAAGCAAACATAAAACATTAAATCAAAACATGCGCACTGTCACTTTTCTAAACAAAGCAGGTCTTGTTCTGTCAATCCTCGGTAGTAAAATATTAGTTTAACCTTATCTGGGACATAAAAATCTTTATTGAAATTCAAATTACGCGTTGGAACGGATGCTATGAGGTATTAAGCGAAGCGGGCCGGGAAGATAATAATCAACTCATTGTATTCGTTCATTTCATTCATTCAGTCGTCTGAGGTATTAATGACAACAATGAAACTGAGCCAGATGGACGGATATCATCCTTGCCATAGCTGGTAGGCAGTGGATGTGGAAGGTTCAGGACTGCAGTAGATGGCGTGGTAAAGTGGAGTTTTATACCAGCAGTCGATATAAATATTGCTGAATTGCAATCAATTCAGTCTATTTATATCGATCATCATTTTTATCATTTATCATCAATCAATATTAATGATAAAACTAGGTATGGGACTATATTTTTTTTTGGTTAATTTGGTATAAAAAAAGAGTTACACAATATAATATACGGCTAACTGTTACACATAATATGAATGTATTGCACGCGAATCTTAACGTGTGTGTTTTGACTTAGTTTTACATGTGCATGTGCGTAATTAATTATACACATACACACATACAAAATCTAGCCAAATTATTGCTGCTATGTCTTATAAGACATAGGCAAACAAATAAATAAATAAACATTGAAGAATGTGCACAAATTCGGTGCGTAATGAATGTACCTATATCGAGTTAAGACGTAAGTATCAAAATGATGGTTTTTAGGATTTTACTAAGGGTTGTGTATGATAATAAGTTGTCAATAATTACAACGACGACCAATGCCGATATAGTTCCTGGCTCTGCATTCCAAAACGAATGATTTTAGTACATAAAGTTCCATCAGTGAATGCTTTCATCACATAACGTCGCTCGGTAGATGGCACACAGAAGTATCAAGACTAAAATTATATTATCTACTTATTAAATGGAGTATTTGGTTGCTCTCGTAAAAGTTACACGGCTATATAAGTCTTGTTGTTTTTTACGAGCCATAGGTTTATTAATTTATTTAAGTTACGTTATAATTACGCAGTCTCAATACGCCTGTGCCACCCTGCATGGGAAAACGCGTGGTGTTATGTTAGTTTTTATTTATTTATTAAATTACATAACAATTCGTGACATCATTACAGGTGTCTAACCCAATTCAGTATCACATAAGTATCTTAATGAAGCTATTAATATCTAACATAACCTTTATGTACAGGCACACACATTGCTAGGTCTTATATACATAGTAAATTAAGTTGAAATATCTACCAATTATAATAATATTATTATTAAATACGTCCTACGGCTTACGCCAATTTTAGCCATTGCCCAGATACCTGGTCGAAAGAGTACTTTGCAGGAGTAAAGCCTTGCAATAAATGAAGAGCCATAAACCCTACCTGGTGGCAAAAATTAGAACTTAAGACGATACGTATAAATATATAAATAAAATGAATTAAGGAATACGAATGTAAACCAAAGGGACAGCGTTAATTACTTCCTTAAAAGAAAGAAAAGAGAGCGCAAACAATGCGCTCGACTCATACTAAAATAACGTAGCGCCAAACCACATAAAAATTGATTAAAAATAAACTACACTATTTTGTTACAAAAAATCAAGGAGAGTTTACAAATACCTAAAATCCACATTTGGAATGCAATTTTGCAATGAAATTGGTTAGGGCTTCAGAATTACAAGAAAAAATAAAACAATTTAGATAATAAATTCTATCGACAAAAATTCATCCAATCGCATTTTCCTTCAGTGAGAATGTTAATCAATTATTCAATAAACTTTAACCTCAAAATCAAATCTGTAGATAAAACTTTATAGTGGAGTAAATGGATTCTAAAAATGCCCCATTTTTTGTATGACTTTAAGTACCCAGTATGGAATGTAGGAGAAGGAATGTACTTATTCAAGTAGTTAGCACCTTTGAAATCTTGGCCTAGAAACATACATTTAGTAAATGCCCTACGAATGCGCCCATGAAACATATGGTCATACAAGATCTGTTAGTCAATTGTAATGTAGCAATGCTAATCGTAATAATGGCGTAAGTAAATCGATCATAGCTGCATCGATGGGCTTGCCCCTTGTCTGTGCCTATGTGTAATATTGAGGTTTATAGCAGACTGTATGATCAACAGTTTTGGCATGGTGACTGTTCAAATGTCTCATTCATTCATTTCTTCAAATATTACTATGTTAGGTATCTCGACTCATCAAAATTCAACATTCAACCTTGCGCAGCGATAGAAACCTGTTTGTAACGTAAAATAAATGAAGAAAATGGAACCTTGGCACATTTACCACT
Source organism: Argyresthia goedartella (assembly GCA_949825045.1). Taxonomy (NCBI): domain Eukaryota; kingdom Metazoa; phylum Arthropoda; class Insecta; order Lepidoptera; family Argyresthiidae; genus Argyresthia; species Argyresthia goedartella. Next base: position 6,626,661 of record OX463818.1, read on the forward strand.
TTTGCGGCGTTTGAATATTGTATTGCTCTATTAGCAGTTTAGCATCTATTTTCATGTAAAATTTACACAACACGTTACGAACAACATTAAAGTCATTTGTTATTGAATAATATTTTACATTTATACAAATGTAACCTTTTTAATCGGCACCTTTAAAAATGCATAGTCAGAACACAGAGTCTGTAAAATAAACTGCACTGGCCACATTTACACCGAAACCGCCGAAAAAAGAATGAAAATATTTTTCGGCGGCGTTTTAAAGGTGACAATATTTTACATTCAACCTCATTTTGAATACATGCATATGACCTCCTTACTACCACTAGCCATCACAAATCACAATCAACTATTCGAGACTACTTTCTCATTATATTTTAATTCTAATCCCTAAAATTATTAATCCATACATATTACCCGTACGAAAACCTACAAATATAATATAATACTGCATTGAAAGGTCATTTTCTACATATAAATTCACATTTCAAGCTCAGAAAAGACATTTACAAAAGCAAGTTTATCTTATGCCAGATTCTAAAAGAGCAATGCATGATTCTGTCTTGGATTGAACATTATTGAAATTTTTGTTATTGTTATTATTGTTGAAGTAATTAATGACATTTATTTTGATATAATAGTCGTAGCTATGTCTGTGTTATGTATACCTATATCAATTGATATGTGTTTATGCAATATGTCGATTGCCATTGTTATTATCGGTTAATTTAATAATGCAATTATTTTGATATAATACTCCTACCTACGTCTATTAAATGAATATATCAATTGATATGTGTTATGCAATTTGCGCAGCGATTTTGAATGTTTCTGTTATGCTGTGCAAACCTACATTAATAATGAATATTTTTTTCCAGAAAATCCAAGATGGAAGGATTATTTTCTCTTCTAAGAAACCTATTAAAGAGCAATACCTCTCTCTTTCGTAAAAGTTATTGTATTTATATTATTTATGTAAAGTTTATGTAGTCTATATCGGTAGGTAATTATTTCGTGTGTACTATCTGTATTTTATAGGTATTTAATTATTCCTGGGCATTTTATTTATTTATAGTATTTATTGTGCACTGTCTACCCTTTTTTGATACTATTTCCTAAAAAGCCTTGGGTTGCTGGAAGAAATCTCTTTTTAGAGATAAGCTTATCATTTGTACATGCATTTTCTTTTAATGTGACTTCTTAAATGTTTGTGTGTAATAAAGAATTATGATATGAATTAAGAATCAATTTATTTAAGTAGGTATCAATTTATCTAAAACGTAATGATGACGAAGATCTTGCACCACACCCTCCATCTACCTTAGGGCCTTACCACAAAAAAATAAACTACTGTTCAACACTCGTTTAAAAACAGAAACGTATGGGATTTGACTTTCGTCTTGAGGTTAAACGCTGTTTAATATTTTTGTGGTAACACGGCTACAGTCTTACCAATAAAAAATAACAAATTTATGTTTGTAGACCTGTTTAAGCAAAATCCTCTTTAAACCTTAATGACCGTTTTATGTCTTTGTAATTTATAAAAGTACAACGAGTCAGTTTTGTCTTGCGGCTGAAGAAAGAGAATCCAAAGCCAAACTCAAGAAAAATAAATTCTCTGTGGTCAAACAAAATAAAAACAACCATCATAAATTCTCAGTTATACGAAACTCTTTGCTTAGATTCATACATTGACAACTGACTGACGTTTGATTTTGGCATTTAGTGTACACCAAAGAGAATATAATGTGTGATAATGCCTAAAATGGGCTTATCGGACAGTTATAGAAGGGTCTGACCTACTTTAAGTTGTAGAAGGTTTACCACGAAACTAATTAAACAGATTTTATTTTATAAATCACAATTATGTGAGAAGGGGTTGTAACTGTTTTAACTCCATTTTATGAGTGTTTTAGAGAAATTCAATCGTTACGAATAGCACTGTTTAGCAATATTTAGTCTAATATAGGTCTCCTTTGCTCACAGGCCTCTTCAAGGGCTCCACCACGACCCTAGACGGCATAGGTCTCCGGCCGATGCCTGCAGAAAGACCTAAGACTTTGAGGAAACTCAAGTCGGTGTATGATAGCTCACCGACGGACCTGCCTGGCGCCAACCACGCGAATCTGACCAGTAACGGACAGGTAATGGGACTATTTTTACCTGACTACGGTAAAGCCAAATGGGTTATGATTTTTACCGGTAGTTTGTATGTTTATGTATGTTCATCTGTTCCACCAGAACATATTAACTACTTATCAGAATTTGACAATTTCGTTAGGGCTCCGTTTAGATGGCATAAAGTCAGGGATAAAAAAGATTTTGCCTGTTCCAAAAAAAAACATATTTATTAGCTCTTGCTCGCTGAACAACATTGCTTTACTACATTTAGTCGAATCTTTAGAAGAGCATTGGTTTTAGGCTAAATACTCTTTAGAGCGCGACATGTTAGTCTTAATAACCGGGTTTCAATTTGGCAACAAATATAATGACCACCAAAATATATTTTTCCTACCCAAAATAATAATAATAATAATAATAATACCTTGGACAGTATTTACACACATTGATCTAGCCCCAAACTAGGATTCCCTGTATCTTGGGCACTAGGCAACGATACACATACTTATGTAGTTAAATATTATATTTAGATAAACAACCATGACTCAGATACAAACATCCGTTCTCATCAAACAAATATTTTGGTCCCACCGGGACTGGAACCCGGGACCCTTAGCTTCGTAGGCAGGGACACTGCCGACTCGGCCATTCGGATCGTCAAAATGGCTAAATGACCACCAAAAGTTGCAGAAAATATCAGGGCAAAATACAGCGGTAGCTTAGGTGAAGGGTAAAGGGGGTGAGCGAAGCGAAGCCCCCTTTATCCTTCGTTTTAGGTTGAACATGTAAGAACAACAAAAATATTTAAAACATAAACTTAAGTACACAAAACATAAAAAGAAGTTTGGTAATCATTTATCCAAACACAATTTGGTGGACATCCATCCATGTTGGCAGTAATTTCGAATTTATTGGTAGTAAATTTTCGAATTTTTGGTAATCGTTTAAACACAAGCCTTTTAATTTTGACTTATTGCCTTGGAGCGCGCTTTAATTGGAAATAAGAACGTCCGTATCCTAGTGTGGACGCTCGCTTCACGCAAGAGATGGGGGCTCGAATCCCGATGCTGACCATGTACAAGAAATAGGTAATTTTTCTTCAGGTTCTAACGGTGATCGTGCCTTGTAACGCTAAATAAAGAATTGAAGTTACTGACGCGTCATGATGTTTCGCATCATCATCATTATCAACGGCATTCGTTTCAGTCCACTCCTGGGTCCCTATACTCTCGAGAGTACACGATCGTTAGTTTTTACTTTGGAAAATTCTACAGCATACTGGTAAATGGGCATTGTGAGATTTCTTTGCTTAGGGTGAAATCGCCTTGTCCTCTAACTTTGTGCGGCTATATCAAGACCATTGCCGTGTTACCACAAAAAATATTAAACAGCGTTTAACCTCAAAACAAACGTCAAATCCCATACGTTTTCGTTTTTAAACAGGTGTTAAACACTCGTTTATTTTTTTTGTAGTAAGGCCCTTGATGTTTATGGTGGCTCGTAAACGCTATTTTACATTTAAGTATCTATTTTGTCCAGTAATAACGTTTAAAACCGTAGAATGTCACAATATTTAAGTAAATAATGCAAAATAAAACAATTAAAACGTGCGTTTTTTGCATGTCCCACCCCTGCCTTCTCAAGTTCGCAGCCATATTTTATATCAATGCTTGCTATTTATTGTAAGGTTATTTGTGTCACTCGAAAGATTTTATACATAGCTTTCAATTTTTAACCTTCATGAACCTGCGGTTAAGGTACAAAATTGATTTCTTATGATATTAATAAACCTCAAAATGTGGTATGGTGGACTGTCCATCAGACGCAACGGTCTCATTATTCCCAATTTCTTGCAAAAAAGTATTTATTTTGTTAGAACAACCGAAGTCTCCACCTTTTTATTTTTGTGCTAACTTATCATCGTCACTTACTAACTCCTTTAATATTTTCTGCATCAGGTGGCCGATAGAGTCAACGGGGTTGAAGATGCTGAGATCAGGAGAAGAAGTAATACCACCAGCTCCAACCACAGCGGAGACAAGTCCTTGTCGATACTCAGCCCTTTCGATGAGCAGGTGAGTCAACATAGAGAGTTGTAGCCCTAAGGGCTGGGCCTCATTTAAGAAAATAAATCAAAATTCCTGTGATCAAGCGACGTCACGATTATTTAAAAAAATATTTAATAAATAATTAGACATCTGAATTCTTAATCTCATCGCAATTTTTTAATTAGTTTCTTAAAATAGACTTTGTTAGCAAGGCCCATTGTTTTGTGGTTGTATGATGATGTCCCTTATCTTAAATTATTAGTTATTCGAGGAAGTAACCACTCATTTTCCTCACTACAAAAACTACAAAGCCATTGCTAATTGTGGCCGCCAACTCGCAATCCGACAATTAGCATAAACAAAGTGGCTGATGTGATGACACGGTTTCCCACATGGGGGGAACACGACACACAAAGCCAGGAAATGACAGTGCGCAACAGAAATTAGCACTCTTGTGTTGTAGAAGCAGAGCTGGTATTAACTACGTAGGTACTAACAAGTGGACTAACTATAAAACAAATGGCTTGTGTTTAAACGATTAAACACAAGGCATTTGTTCGAAATTCAAAAATTCGAAAATTTACTATCACTAAATTCGAAATAACTGCCAGAATTAGTAAATGATCACCAAATTGTGTTTGGGTAAATGATCACCAAACTTCTTTTTATGTTTTGTGTACTTAAGTTTATGCTTTAAGTACTGTTTGTTGTTCTTGCATGTGCAACCTTACACGAAGGATAAAAGGGGCTTCGCTTCGGTCACGCCCTGTACCCTAAGGTGTACCTGTTCACCTAAGCTAACGCAGTATTTTACCCTGATATTTTCTGTAACTTTTGGTGATCATTTACCCATTTTGGGTAAGAAAAAATATTTTGATGATTATATTTGTTGCCAAATCAAATAACCGGATTGAATTTTCTTTCGATGTCCCATACAAACTTTTGAATTCACCTGGTTATTTACATGGAGTAGGAAAGGAATAACTTTGCAAACTACATTTTTCGATCTAACATATAACCTATTGAATTTCACCAAAATTATGCAGCCTGCTCACTGTCTCATCATTTGTTGAAATCCATTCAGCCGTTTGGGCTGTAGCGCCTTCTAACGAAATAGTCATAAACACATACATATATATACAAACATATACACATACATAAATACACTCGAAAAACATTACTCGCCTTTTGGTGTAGTAGGGTAAATTTAAAAAAATATAAAGAGCCCTTTTCAGCGAGACCCTACATGACTTATTACGATGTTCTTTTCCTTTTTATCATTTTACCCCCCTCCACTTTTTTGTAGGCAATTTTTTTATATTAGACTTGAATTATATTGCAGTTATCAGGATCAGTATTTTTGCAGAAGATTTCAAGACTAATATCTTATAGTTCCTGAGAAGACCAATGTCTCCAATATCTATTGTGTGCTTTTTGGCCACGCAAATCGCCAACTATCACTTACAAATGAAGCTTTGCACGTCTGGCAGCAAACAGTCGCATATGTTTCGTGCCGATCTCTCGCACTACTGGCAGTTGGCACACCTGTAATTTTTAACGGTTTTCAACGGTTAGATGGTTAGTCATATAATAATTATGTCTGTCGTGTTCCGTTTTAAGACATGTTTGCATTGGGATTTGTAGAAATATGAGGTACGAAAAACTGAATTGAGATACCAAAACAAACACTACCTTTTTAGGGTTCTGTTCCCGAAGGGTGCCATATGGGTCCCTATTACTAAACCACTGCTGTCCGTCCGTCCGACTGTCACCAGGCTGTATCTCATGAACTGTGATAGTTAGACAGTTGAAATTTTCAGACATGATGTATTTCTGTTGCCGCTATAACAACAAATACAAAAAAATTGAATAAAATAAATATTTAAGGGGGCTCCCATAAAACAATTCATTCAATACCACATACAAAGTTATGAATGCACCTGGTTACGCACATGGAGTGTGAAAGTAGCCGCACCAATAACTTTGTAAACAACATTTTGCTATGTAAAATCCAAACTATTCACTCCACACCATCCCCACCATTGTACAGTGGCTCGTGCGCTCGACTCGCACTTGACCGTTTTTTTTTCTATCAGATATTGATGATCACTTAATTAAACTGAATGATTGCATCTCTTTACAGCTTAATATAAGAAATGCCACTATTCATATTCATACCTCCCTCAACGTCTAATCTAGCGTTACAGCTTAATATAAGAAATGCCACTATTCATATTCATACCTCCCTCAACGTCTAATCTAGCGTTACAGCTTAATATAAGAAATGCCACTATTCATATTCATACCTCCCTCAACGTCTAATCTAGCGTTACAGCTTAATATAAGAAATGCCACTATTCATATTCATACCTCCCTCAACGTCTAATCTAGCGTTACAGCTTAATATAAGAAATGCCACTATTCATATTCATACCTCCCTCAACGTCTAATCTAGCGTTACAGCTTAATATAAGAAATGCCACTATTCATATTCATACCTCCCTCAACGTCTAATCTAGCGTTACAGCTTAATATAAGAAATGCCACTATTCATATTCATACCTCCCTCAACGTCTAATCTAGCGTTACAGCTTAATATAAGAAATGCCACTATTCATATTCATACCTCCCTCAACGTCTAATCTAGCGTTACAGCTTAATATAAGAAATGCCACTATTCATATTCATACCTCCCTCAACGTCTAATCTAGCGTAACAGCTTAATATAAGAAATGCCACTATTCATATTCATACCTCCCTCAACGTCTAATCTAGCGTTACAGCTTAATATAAGAAATGCCACTATTCATATTCATACCTCCCTCAACGTCTAATCTAGCGTTACAGCTTAATATAAGAAATGCCACTATTCATATTCATACCTCCCTCAACGTCTAATCTAGCGTTACAGCTTAATATAAGAAATGCCACTATTCATATTCATACCTCCCTCAACGTCTAATCTAGCGTTACAGCTTAATATAAGAAATGCCACTATTCATATTCATACCTCCCTCAACGTCTAATCTAGCGTTACAGCTTAATATAAGAAATGCCACTATTCATATTCATACCTCCCTCAACGTCTAATCTAGCGTTACAGCTTAATATAAGAAATGCCACTATTCATATTCATACCTCCCTCAACGTCTAATCTAGCGGTAAAGCTAAACTTATTATAATCCAGCTTAAACGTTAACTTATGAGATAATACTAAGATCGTGCCTTAAGGGATTAAATATGGCCAGAAATGCATCTTTAGCTTCAATTCTAGGCTAAACTAGACAACATAAAAATGTAGGAAAAATATATGTTATAAAAGGTCTATTAGAGATAAGAATGGCCTTTAAAATTACCGGATATCTGTTATATTTAATACTTAAAAATATTTATCGCAATGCATGATTATTCAACTAAATGAACAAGCGCTCGGAGACTAAATCAGTTTCCTATATGAAACTTACACGCAAAAATAGGTAAAAAAAGGGATTTTTTTAGTTGTTTTATTTTATTTTCAATGTTATTATTATAGGAGTTTAGTAATATTTTCTATAATTTTCTTGGTCTCGGAGCTCGGGCTGCCCCGCGGGGCTCTGCGCGGGAGCATGCGTCAGTCTGCTTCGACGCGATGCGACGGGTATTTGTTTTCTTTGTCTAATTCTCAATGCCATTGGCCCTTGTTCAGCCCTTAAGGCTCGTGTATCGGTAAAATAAGCAACTCGTTTCGTGGTGGTTGAACATTTGGATACAACCATATTGAAATAAATTTCACAACAGCTCACAGTGCCATATGGCTATTAAGTCCGTCGCTGCCGCAGAACAATGCGAAAACTGTGAGTTTTTAGTTATTTCTTCAAAACCACTGAATATTTATTAGTTTCAAACAACACACATTTTAAGACATTTTGAATAGGTATCAATATTCATTTTAGATCCCAAGAAATACAAGTTTTAGAAACTTATAAGGTGAAAAACATCTATTTAATTTTTGATGTTTTCAAATACACATATTAAAGTAAAGGCATGTCGCATAACATATATTTTTCCAAGATTTGGGAAGTGTCTCCTTTAGGAGGAATATCCCTTCAAAAATGGCCGTTTGATCGAATTTGACTGAGTTCACTTAACCCAGCGTCTTAAGACAAACGGCCGGTTTCCTGGGCGCTGATTAAGTTAACAAATTGGTTAAACTGATTTGAGCCAATCACGTGCCGCCAATATTCAAAATAGCGGCACGTGATTGGCTGAAATAAATTTAACCAATTTGTTAACTTAACCAGCGCCCAGGAAACCGGCCATGAGAGAGAGAGACTATTCGACTCAGTTGTAGTTATCGTTGCAATTAAAATACTTTAGCTGGAATTAGGACATGTTCATTCATGCCGTTTAGATGGCTTCTCACATACTAATGTGAGCAGAACGGCCTATGGGAATTAAATGCGTGTAATTAGTATGCCTTTGTATGAATTATGAGTCACTTTGCTTGACTGTAATTAGAAGCTAAGGTCTGATATTTAATTCGACGGACTTGCTTGACAAATTGACAGGGTGACATTTAATTAGCTGACCATATTTTGGAGAATAACAGTACCCACAATTATGAACAACTTTCCCCAAGAAACATGTGGTCGCAAACAAAAAAATATTCGGGTGCCCCATAGTAACTTGTAATCAGCTGATCGGGTCAATGTACTGAGGGACGTTTTTTACATATGCGACCATACAGGAAGTTTCGTAGATCGATGCAAAGCTTTAAAATGAAGATAGTAGGTACATATAGAACATTTAGGCCAAACTAGTGTCAGCCAAAATCTTACCGTTGAAATTTTTCGATGTTTTATTATTTTTGACGGAAAACCCAGATTTTTCAGTCACCTAACGGGTAAGAATTGCGTTTTCTTTCAAATATTTCTGTTTAAGTGATCTAACAAAAATTGTTCTAGGCATCTGTGACTTGAAACTTGCATTTTACAGACCTTTGAAGTGCTAGACAATTTCATCTGCTTTTCTTCCAAGGTTTCTTGATTGCATTTTTTTTTAAAGACAGAGGAACTTGATTTGTCGATATCCTTTTAAAAACATGCTTGGCTGTTGTTCGATCTTTTGAGATATTATTTACACCGGTGTGTCATAAACTATTGAAATTAGGACCAAATTGAAGGAGAAAAATTCTACCTTTTTTTTCTTCTTCAAATTAGTGGTTTAGAGTCAGAGTCAGAGTCATTTTTTTTATTGAATATAAATAAATAAATTATCTTATTCAACGTCAAAATCATACTTACTTATAACTACTTGTAGTTATAAAAATTAAATAAATAAAATTAAATAAAAAGTAAAAAAATTGACTTGTAAGTAATTTTTTTTTTATATAAAAAAAAGACTACACCTTGAAAGCTACATACATCGATAAATACCTATAACGGAAAAGTGGCGTTAGCTATCGCCGGTGGTGATTGAGGGGTTAAAGTTACATAAGTACATCGAAAGAGGACCATCAAACGAACAAAAATGTCACTAAACCACTAGTGTGTGAGATACCCGCACCGGTACCGGTCACTCTGGCGCCTGTGTGTGGCGTTCCCGCTCCGGTACTGCTGTGATAGGGTTCAATTTTGCTTCGTTGCAGCATTCATGGTAACCCTATCTCTTTCTAACCTATTCAAATTGTACATGAAAGAACAGGCTATCTTATAAATGAATGGTTTTATACTCTGTGGTCACTGATTGCACATGAAAACTCACTCAAAGACGCCGTCTCAACCGCCATTTCGCGTTTGTGTCTCGCAAGTTTTATTTTGATAAATAAATGTATGAAGACTATCTGTGTTTCTGTTTATTATAGTTTTATACATTATAACGCATAAATAAAACCAAACATTAGGCCTAAATGTTGCTTTAATATTAAAATAATACAGAAATAAGTACAACTTAGGGTGCTTCATATTAGGTAACACATATTAGCTGTATTCAAACTGAAATAAAGGCGTTGTGGAAAGGAAGAAGGGTGAAGGATTCTAATTACAGTGATATTCTTACAAGAACTAATCTTAATTCCAACTAGAATAGGAGAATTTCATCAAAAACTGAACATTAGCGCTCAAAATTCCTAATGTGTGGAATTCCCGCTCCGGTACTCACCGACACGGCGAAAGTTACAAAATGGCCGCCACAGGCTACTGGTTAACATAATGTCCTAAAGTCGTAACACTTTAGGACATTATTTTGCACGACATTTTTGTAATTTTAAATGTTTTAAGGTGGAATTCTTCTACCTAAATGTGGTTCAGAGGCGTTAATTTCAAATGAATGTAAAATTTGTCACCACAACTTGTATGCGTCGTAAAACATTATGCGAGCGGCTTTTATCATTTTGTCCTCGTTATGTTTTATCTTGAAGATAAAATTAAACGTGCGACTGAATGCAGGTAGCAGCTGCATACTGCAACATCATCTTTATCAGGGTGTGATGAAGTCAGGAATATGATAAATTGCAAACCGATTGTTAGATAACTCTATATTTTTGACATATATGAACGGAAACGTAATAGTAGTTTATCTACACACGTATCATAAACCCTCTTTACAGCGTCCAAAAACCGCACGTTACGATCAGCATAATGTTAAACTAAGTACTTTGTAAAAATTCATTTCTTATCTGAATATTGCACATTATGACCGTAATGTGTAAATTTTCTACATATTATGACATTCAAATTTCGAAAGCCGTCACCCGCCTGCGTGCCGCCCCAACTTTGTCTGTGAAGTTGGTACTACAGAACAAGCTAAACAACTCAATGCCACAATGCCGGTCAAATATGCGGTTCCTGAACACATCAAACAGAGCGTATGATATGTGTGTAGACAAACTAGTGTATGATACTGTACATAATTAGGCATTATGTATCAGTCACATAAACTACTATTATGTGACTGATACATAATGGAACTCGCCTTCGGATCGTTGCATAAACCCACTCTCGAGTTTTAATGCCTAATTATGTACAGTTACATCCACTAGTTTATCTAAGTACATACATATCATAAGCTCTCTTTGATATGTTCAGGAACCGCATGTTCGACCGGCATTGTGGCATTGATCATTGCTCTGCAGTTGTTTAGCTTGTTCAGTAGTACCAACTTCAGTGTTCAGGCATTGTGGCTCTGCAGTTGTTTAGCTTGTTCTGTAGCACCAACTTCACGCAGGCGGGCGTCGGCGTTCGAAATTTGAATGTCATAATGTGTAGAAAATTACACATTTTGGTCATAATGTGTAATTTTTCAGAGAAGAAATGAGTTTTTACCAAGTAGTTTAACATTATTCTGATCGTAACGTGCGGTTTTTGTACGCAGTAAAGAGGGTTTATGATATTTGTGTAGATAAAAATTATTCTTCTACAAAATCTACGCAGTTTATCACAAATTTCCGTTTAGTGTATGTGTATGCTATTGGATATTTTTTGAGGGGACACTTTGTGTTTGTAATAGGTGTTTTCTGACAGCTAATTAAAAAAATAGTTCTGAAAGCTGTAACAGATGACGTTGTTTCATCATGGCTTTCATTTATGGGTCTGTGATAAATTAATAACCAAAGAGTATAGAAACACACTTTACTTGCCACGGTTAATTCCGGCACTCCTTGTTTAACTGCTGGAGCCCATAGTTATCTTCGATATTCATGACCAGGGACAACGTGAGTACCACTTTTTACAGAATTTAACGACGCAATGATAATTTTTTCCGTGATTTCGCACGGGATTTCGATTTGAACCAAAGTCGGTCGAGGTATGAAGTCTCAAAGGTCCAAAAGAATAGTCCAAGGTCGTCGTAACCAGAGAATTGTGGGTCAATGATCGTGATAATCAAAAACAGAGGATAACGGGAAGAGATAATTATACCTCAAAATAACAGAATTGTGTTGTTTTGTTTCGTCATTAAAATATCAAACTCAATTGCCATTAAAATGGCATTTCGTGCCATCTACTGGTGCAAAAAAATTAAAAACCATAAAAACATAAACATTTACATACAGGCACATACATTGCTTCTGGCTCCACACACGTATAAACATCCAAGACCTAGGGTTTTTTTTTCACCCCCAGCCGGGGATCGAACCCGGGACCTCTCGCATGGTAGGCAGAGCCACAACCGCTGCTCCACAGAGGTAAACCATGTCTCGCCGGCGACATCTAATGACACTTTTTGGAACTGTTTTTTTTTTACGAACTGTTAGAAAATTGGCCATTCTAACATGTCAACCATTATCAACAGCAAAGTTCTATGGATATTGACAATTAATTTCAATCGTAACTCTTTGCTTGAACTACTTAACTCCGATGTCTGAATTGAGAATTTCACTAATAATACTTACTCACGTCACAAAAAAAAGTGACAGATTATTTCTCAATCCAGAAATCGGCGCATATTCTGTGATTAATTTATACTTTGGAACTATGATGCACTTTGACATAGAACCTGTCACAAGTGGGCCGTAGTGCCTATATGCCTACCTGCCACCCCACATTGCAAAAGATATCTTTATTCATCTTTGGGATTCATCACTATGTGAATGTGGCCTGTTTGACAGTACTCCTGATCATTTATTCTTTGAATACTCTATTAATCATATCATTATCACCTTATCTCACCCATCCTCTGTCAATTTACTTATCAAATTTATATCTACCAACAATATTAAATTATAGTCTCAGCTTAAAGTTCTCTTTTTATTAACTTTTCCACGTAATTTCTTATTGCGCAGGTCTCATCACGTGGCATTGGCGAAATTATTGTGGCAACACACAATAGAAGCCATAACTAAAAAACTTAACTTAACTTAACTTATCTTTATTTATCCCAACAGGAGGAATGGGCGAAAATCTCCGAGATCATGGCTTCCTTCGGCAGCAAGCTCGTCCGCGAGTCAGTGTTTGTCTCCGAGTTGGAGCAGGAGTTCACCTCGAGACTTGGACTCAGCTGCTCCGAGTCCAGTCTAAGTCCGTCGGTGGCCTCGAGTCTGGGCTTGTGGCTGTCAGGACTTGGGCTACAGGACTTTGAGCCTCTGTTTTTAGAGAGCGGTTTCGATGATGTGGATTTTATTGTGAGTTGTATTACTTATCTAGCCCGCAAGTACAACCGTCAACTCAACATTTTGAAGAAGATTCAAGCCACGGGAAGGGACTGTCATTGGCAGCATTAGTGCCCTAGGCTTTTATATTACGCCTCTATTACCTGCATGTTTCGGTGTCAATAAAGCGGTGAATGATGTCACCAGAATAACTGTCTGCAATAATAAGATGGCGCGGATTCCTAAAGAGAGATTTTTGACACCGTACCGTTAAAATGCTTAGTACAAGTCTAATCGAAGTCTAGCTTCGGGTACCCTTTTCGGTTGAACGTTTGCCTTTGCCTTACTTCTAAAAGCGCAATGAATAAACGCCAGAGTACCACATCTTATAAACAATATAGCTAATAAGATGGAACAATTTTTGGTCATAAAACACAAACAACTGAAAGTCAAATACTACCTATACTTCTACCTAAAGTCAAAGTTCGTGCATATAAAATCGTTAATTTATAGCCATATTTGATGTTATGAAACTTATCTTTATGAACAGCATATTAAATTTTCTATTAAAATCATTTAGCAATCTAATTCATGGACATATGTTATTTTCACGCATTCCTCTTATCTATAAAATCTCATAAACGCGAGGGAAAGCCTTTGCGGTAGTCGATCGGTGTGGGAGGAGAATGTTTTCAACACGATAAATAACTCAAAGTTTGTCATAAGTGTGCGTCACTGTCTCGCGTCTTCGAGTATCAGTAAAGTTAAGCTGCCCTTATTAAGAGAGAAGACTGTGCATTCAGCGACATATGACGTGGTTCTTTACACAGGTTTTTAGTTGGACGCCGTATGTCGCCCCTCGCTATACTCTATGACCTGAAGCTTGATTTTATTTGGCTGTTTTTATTCTCCGAAAGAACGGTAATATCGTAGATTTTGAAATTACAAGTGTCAAACGCAAAGTCGCAATCACAATCAAAATGCGATCTGAAGTCTTATACGAAACTTCAAAATGACAATTTGATTGGGATCCGGATTGATGGCAGTTAAAGAAAATCGAGCTACAGTTATGTAACCAAGTATTCCTTAAGTTAATAAGAAAGGAAGGAAGAAGAGAAAAGTAATATATTTCGTTTCTTTCCAGAACGGAGTCCTAGACGAAAGCGACCTAAAAGACATGGGAATAGACGAGGCAGATAGACAAAAAATAATAGAAACAACGAAACAGTTACCTCTCAAAATAGCCGAAATAAGCAATAACCGAAATAATAATAACATTAGTAGAAACAACAGCGACTCAGTTGAAGACTGGCTAAAAGAAATTAACTTAGAAATTTACACAGATACGTTTAGGAAGCATTTGTATGTAGATATGGATAGGGTTAGAAGGATATGGGAGGTGGAGCTGACAGCTGTATTGGAAATACAGAAGTCTGGACATCGGAAGAGGATTCTGGCGTCTGTGTCTGGCCAGCAGAACGGACCTGCAATCCATGTGGAGGATATCAATACTGATTTGCATAGTTTGGTGAGTAACCTTAATGTAATATAGTGTATTAGTACTACGCGGGGCATGTTGACAATATCTATGTATCAGTTTCGTGACGTCATAACGGCTAAGGCCTCTTTCTCACCCGCAGAGGCGGAATCTGTACACATTATTTCCCAAGTGCGTGAAATTAAATAAGAGCTTTAAGACCGATTCGTTTCGTTCGGTACAGATTATTAACGAATCCGTTCATTTCGAGTTTGCTGTCGCTGACCGCTATAAAATTCGAATTTGTCGCTTCGTCCCTTTCCTCTCCCCCGCAAAGCACCGCTTTGATTTAGTACCGATAGCATCGCTCGCTACTGTACGTACGTGTGCCCAGTCCCGTGTCGCCTTATTATTGTAATTGCAATAGTTTTGTTAAGTATTGGAGTGGAATCAAACTCGGTTTCGAAGTCCTTGTGTTTTAATAGTTTTCTTCTCACTTGAGACTATATTCGCTAGAACCTGAAGACGTGCTTGGCTCACGCCTATACTCGACTATACATTTTAGACCTTCCTGCTATGTCCCTTGAGCAGGCATCAGCTCATGTAGTATACGGACTAAAACAACTCCTGTGTGTGTAATTGTTATCGTTAGATTACTACTACCGAGGTTTCGGTATACGCTGAAACCATTCTACCTGCAACTAATGCCCTAGCAGCTGTAGGAAAACTCCCCTTTTTATACATTCTCTCTTTTTTAACTAATTGGTAGAATGTCGAGATTACTGAATGAGATGTTTAAATATAGTACTGCCGGTACGATATTTATACACGACTCAAGCTAATGATAAAATGGTAAATAAAATATTTAATTTGAAAAGATGACATGACAGGTGATCTTGGTCTCTAGCCGATAGTTACTGTTATTTATTGAGTTTTTGTTTTTAGTATCTGTTGTCCGTTGTGTTGTACATGCCACCTTCCACTATGAGTTAAAAAGGAAAAGTTTTGCATAGCGCTAAAGCAATTTATTACTCACAATCTCACATTGAAGTCATTTTGGAAGAGGGGAGGGTAAATAAATAATCGGCAAAGGTGGTGAGCAAAGAGACAGGAAGCGGACTCTTTAGTTTAGACTTCTATCTAACTTGTTGCTGGGGGGTACATGTACTATCGAACCATCTGAATCATGACCCACCATAAGCTTATTTTGCTAAACCCCTTAAATGCAAGTAGGTCGAAATTCGCTTGAAGGTTTATTTCCTTGGTAACGAACTTGTTATCATTTGATTAGACACTGACAGATAGATAGATCTTACAAGTTTGAAAGTTTCAAACGAATTATCAGGCAAATGGGTCATGATTCAGTTGGTTCGATTGTACATACAAGGTCTGTCTACACTTATTACATTCTTCGTGAACAAAATGTTGATTTAGATCAAAATATTAAATTAACCAGCTCCACCAAAAAGTACAGCTTTTTTGTCAACGGTACGAGTCGCTGCCCCTGTAACGTCATGTTGCAATGGTCAGCGACGGCAAACTGGAAATGAACGGATAGTAGAATCAGCATAGAGTGGCCGGCCTCCCCCGTCCCGTCACCTCTCGCCAGCCCCGCGAGCACCTGACCGCTCACGCGTTCGTACTCACAATACCAAACGGTACCGTACCAAAAACTTACCGAGCCATTTAGAAAATGTTTCTCGGCCGAAAATCTGTACAGATTCGATGCAGAGGCGGACATTTAGCCGATTCAGTACTCCATATTTGTGTGACATTTACCTGCCGCCGTATTTGTATACTCTGTTCAATAGTCAAAACAAGTAGGTATATAAAATAGCGTAAACAAATAATTTTATGAGTGACACTTGGTAAAAAACTAAGCATAGATCCATTTTCAAACTCATTTTTAATAGTATAGTTTTGACTGCGGAATTGGCAGACTGCTATGTTGGTTTACATTCTTTTCAACGGGTGTTTAGGTTAGGTTTTCCGAGATGCAGGAAAAGTGTACTTTCAAGTATCTTGTCTTGATAGCAGCAGGTACATAGAGTTGTTAAACACTTTCCCTACATCTCGGTAGATGAAATCAAAATGCTAACGATGACAATAGAGGAGCCATAGACAACAATGACTATTATGCCAAACGGATGCCAAAACAAAGGTAATAATAGGTTGGTGGACAATGCTTCATGGGAATCAATTGCTTATGCAAAGCCGTGTCCGTTACAATGGACGCCATGCCTGTCAGATTGTGTGATTTGAATACTTTATTACTTTTGATTTTACGTTTATTTTTAACGGTAACTGTGGTCTAGTGGTAGGTAACTCGCTCGCATGTCACGTTGGATATGCGGGTTCGATCCCCTTTGCTGACAATACCAATGATATAAGTACTTACATTAACGAGTCAGTAGTGACCTACGAACCCAAGGGTCCCAGGTTCGAGTCCCGGTGGGGGCAAATATTTGTTTGATGAGAACGTATGTTTGTACCCTAGTCATGGTTGTTTATCTATCTTAGTATAATATTTGTCTATAAGTATGTGTATCGTTGTCTAGTACCCAAGATACAGGGAATCCTAGTTTGGGGCTAGATAATGTGTGTAAATAGTTTACAAGGTATTTTTTAAGGTATTTTACGGGAGTCCGTACAAAGCGATATACATATGTCATTTCATATCGACTCTCATACTTTTTCGATACGTCAGATGTTTGGATTCACCTCGGATTGGCATTAATTTTGCTAAGAAATTAAGGATGTATTCGGTAGATACATGTTCTCAAATTACCAGAAGGTTCTCGTAAACAATCTTTTATACCAATCTGCCCAATTTCATGGATTCTGTCAATTTATTTACATCACTATTATCAAAGGTTAATGCAAGAAATTAATGTATTTCTGAAATGCGTGAAATCACTCCTTTGCCATTTGCCGTTTTTAGGGTTCCGTACACAAAGGGTAAAACGGGACCCTATTACTAAGACTCCGCTATCCGTCCGTCTGTCACCAGGCTGTTTCTCATGAACCGTGAAAGTTAGACCGTTGAAAAGTTCACAGATGATGTATTTCTGTTGCCGCTATAACAACGAATACTAAAAAACATAATAAAATAATGTATTTATCTGTAAACCATATGCAAAAAATGCATGCCATGGTTACGTACATGGAGTTTGAAAGTAGCCGCAGCAATAACGTTTTAAACAAAATTTTGTTATGTAAAATCCAAACTTCACTGCACAACATCCCTACTATTGTACGGTGGTACGGAACTCTTCGTGCGCGAGTTCGACTCGCACTTGACCGGTTAACTTTATAAACGGTCAAATGACGTAATTGCATTTTTTTTTAAATCGGTGGATTATGGTTTCAATTACCATTACTGGCTTGCCACCAAAATGGTTTATACTGTTTTGTTAGTGATTTAGGGATTAAAACGCACAAGAAGTAGCGGCGCTGCAGAACTGCATTGCAATTGCATTTTAAATGTGTTTCAACGTTAACGAGGATGTACTTTTGTAATAAACACATCACTTTGAACGCGTTTTATTGTTTTGACACGGTTAAAAAGAGCAAAGGTTACAACCAATTAGTATGACACCTTTATATATCCATAGTTGCGGCGATGGGCTAGCCCCCTGCCACGCAAAATGGAGTATTGAATAAAGTGGGCACAGCTGTGGTGCTATCCATTTTTTGTTAAGTATGATAATGTCTTGTGTTGAAAGGCCTTATCGTTTTGTTCCTAACGTAACCTAATGTTAGCAGGCTGTTCATTTTTCAACTGACTTCAAAAAGGAGTTTTTTTTGTGTGTTCGTTACGCGATTACTCCGTCAATTATGAACTGATTTTGATGATTCTTTATCTTTATTTGTAGATTTTTTCAAAAAGCCACAAATAAATAATCATTTAAATACAGGCACGTACATTGCTTCCGACCCTTCACTGTGATACCCTGTATCTCCAAATTCCAAATTGCAAATCTCTTTATTACTGTAGATATTTACATATACTTAGCAATCGTCATTTTTTGCCACTTCTCTACATTGGACCACTGTGGGAGAGAAGGGCGTAGAAACTCCCACAGATTGATTTTTAGATCTCTTTTAAAAATTGCTTGTGCTTAACTATTACAAATTTTATAGTATCATAATTAATAAGTAGAAATAAATAATTACAAAACTATTAACAGCAAGGTCTGTGTTGAGCCAGATTAACCCCATACAGTCCCGTCATTGAAGTAATCTTGAACATCCTTTTTTCGACAAAGTCGCTTTAACATGGTTTTTAAATTGCTCAAATGGCGATTCCAAGATCTCCAGAGGTATCTTGTTGTAGTAGAGAATGCATTGACCCTTGAAAATATTGCTAACCTTCGCGAGTCTAAACCGGGGCGCAAGTAGTCTAGGAACCAGAAACAGACGTCACACACATATAAACATCCAAGACCTGGCTTTATTTCTTTATCCCCGTCCGGGGATCAAACCCGGGACCTTTCGCATGGTAGGCAGAGCCACAGAGCTCGTCATTGTATCTACTCCCAAGCTACACAGCCCGATAACATAAAACCTTATTCACTCTTCTCCACTCTGTGTCATAGCAACGCCCTATCAATTTATCCGAAACACATTGTTAGGGATATCCTTTTTAAAGTGACTATTACATTGATGCTCACTTCACCGTTAGATCGTCGCTTTATATTGGATTTGACGAGGCGATCAATTTGAAGACTTATTTGGAAAAAGGACCATTTTGTTGTACCCTAGCGGGTTACAGTGTTATTGTATGGGAACTACACTAGAGTTCGTGAATCAGCAAAGACATGTTGTAAATCAATAAAGCCATACATTAGGTGAACCTAAGAAAATTAATTTCTCAACAATATATTATTATTTTATTATTTTCATTCTTGTTTTTTTTTTACCTAGCCTATTCTGTGTCCAACTGCTGGGAAAAGGCCTACCTTGATCTACTATATTAACAAAATAATATAAAATAAACGTATTAATATATTTGTCGCAGTTGATTGGTTAAAGCAGACACTTAACAAACTCTCTAGACCGTTGATTAAATACCGACGTTTAACCAAGTCTCTAGCATTTTGATTTAAATAAGGCATCGTCGAAAACGTGTAATAATCTGTCTTACCGAAAGCCGGCGTGTTGGAAAACAAGATGCCGTCACGACAACAGCTGATTTGCACAGCTTATATCAGGGCAAAACATTGCGGCAGCTTAGGTGAAGGGTAAAGGGGGTGAGCGAAGCGAAGCCCCCTTTATCATTCGTGTTAGGTTGAACATGTAAGAACAACAAAAATACTTAAAACGTAAACTTAAGTTTACGTTTTAAGTATTTACGTAATACATAATACATATGTAATATTTTACGTAATACATATGCAATATTTTTTAATGTGTACTTAAGTACACATTAAAAAATATTGCATATGTATTGTTGCCTAGGAACGTTTAGACAACTCGTTAAACGTTTCGTTGACTCACTTGTCTGACGGAATTTTAGTGACTTGGTTAAACGTCGGTATTTAATTAACGGTCTAGAGAGTTAGTTAAGTGTCTGATTTAACCAACTAACTGCTACATATTCACCGAGGGGCACAAACCTTTACCCTTTCAATATTAAGTCATACTCCACCACGCTGGCTGGATTTTATGACTACTACTACTGCGTAGTACTATTAATAATAATAATAATTTAATAATAATTAGTAGTGTCAAAACATACCCGGTGGTACAGTCGATGGAATTTCATTTGCAAACGACCTAAGATTGAATGTCGTATAGCAAACTGGCACCATAGGAGCTATGCCCATCAGCACGTAAGTTGCTATGACAACGTTGCAATAATTATTTACACGTAACTAGGCAACTGATTAATTATGACTGAGAACTAGATAAACGAAACTCTTTGCTTCTTTTCTTTATCTTAGAACTTCTTAAAACGTCTCCTAAACGCCTGCGCACGAATATCCACAAACTATTATTTAAATAACAACACCGAAAGCATCATGAGAGAAAGTTAGAACAGGGTGGCCTGCACAATTTATTTTCTGACATCTTCTATAGTGATCTATTAAATGTATGGTATGTATTGATCATAGAGTTATTTAGTAGTAGAGTTTCTTTAATCTCAGTTTTTGAAAATTTTCAACTGTAATTTATTGACATTTCGGCTGGAATTTTCGCCCTTTATTTGTGTGGGAATTTTGAGTGCCTAGCGAAATTTCAATGAAATGGCTAAAGGAAGGAACTAAAGAATTAATTACCGGGAGTGTTCCATGTTTTGATATTTACTTTACTTTTTAACTTAATACTGACCTATAAATATAACAATTATGCCAAAATTATCAAAGCCAAAAAAGTAAAAAGAGCCAAATGTGAGTAACCTATTTCTTAACCAGAAAACTCGTACTTTTAAATCTAATTAACACACGCCTTCATCGTAAAATTACCGACACCCCACATAATCTGAGACGCGATTAAAATTGCTAATCCACAACAAATTGCCGCGTCGTATAATCACGCTCTCCTCATAAGGGGCTGGGGGGTAGCCAGGTAACGCCCTTAGGTGTGATAAATATTAAACTAGCACAAGTGGCGGCGTGTGGGCGCAATGATGACTTGATTGGTTTTGGGGCTCTTTTCTAGTTTTAGCGATCTGTTGGTATATCAGCGAAAAGGATTTCGTCTATTTTGCCTTTATTATATGTTGCCTTGTCTTTTTTGCAAGCATTGAGTTTGTCATTTACCAGCCTACATTTTTAGGGTTCCGTGCCCGAAGGGTGCCAAACGGGACCCTATTACTAAGCCTCCGCTGTCCGGGCTCTACCGGATCAACCGAAATAGGTAGAGAGATGACATTTTCACAGAGGATGTAGGTATTTGTATCTAATGAAACATACCGGTTTTTAAGAATCAAAAGAAGTACCCATGTAAGAAATTATTGGAATGGCCATTTTGTTTAATTTGTTTATCGGTTGAAACTGGACTCCACCGATCTTATCGGAAAAGATATTTAATTGCATGTTTTGAGTTTTGTGCTAAGTTATTTGTCATTATACGATTAATAATTGCTCATTCGAATTATAATAAATAATAACATGTTTGATTTTAATTCTGTGAATAAGTTACTCAATTTATATCCACTTCCGGTTTCGATGTGCTATGAGTTTCGACAACCCGAGGACATATTTCGATACTTAGATACTATTAACATAAATCTCTTTTTTCCTTGTTTCGATGTACGGCCTTGAATGTATACCTAGTATTTAATATTTTATTATTGAACATTATAAAAGTATACTCGTCGTTTTACGTTTTCCCGTGTACAATGCTATGGAAACCTTCGTGTGCTGTCCGACGTCCTACACGCACTTGACCGGTTTTATTATTTTATTTTCTTACCCATTAATGTCTAAGGTCAGAATGCACAACCGACAACCCAAAGTTTGACGGATACTCAAAGTCAGATGACAGCGACTGATGACTTCAAGAAGCACTGTTTTAGCAAAATTCTGTATATTTTTCCCTTATCCTTCTAAAATATTTTTTTCTTACCTAAAATGGGTAAATGATCACCAAAAGTTGCAGATAAAATCAGGGCAAAATACTTCGGTAGCATAGGTGATGGGTAAAGGGGGCGAGCGAAGCGAAGGCCCCTTTATCCTTCGAGTTTGGTTGAACAAGTAAGAACAACAAAAATAATTTAAAACATAAACTTAAGTACACAAAACATAAAAAGAAGTTTGGTGTACATTTATCCAAACACAATTTGGTGATCATTTACTAATTCTGGCAGTCATTTCGAATTTATTTGTAGTAATTTTTCTATTTTTTTGGTAATCGTTAAAACACTAGCCATATTCTTTTACCTATAGGATTCTGAACAAGCATTCAATTTAAAAGAACAATATTTTTCATGCAATAAAATCCGCAGCTCAATACATTTAACATTTTTATTTACAAGCCACATGCCCACCTGCGTCATCCATTCAACGGGCCATTTTTTTATTTCACACTCCGATAGGTCCCTATAGGTAATTAGGGCTCAATCCAAGGCTATTCAAGTCGGCTCTATTCAGAGAGCGGAGTGAGGTACTCGGCCTTTAAAATAAAAGGGCTTTCACGGGATTTCGAGAATTAAAATAGCGGCTTTGAGGTTATGTTCTCAGCGGTTGTGCTGTACGGATTTTGACTAAAACTAACAAACGTTTCTTTCGGCACAGACCATCGCTGTAGCTAGTATATAATATATTGTGCAAAAAAGTAAAAAAGATATTAAATTATAATTTAATGTTAAATATTTGGATACTTAAAAATCACTACTAGATTTTCGACGACATTACAGCACATGGATAGTGAGCAATATTCACAGCTTCATACAAGATATTTTTAGCCACCCCTAACTTTTATATGAGCATCGCTAGGGGTGTCACACCTACGCCCCTTTCATACTCATTAACGCATAACACCATCCCATTGATTCGAAATTCAAAACGCAACGGCTTCAGATAACTTAGGACTGGAAACGCATACAAATCCACTAGGCACTGATTATTTTTATTTTTTTATTGCGTGACACGAGGTAACGTTACTAAAGGATTCTTTCCTTGATTAAAGGACATTTACTGGTGCAAACTATTGCTAAACTATACGCATAAACGCATACATTACACAAGACTGACATTTTCTCCAGAAAAAGTTGAACCCTGAAAAAGAAAGACCACTTATAATTTTATCAATCAAGCCTAGGAAAATAATTCTAAAATCATATATTTGGAACTTAACACGAAGTGAAACAGAGATAAACAATGATACTTTAACGAAAACACACTTCTGTACTTCCTATTATGAGCTTTTTAAGCTACACATGATAGCGACTAAAGTTTAGCATTTGTATGGCAATGCGTACAGCGCCTCTAGCGGTAACTTAAAATGGTATCTTTCTATCCTTGCCCTCGTCATATAAAAGAAAGGGATAGTTGCATTATTACTACAATAGTAACGTCCGTTGCGTTTACTACGCCAACTCATAATAGACGCACTGAACTCTTTTGAACGCTGGCTAAAAACTTGTACTCATCAACAAAGTGGTACTAATCTTATAGCGTCTCCATGCTAAAAAACTCCTTGGCACCGGCGGATGACACTCTACAAATTAGTGTCTCTTACATAAAGCACTCTTTAGTGCGTTAATTAAAACTGTACGTGTCAATTCACATTATTGTTTAAAAAAAATGATATTCATGGCTCTCGTTTGTTTGCCACCTCTGAAGTGTGAAGCTTTTCGCGTGACTTTTTTGTGACACCCTTTTTTGTTACAATAAGCAATATTTTTGTTCCGTATATTTTTTGGCGAGCAGGTGGAGGTGGAGTGTTTTTTTTAATTAGCTGGGTCGGGACGTCTCTTGTGTACAATGTTAATTTAGGGAAAATATACACGTTAAATGTATAACTTGTATAAATTATATTAGGCCTATCGCCTGGTACTCGCTAGAAATGAGTCACCTGAATACAGTCAGCATAATAAAATAGAAATTAAACGGTTCGCTTATTCCAGAAGAACAACACCAAGCAGCTGAAAGACGAGACAAAGGAGAAGGTGCCCCAGGTCTGCCACAGTGCGCTGCTGAGGGCGGTGCCGCCGCCGCTGGTGCCGGGCGGCGAGACCCTCAAGCGCAGCAAGAAGACCCGCCCGGCGCCACAGCCGCCCAGGTGAGGGACAACAGCCATCCAGCTGTCTAGATATCCATCCAACCAGCAACACCCAGCATTCAAAGTGAAACATAAACCACGGCTAGACAAATAGATAAATAGCCAGAATCTGGTTTTGGGTGGGCATCCATATCCTCACTGAGAGGCACAGGCCTTTATGCAGATTGTTTCAGAAACTGACATAACTTGTTGACTTCACTCAGGCCGTCCGACCTGGAGATCAGGAATCCCTCGGAGCTGATGGTCGGGTTCCCTGGTGCTCTGAAGACTCAGTGGAAGCACCAGCCCTTTGTGTTGGTGACCGGGGCTGTCACTTATGTTGCTAATGTGAGTATTATTCTGTTGACCAGTGCTTTTCATATTTTGTAGGCATTTCATCTGGAGGTTGTACGTTTTCATCATAGACTTCATCAAAGCACTTTTGTACTTCTTATGTTGCCTTGAATTTTGATTCTGATAGGATTTTCATTGTTTTTGGATTATACATACTCTGCCTAGGATTAATAATGTCCCGATTATCCACAGTATCTGGGCTCAACAGTAGTAAAAGAACTGAGAGGGACGGAATCTACGAAGAAATCCATACAGAAGCTGAAGAAATCCACCAAAGAGCGAGGAGACTCGCCTGACATCATCCTCAGCATTAGCTACCGAGGAGTAAAGTTCCTGAATACCATCACCAGGGTATGTGATGTCTGGATCATCATCGTAACTCTCACATAATGATCTGACATAATCATCATCATCACCTTGACATCTTGTCACCACTTTACAGTGGTATGTAACTTACACTTACAGTTTGCCCAAACTCCGCATGTTCCTTCCATTTTCTCATTGCGCACCACTTATCATAATGATAGGTTTTTAAGCTTAATTTCATCGTCTACTATAATTATATTAGGATCATCAACAACTTCACAATAACGCACAAACCCATAACTTCCAAAATAACTTACATTACATCAAAGTTTTTAACGCTCTAAAAATCACGACCCAAAAAGATTTACCCAAAATTTGTCTTTGCAAAACCTCGGACATACCCTATTACAAGCTCCGCCTAAACAGTTTCAGGTTTTTAAGCTTCATTTCATCGTCTACTATAATTATATTAGGATCATCAACATTTATTTTATTTTTTATTTTTTTATTTTATTTTATTTTATTTGGGACATCAACAACACAGATAAACAAATTACAAAGAACAAAGATACAAAATTAAAGCCAGTAACAGATATCCACAAAAATACAAGAGATAAATTTAAATTGAGAAACTTAAACAGATAGAACAGTGTGCAAACTTAATAAATAAGATCTCTTACATGTCTAAAGAGTTAAGAGACAGTTATGATATTTAGTATGTAGAATAAATAAATAAATGATGTAAGATTTATGACGTGTTTGTGTGTGAGTGTATGAATGAGTGTGAGAGGGTGTGTGCGTGCATGTGTGAGGTTCACTTATTCCTCCTTGATATTGTGTAATTTTTTAATAATGTCCTGACGGAATTTCGCCTTAGACGAAGCAAACGGATCGAAATTGTTAAAAAGTTTATTAAATTGATTGGTAAGGCGAACCATTGTTGAATTTTGAGCATAACTGGTATACGTGAGGGGGATAGCAAAAAGCCTTTTGGAAGTTTGACGAGTACGGCACGATGGGACACAGAAAGATAGTTCAGAGAGAAGAGGTGAAGAATGAAGGCGGCCCGATAGAATATCATGGAGTAACATCATATCAAGCAAAATTCTGCGATCCTCAAGACTGATGAGGTGATGCTAGTGACAAGACTCCTCGTAAGAGCGCCCAAGAGACCTGAAATTCAGGTGCTTTATAAATTTTGATTGAATAAGCTCAATGCGTTGAATGTACGTAATGTAGTTTGGAGACCATATACATGAAGCGTATTCCAAAATGCTCCTTACGTAAGCATAATATATCTGTTTTATGCAACCCAGGTCGCTAAACGGTTTGCAGATTCTCAGAACAAAACCCAGATTTCGAAACGCACGGGCCGTGATGTGCTCAATGTGTTTTTCAAATGATAGTTTACTATCGAGAATGACACCAAGATCGCGGATAGTATTGACGCGGGCTAATGGCTTGTTGTTAATGGAGTAGTCATATATAATAGGGGTGGGACTTCTAGTGAACGAGATTTGGACGCATTTACTAATATTCACAGATATCCTATTCTTTTCATAGTACTGACTTAGGCGATTAAGATCGGCCTGTAGCTTATCACATTCGGTGGCACTGTTTACATCAAGGTAGACCTTTTTATCGTCAGCATATAGTAAAAATGTACAGTCATAAAATGCAGTATAAATATCATAGAGATATGCGTTGTATAGTAAAGGACCTAAGTGAGAACCTTGAGGAACACCCGACGGGATATCAATAAAGTTCGAGTTATATCCACCAACAATCACAGCCTGACTTCTCTTAGAAACATAAGAAGTAATCCAACGGTGGAGGTCACCCTGAATCCCCAGATGAAATAATTTGCGCAACAGGATGATATGGTCTACGCGGTCGAAAGCCTTCTCAAAATCCGTATAGACAACATCAACCTGCTTCCGCTTGTCCATCTTATGAAGAACAAATTGTAGGAATTCCGCAAGATTACTCATGGTAGATCGGCCTTTGAGAAACCCGTGTTGCTGAGGAGGTACAGCACGAGAAATAATTGGGTAAATGCAGTTGTAAACAGCCTTCTCGAATACTTTACCAAATACATTAAGAATAGATATTGGTCTGTAATTGTCGATCTTCTTTCTTGTTCCTTTTTTGTGTACGGGAAGTATGTGAGCTTTCTTCCAGGCAATAGGAAACTAGCCTTCTTTGAGGGATCTATTGAATAAGATGCTTAGAGGATGACACAATTGCTTCGCGCACTTTACTGTATAGTATGGTGGGATATTATCGCTACCTGCACAACCGTTAATATCAAGTGAGTTTAGTAATTTTAGTGTTATATCAGGATGGAACTGAGCAGAATTGATCACATTGCCGTCTTCACAAAACGGTGGAGCGAGTGGCAGATCAAAATACGAAGACGCTGGCTGACTAAATACTGAATGGAAAAATTTATTAAAACCCTTGCAGATGCTTGGACCATCTGAATAATGAACATCTTGGTATTCAAGGGATTGCGGATAGGCAGAGTTTTGTCTACAGCTTTAGCAAAGGACCAGAGCTGTTTGGGGTTCACTTTAATATTAGTTTGCATAGATTCAACGTAAAGTTTGAAACATGTATCCTGCATAACCTTTTGTCTCTTTCTGAGTAAGAAGAATTCTTCGTAATCGAGTGGATTTTTAAACTTTTTCCATTTTTTATGACTATTGGCTTTATCCCTGGTGATCTTGATAAGTGCCTCACTAAACCAAATCGGGTGATATGACTTTTTTTACGAGTATCCAGGGGCACATGTTTACAAATAGTGTCGTTGATGATGGTGTAAAGCTTATGAACCGCGTCATCAACCGTTCCTTCAGAGAGGATCCCGTACCAGTCAGACTCGTTGAGCATAACATGAATGGAATCATAGTCCCCTTTGCGAAATCTGTACCTAGCACGGTTGGACTTTGAAAGTGGTGACGCTGTTAGATCATTGGCCATAATTTCAAGCGATGGATGAGCAATATCCTCTTTGATGAGTGGTACGGGGGAGCGTAAGAGGACAAGAGCGACATTGCTAAAGACCAGATCGAGAGTGTGTCCACTGCTGTTGGTAATGGTGTTAAACTGGTGAAGTTCAAGAGCCTGAAATTCGTCGATAAGATCAGTAGCTGCTTCCTGGACACATAGTAGTTCTCTACGGAGGTGTTCAACGCCGGTGAGCAACCAACGCAAACAGCGTAAATTGAAATCTGTGGCGATTAAGTAGTTAGCATTGGGATGTAACGATTTGACTGAGGCGACAGATGATATTATATTATTTATATGGATATGGAGAACTGGGGTACGTCTTCTCTTTTCCGGTAGGTATGCTGCACATATATGAAGGTCATCAGCTGTACCACGAAGAGCTTTAGCGGGTATGGTGACCCATAGACATTCCGTATTGGACGTTATCCACTCTGGACGTGAAATTTCATTTAAAGATCGACGTACGATGACCATAACTCCACCACCATCTTTTTTACCCGCGGCAACGCGGTCGCGGTCCAGTCGAAATACGTCGTATCTATTGTCGCATAATTCCGAATCTAGTACACCATCCACAAGCCAAGTTTCAGTTATAATGATTATGTCAAAATTATTAGTCACAATACTATTATACAAATCTAATGTTTTGGTTCTCAAACCTCGGACATTTTGGTAGTAAATGCTAAAATTATTAGATGCGAATGTAGATTAGATAAAAATTTATGGAGATAATAGATGCACTATTAATATTAGTGATATGGGCGGGGCAGAACAGAGACCCAAGACATCTTAAAGGCGTGAGGGCGGGAATTAAGTGAGTTACGTGTGTTTGTAAATGTGTATGTATATGTTGTGGAGTGGTGGATAAAAGTAATTTTACGGGGTATATAGACAAAATAATGTGTGCTTTGGCGACTCGAGTACAAATCATACTATCTTTTGAAAATCCTCGGGAGTACGAACGTGTAGCAAGGGACAATTTTCGGCTTTTCGAGCATAAACATTACAATGTTTCGTCCAAACGTATGTGTAGTTCAACTTATTGCAGATCTCCTTTAAATCCATGAACATATTTTTGTTGGAGGGTGTAAGATGATCATGCACGTACAGTTTATGCTCGCTTCCTTTTATTTCGATATCCGTTATGTCTTTATACCTTTATTATTGATAAGGCCAGCTACAATAGCATCCTTGTGAGCGCGGTTGCGAAGTTTCGCAATGATTGCTTTTGGGCGACCAGGTTTGGCTCTCATCGGCTGTACACGGTGCACAAACTCTATGTCGTCTGTCTTCAGCTCAACTCCGGCGTAAGCTGCTATCTTGATCGTTATATCACGTGGCGATTCATTCTTCAGCTCGGGGACTCCAGAGTTCTCAAGGTTGTTCATGCGCAGCCACTGTTGGTGCGTGCCGAACTGGTACTCAAGTTCAGAGACTCGTCTCTCGGAGGCCGATAAACTATTCTCGAGTTCCGCAATTTTCTCGCTTTTTGTCTCAATTTCAGATAGCCTGGACTCAAATTGGGCAGTCAATGAAGTGACTTGCTTTTGAATTTCACTTTTAATAATACTCCTAATCTCTGACTTCAGCGCTTCATTGCCCTTATGAATCAGGGCTTCAAGTCGATTTTCCAATGAAGCGATATCAAAGGTATTACCGCCAGGGGCCAGATAGTCATTGGTAGTGGTAATGGTGGGAGCAGTAAAGTGTACAGTAGGCAAGGTGTTAGGATTTGGTGCAGATGCCGCAAGTTTAGCAGTGTCGGCAACAACGGCAGCGGTGGCGGTTGTGGCAGCAGCTCGCAGAGGGGTAGTCGAGCGTTGCTCTGCCTTGCAGCTGTCGCATTTAGCCACTTTGCGGCCGTCTTTAGGCAGTTTTTTGAATACCTCAGCTGACACATCTAAGCATAGGTGATGATAAATACGCGAACATGATTGGCAGCCCATAGTATCGAGGGCGCCTATAAATTTTCCACAAGCTTCACATTTAGAGACAGTGGCTTTTGGGGGCATCTTGGATGTTCTGCTATCTATATATGTTCCACCTATACTAACTTAACATTAACAATTAAATTAATCTAATACTTATGATGTGTGTGTGTGTGTGTGTGTGTGTGTGTATGCATATATAAATGATAAACACAAACAAATATGTAACTATGTATGAAGATGCAATTGTAAGATAATTTAGGTATTTTTTTTTACAGGTATTAACTATTTAACTTAAACAGAAGTATTCGATAACAAAAAAAAAAAAAAAACCAGTAGTGTCTTAAGTGGCCGAGACTCGAACCCTGATCTATTGCGCCGATTCCGACGACTGCACTGTTGAGCTACGTAGAACTTGCTGATAGCGGCGAATTCGCAGAACGTACTTGAATGACGAGCGCTGGACTGGAGAAGTGGCCGGAGCTGAAGACTGGTTTAGTTAGCTCACGTAGCTCGCAGAGATGTGTCTGTCTCTTTTGCTCGACGGTCGCAGGTAGCCGCTGACGCAGCAAGGTCGCAGAGCTCGCGGAAGTGCGCACAAAGAAATAGGCCGTATGAGAATAGGAGAATGGTTATGATTGCTGTTACTGTTTGTGAGACTTATATAATATATTAGCGGGAGCAACCGGTAACACGTCTGCTCTGTATAGTTTACTCGGACGAACATCTTCACAATAACGCACAAACCCATAACTTCCAAAATAACTTACATTACATCAAAGTTTTCATCGCTCTAAAAATCACGACAAATAAGATTTAACAAAAATATGTCTTTGCAAAACCTCGGACATACCCTATTACAAGCTCCGCCTAAACAGTTTCTCTCAAAATAATAGACAGTTTATTTCTCGAAAAGCCAATCAGGCGGACGACGACGGGTAATCAACCCTTGAAGACCCTTAACAAAAGGGCATCTAGTATACTCTCCTCATTTTTGTTCCCTTGATTTTTAATTATGGATCTCTGCTCACACCCGGAACACTGAACATTCTTGCCTTTGTGTTTTCTTGTAGATGAGAGAACAAAAAAGGATTGGTTTTTGTTAACAAAGCATTTATTTTGGACAGCCTTACCTTCACGGTTAGTTAAGTCTTCTAATTAGTGATTTTTTCGCGTCGGAAAAACGTTGTTTTTTTCTTGGCTGTCTTTTTGGGTTCTTGAAAAAGTGTTTTTTTTTCTGGGCTTAATTTTTGCTTTATTAATTAAACGCTGAAATATATTTCGATGAAAATATTATTTGTTCACAAGTATTTTTTAAGCAAAAGAAGAACAGCCGAAAAATTATATCATCATATTTGTGAGAGTTGAATATCCCAATTTCTCCAACGTTGAGAAGAAGCAAATAAAAAATGTTACTTAGAACTTTTAAAATATGTACAGCAACAAAGAACATTTCAATGTTGAATCAATATTTCCAGAATCTGATTCTCCCTTCTTCGCCAGGAGCTGATATGCGAGCACGAGATTAGGAACATCCACTGCGCGTGCCAGGACGCCGACGACTTGACACACTTCGCCTACATCACGAAAGACCACGCGACCAAGAGCCACTACTGCCATGTCTTCTGTGTTGCTACAATGGTAAGCTTTATTTGAAATTTTACTTTTTCCAGTTCCCTTATGCCTCGTGCACCCCAACATTATTCTTGATAAAATTACACATAGGTGAAAAAGAAAATCTGTCATTGCCTTCTTATGGTCTTATATATGTCATCATAAGATAGTCAAAACATCGTCTGCTAGTCACAAACTCCGTGGGTGGTGGGCATTACCATACAGGGATCACTCACAATTCACTCAAGACATTCAATTTGCTCAATTTATTGTGTGGTGCACCAAGATTTGACATGCAGATATATATTTTCAGTCAACTTATAACAATATTATTTCACTCTTCCAGGACCAAGCAACAGAAGTCATCCTGACGCTCGGAGAAGCCTTCGAAGTGGCCTACCAAATGGCCCTTCGAGACCAGTCCAACAGGGCCAAAGTCACCCAAGTACACTCGAAAACACCAACCCATGACTCCACGACCAACGCGAATAAAGAAAAGCCTAATGTCAACCACGGAAGATCACATTCCATTACTGAAATCAAATTAAACGGTCACCAATTAAAGATAGCTCCCATACCTGCTTCTTTATCTAATGAAGATTTCCAAGCTAGGAGTTCTGATGGGTCGAAGAGTCCTAGGACGCCATTATTAAAGGCTCCTATGGCGTCAACAGAAGAGTTGTGAATAGGCCAACGATGAAAAGTTTTTCAGGATGCACATCCGACGATTTGTTTGACGGGCACTCAATGTCTTGGCACTTTATTTGAGCAGCACTCAGTGTATTTAGCCAATAAAGCGTTATTTGTAGTTTATGAATGTTTGTATTGAGTATGAATGATCGCCAGGCCAATTTTGCAATCTGTAATGATAGTATTTCTAGAGTAGTCTTCCGTGATTGATGACAGATGTGTAAACTGAAATTTGGAATGACTAGTTTTGTGTCTGGTAGGATACGAGGTAGGATATGTATAATGTGTTATACAGGGTGTGACAGAAAGGAGTAGAACGATATTTTAAGGGTTAGCTGGAGACTTCAGGCTTAATTTACCCAAAGAAAATACGGTCTCTAAAAATACAGTTCCAAGGTGAAAAATATTTAGAATGTTCCCCTAAATAACTTAAAAGTTCGACTACACTTTTGTGTTACACTTGTAGAATCGTAAAGCTGTTCAAATCGTTGTATTGGACCAGTATCTATGATATATTGAAAATACCAAAAAGCTTTAGCTGGTCTAAATAAGTTTAAGTATACTAACTACCAGATTTTTACTCTGATTTTATGAACCGTAACCACGAATATTTAAAATATTGTATTGTATATGTAGGTATTGATATTAAAATTATCAATTTTACTATTGAATAGTAAAATTCTAGGGGCTGTTGTATTTATCGTAGTTTTAAAGAAAATTTTGTTTTTGTATTGTTTGTTTCATTTTACATGAAACATTAATAACTATTGACGGCTAAACAAAGATAAAAAAAGTTTGCAAGAAAAAAAAAAAAAATATTCTGAATTTTTAAATTTGAATAATGCCTGACTGTTTTCGCCTACATTATGAACTATTACATTTTGAACTATTACATTTTGAAATTTGACGTAGGCCTAAAATTATATAATCTCGACAAGTAAATAAGCTACGTTACCGTTTTTCTGACCCGTATTATTATATAAATTGATTGTAAATATATTTAGTGATAAAACAGACGAGTTTTCAAAGGTTGTTGAAATAAAAGTAAACACAATCTTATGACTTCATGAATCATGCGTTTTCGCCTAACACATAGTACATAAAACATATCAAGCAGATATTATTATTACAACAATTATATACTTGTATCGTGTTCTATAAAAAACGTGTTATACATAGAATATTAATAATCTGCCTGAGCTTCCTCACGTTAATTTGGCTCCTATTGTAGGTATTATACAATTGATATTTGAATTCACGTTTACGTACAATAATAATGTCCTAAAATGACAAAAAACATTTTGGTGTTTTCTTAATGATTGTAAAAAGTAACTGTTTGCTCAAACCAGTGGGTTCATAATATTCGTTTTCATATTAGTCTTCTAATAGCTTTTCATTTCAAATAATTTTAAACTCGTCTATTTGAAAAGTCTGATATTTGTTATTATAATTTTCATGTAATCGATGTGATACGAGAAGTAAAAAGTATTGAAATAATTAAGTGTTTTGTTTTATTCATTATCACCTTGTATTTATTTATTGTGCATTAGAAATAATGTCTGCATATTGCGTGTATTTTCAATATAGCTTGATATGCTATTTATAAATAGATACATAACAATAATTTTCCCGAGGGGATTCTGTTTTACATGATAAATTGATATTTTGTATTAGCACTGACGTAATGATTGTGCCAAAATTAAACAAAAACTTAACAGGTTTGAACGCCACTCTGTTTTGAAACTTCCTATAAGGTATGCTCTTATTATAAAATTGCTCACAACAACACCAAACTATATTTATATTCAGAATACTTAGTTATATTTACGTACCATTTCAATTAACTGCTTTTATTTAATTTTATTCACTAAATATAGATTGAAAATTTTAAAAGATATATTCACATTTACGTTGTTTTTTTTTAATAATATGACTACATAGGTATTTTAAGTCATTTAATTTTCCGATTCCGTTTATATATTGCCATAGTTTAGCTTTGTATACTATTGAATCAATAAGTTGAAATTACATTCAGATGTACTTCTATACAATTTATGCAAAGGTTTACGGTGTGTATGCCAAAGATTATATACATATAAATAATTAATAAGATAGCAATATACATAACTGTAGAAGTTGAATTAATATGCATTATTATAATATTGAAGCTTGTTATGGTTATGTATTTATTATATTAAGGTATAAAAAACAATAAGCCAGCACTGCCGTGGAAACAAATGTTTTCTTAAAATAAGAAATACCTACTTGAAAATGTATGTAGGTATGTTTTGTTTTAGTTGTCATGTCAAACTAAAATATATTTTTTTCATTTAAATATTGCCTTGCAAATCTATGGTTAAAATGCTTTAAGTATGATTATTAATCACGGTTATTTATTTATTCCAATTAGCACTATGTATGCTCGCTTCCTCCATATTAATAAAAATATCTGTATCCTTATAACTACCATCTGTAGTAAAGTTTATTGGTTGTGTATTTATAATCTACTGACTATTGTTTATTTCTAAGTAAAAAAATATTATATTACAGTTGAGAATATCCGAATATATTGTAAATATATATACTAAAACATTCAATAAAAGTATAAAAATATATCTGGTTCTTATTTTAATGCAAGAATATTAGCATATATTTTATTTACCAACAACTTCTTCACATTTGGCGAGCGTAATATTGCTGTGGCTTTGTGATTATTGGCCAGAGGGTGTAATAACTAATAATCATTTAATTTCATAGGTGGTTGTACGGACATTTTGAACAACTCAATGTAAAACCGATTTGTATAGCAACTTTATTTTTAACCTTCAACGACAAAAATAGGGATGTTATAAGTTTGAAGCGTATTCTGTGTGTGTATCTGTCTGTGGCACTTTAGCGCTCAAACGTGTGGACGGGTTTTAATGCGTTTTTTTTTGTAATTGGCAGTAAACTTTTATACTGCGATGGTTCTAAAATATATCCCGTTAAAATCGGTTCAGCGTTTCAAAAGTCAACAGACTCAAAAGGTCAATTGAAACAAATTTTAGCCGTAGCGTTTCATTAATTTTCCGGGTTTGCTTTAACTTTGTATTTATAGTTATCGACATCTTTATTTTCATCGATCAACTGCTTGTCAACAAATGGAGATGACAAAATTAATTTTGCTCTATCTTATCGGATACATATTAAAAGTTGTTCACACTTATGCCCCTTACCCTATTACTTGGCAGGACATATTATTTTCGATTTCTGTATTTTTTCGCTTAAATGTAGTTTTAGGGGGCCGAAGGGAAGGGAGAAAAATTATATAAAAATGTTTTGATTTCTGTTTTACCACTGCCAGGGCGTAGCAATCGTCTAGCAAATAACTATGTACCTCAGGAGTCGCTGCCAGGTTAGGGGAGTAGTTCAACCTATGCTATTTAGGGTGATACAGGAACACAAAAGTACCCACGTATTGCTACAGTGATTCATAATTACTGTTTGACCGTATATATGTCGTCAATTCATATTTAATAATCCACGAGCACCAATTAGTCACTTTTGGAAGTATTTCAGCACTAACACTCTGAATATGGTCACGTTGCCTACAACAGCAGTAGGTATGCTAAATGTGCAGAAAGGATGTCTGCCATCACAGAGTATGCCTTCTAAGGTCTTTAACACAACGATGCTGAAGAAACATTAAGAAAATATGGGAGGCGTATCGCGGATGGCGTAACACCAGTCGATTATTTCGACTTTACATATGACTAATGTCTTATCACTTACATCTATTAGATATACTAGATAAGGTTATATTTCTTCAGAAGACCGTAGACGAAGGCATGACCCACCTCTTTTTGAGCGGAAAAAACAATAATAAATAAGGGCGGCTACCAATCACTCAACGTCACAACTGCAGTAAGACTCGCTTAGAACTGACATACCATGTATAGTAAGGCCTTCCAAGAGTGACCAATTGATGGTTGTGGGTTCGTAAAATATAGATATAATGTTTTACGAACCCACGACCAATGGTCTTAAACAGTAATTATGTATCACTGTAACAATACTTGGGTACTTTTGTGTTCCTATATCACCCTAAACATCATAGGGAGGACTACTTCCCTGATCTGGCAGTGTGACTCCTGAGGTACAGAGTTATTTGCTAGATAATTATTACGCATCTGGCAGGGTGCATTTAAAGCTACATGCATATAAAATGTTAAGTAAGAAGCCATTTTAGTAGACATTGTTACGAGTTTTCTCAGCTGTACTACCGATTTGCATAAAATAACTTCAACTGTAAAGTAACTAAGAACGGCTATTGCTTTCTTACGGTCGGTGACTGTCAGCAAGCTCTTTGCTATATTGCCATTGAGGACAAATTTTATAAAGTTTGCTTCGTAATAGTATTTTTATTCTGATTAAGTAGGCTATCAACTAAAATAATCAAGCACCAAAAGTTATAAAAAGTCCTTCGTTAATCCTCTGGATTTTGTAAAAGTTGGTGTGCATTAAAATGTACGCTGCCGAGAAAAAGGTTAAAATAGACTACTCCTTACTGTTACACCCTGTATACTGTGGGTATACCCAATAGATTAGTGTAGGCAGTCGTTAAGTCATGATGACTGTATCAGCAATTTTCCACATCATTAGCTAAAGTTAACAACAGATGAAGCTAAACGGGGTACAGGCCTCTTAACGTTAACAGCCAGCATAACTTTTCCCTCTATCTCTATAGATAGAGGGAAAAGTTTTTTTATGTAGCCAATAAGGTGACCCACTCCTAGGCAAAGGCTTTCCCCTTTTGAGTCACAAAGTATTTATGAGGATATGTCTTTACCATCCCAGTCGATATATTAAAGGTTCTCTGGTATAGAGTTTGTAAAATATTGAACATCCGTGCTATAGGGGTTACAAGCCTGTCACGCAGGCGATGAGGTTTCGAATCCCGGTTCTGACTACCTAAAGGTACTGTTCGATTCAAAATCGATACTCGATCTATGGTTCCGGAACGGCCATTTTTGAATTTGACGTTGCGGCCATCTTTGCAGTTTTTGACAACTGACAGACGAAAAGCCCCCGTAATGTGACGCGTATTGATTTTGGGCATTAAAATTAAATCGTAAGCCATCTGCAATTGTATTCGGGCTCCCCTCAGGATTGTCTTATAGCTGAGTGTATTGTGGTTCTCCGAACCAGATAAAGTTCGTATTTGGAACACTGTGTGCGTCGAAGCTGGCCTGCCAGCCATACCTGGTTAGCTGAAGAACCTGTCTACCAAGAAGAGCCTAGGGTGCACCCAGGCCTTGCAGAGAGACAGGTGTTTGACGGGAACGAAGCACAGACCAGGTCAGATAGAATCTATTACTTAGCTCGGTGAATCGCCGACGTTCTTGCTTCTTGGCATCTGATCGCTACGCTACCTCGTAGCTATGGGCCCCTGCGAGGTCATCGGGTGCCGAGAGGCCTGAACATTTTGGTAGCAGAGCGTGGTTTCCTGAGATTTGCAGCCGTCAAGGGCTCCAGGAACCCACGATTTGGGACTATCAATCTGTAGGTATAGGCGGTTATTAGCTAACTTGGTTTTGTTCCTGTATCCACATAGATTGGTAGTATTATAAGTTATAAGTCTACTGCTGGTAGTAGACAGACAGATATAACAGTTTTCCCTAAATGACCAGTTGTACTGAGATGTGACTCAGAATAGTAATTACATTACAGGTACATTGTAGGTGAATTGAAATTTGCATTGAAGTCATATCATGTTTGCAGTTGAAGTTTGCATAGTCAATCTATTAGTGGTCTAGTAATGCTAATGAATGTTTGGACATTGTTTTCAGTTTATAGCAATTTATAACTTGAACTAATATTGACTATCTGTGTGTGTTATATGATATAGGGAAACTAAATTGTTGTTTACAGAATTTGTGTAGATATAAAACTCGGTTTCTATTGTTTGGGGAAATCAGCATTGTTTAAGTTATAGATGAGGGTTCCCTCGTTTGTGTTGTAGACTGGAGGGTCCAATATAATTGAGTTACTGCAAATTGTGAGTAAGTATCGTTCCGATCATGTCGTTGTCTGAAATACAGAAGGGTGTTTCTAAGGAGCTCAGATGGTTTTCCTCCGCACACGGTCTGATAGACCGTTTAGATAGGCATGATGTGGTGTTGGAGCGGTCTATGGACGTTAAGGAACGCTACAACAGGGTGCTCGAATTGTCCGCGCAGGCGGAAGCAGTTGATGGTTGCGCACCTGACAGGCTGTCACGGTTGCTAGGGGATGTCGACCAGTGTATGGAGATGGCGGCTGCTATCACGCAGAGGGCTGCGGACATACGTAGGCAGCGCGAGTCCAGCCATAGTGGTGACATTGGGGCGCCTCTGCCGCATCAGGGATCGGGGACCAGGTTACCCGTTATAACTATGCCTACTTTTGACGGAGTGTCCGGTGAATGGATGAGCTTCATCAATCTGTTCGACAGTTTGGTGCACATGCGATCGGACATTACCAAGTCTGTCAAAATGGCTCAGCTGGTGGCAGCATTGAGGGGTGAGCCCAGGGAGCTGGTCGCTCATTTGACAGTTACGGAGGGTAACTATGAAACGGCCAGGCATTTGCTGGTCAGACGTTACCACAACAAACGGAGGTTGGCCGATGCCCAACTGAACCGTTTGTTTAGCATCCCGGTTGTGAACA
This sequence comes from Argyresthia goedartella, assembly GCA_949825045.1. Taxonomy (NCBI): domain Eukaryota; kingdom Metazoa; phylum Arthropoda; class Insecta; order Lepidoptera; family Argyresthiidae; genus Argyresthia; species Argyresthia goedartella. Next base: position 6,665,667 of record OX463818.1, read on the forward strand.
AGGTCGGGGCCATACAGACGGAGGTTTTGAACCCGTTGTTGTCCATCACCAAGGCCCTAGAGAATCTTGGACTTCCGGTTGATGAATGGTCCTACCTACTGCTGTACATTGTACTTTCCCGCCTACCCGCTGACGTGCAGACTCGTTTCGAACAGTCTCACGGGAGGTCGGCCGAGGACCTGCCCGCCTTCTCCGACTTGGTCGGATTTTTGGAAGAGGAGGCTCGACGGGCAGAGAACTTGGGGTTGACGGTCACCCATCCTTCGGAGCCACAGAGAGCTGCCGGGAGCGCTGTGAGTAGGGGCCCTCCGACGAGGAAGGACCGCACCAACCGGCAGTCGTATGGGACTGTGAGTGCATTGACCCCACCCAGGGGTGCAGGTGAGACCTGCCCATGTTGTAGGCAGATTGGCCATGCTGTGGCCGATTGCAATAAGTTCGGGGAACTTAGGGTTGAGGGACGGCGCCGGATGGCCAAGCAGCGGAGCTGGTGTTTCCTGTGCCTCGGGCCACACATGGCTAGGGACTGCACGCGCACTAAATTGTGCGGATATTGTGGTGGGGCCCACAACAATCTGTTGTGCATGAACCGGTCCGGCCAACAGCCACCACAGGGCCGTACCCAGGGTGACACGGCATGGGGCCCTGAGAATTCGTTTGCGACTCGGAGCGCAACTCAGGGGCCAATGTCCCCACGTGCACAGGGCGGTACTAGGGTGCAGGGCCGCACTCAGGGTCATCACATGGGGGGCCCTGAGTTTTCGGTTGCGACTCAGCATCCGACTCAGCGGGCAATGGGGCCACAAGCACGCGGCCACCCAGGGGTGCAGGGCCGCACTCAGGGTCATCACATGGGGGGCCCTGAGTTCTCAGTTGCGAATCAGCATCCGACTCAGCGGCACATTGGGTGTGTTGAGCAGGCCGTAACGGGCGGGTGGCATGGGACAACTTCGAGCTATGCGGGTGCGGTTCGGACGCCGCCTCAGTTGTCGCCCCGCTCGTCGCCTCGTCCTCGTCGGTCGCATGTGATGTCCCCCCCGCTCATGGAGCGGCCACGGTTGAATTCACGCCCACAACCCTTCGGGGGGCGTCGTAGGGTGGCAATGGAACCGGCGCGTGGGCCATTTGTACAATGGGACCCTCTGGCGTATAGCTGCCTACCTGATCGGTTACAGGCACAGTGGGGCCCCGGGGGCCCTCGCTAGGAATTTGCGGCCCAACAATTTGTTGCCCCCCAACCGGAGACGGTGGTGTTACCGATCGCCTCTGTGCTTGTTTGGGATTTGGCGGGCAACCCAACATACGTTCGCGCCCTATTAGATTCTGAAGCTCAGGGCTGCATTGTATCGAATGATTTAGCAAAATGGTTGGGCCTCAATATAAATAATGTATCGCTGCCGAGGAAATTGGTCCCTGCTGGGGATTACAGGGCAACCCTTCACGGGTTTTGTGATGCCTCTGAACGAGGGTTTGCGGCAGCGGTTTATTTGCGAACCGTCACCTCCACCGGGGAGGTCGACGTGCGTTTGGTTTTGGCAAAAAGCAAGGTAGCGCCTATTCGGACAAGGATGATGATTCCAAAACTGGAACTGTCCGGGGCTGCTCTTTTGACCAAAGTTTTGAATAACACTCTAACAGTGTTGCGTGGGTCAGTGGTTTTGGAGGATACGGTGTACGCGTGGACGGACAGCCAGATTGTTTTGTGCTGGCTGAAGGCTTCGGTCCATACCTTAGAGGTTTTTGTTGCGAACCGTGTCTCCCAGATTGTGTCGTCTGAGGTCCCACTGACTTGGAGACATGTACCAGGAGAATTGAACCCGTCTGATTGTGCATCCAGGGGATGTCGGGCTCCTGAACTCGAGCTCGTTGCTGATCTCTCGACAGAGACTTTCATTGCTTGTTTGGATAGGTTTGTTTCTCGAAGGGGACTTCCAACTTTGATCCGCTCTGATAACGGCACTAACTACATCGTTGCGGAACGATGCTTACGAGAGATAGTCAACCTTTTGAATGTAAATAAAGTGGATATAGGAACGGCCCTCTCCCGTCGGGGTATACAGTGGACCTTCAGCCCACCGAGTTGCCCCCACTGGGGTGGGATTTTTGAGGCCGTAGTTAAGTCAGCTAAGACGCACTTGGGGCGTATAGTAGGTCAGACCGCGCTGACTTTTGAGGAGCTCGCGACATTGTTTTGTAAGAACGAGGCCGTTCTCAATTCGCGACCGTTGTGTCCGCTCAGCTCGGATCCAAATGACCTGGAGGCTCTGACCCCAGGCCATTTCTTGATAGGACAGCCACTTAACGCGTTGCCCGAGCACCCCTTCGAGGGAGTGAAATTGTATCGGTTGTCAAGGTATCAGATGTTGCAGCAGTTTACTCAGAATTTCTGGAAGCGTTGGTCGCTCGAGTATCTGCATATCTTACAACAGCGCCTTAAGTGGACTGACAAAACCAGCCCCTCTAGTGTTGGTGACCTCGTTCTGGTTAAGGATGCTAACCTACCGCCACTGCGTTGGCGCAGGGGGCGCATTGTTAACTTGTTCCCTGGCAGGGACGGGACCGCCCGGTCTGCAGAGGTTCTAGTAGGAGGCTCGGTACTAAAACGAGCGGTAGCAACGTTGTCTCGGCTGCCCGTAGATTAAGGGACAGGTGGGTGCCTGTCCGGGCGGGTGATTGTTCGATTCAAAATCGATACTCGATCTATGGTTCCGGAACGGCCATTTTTGAATTTGACGTTGCGGCCATCTTTGCAGTTTTTGACAACTGACAGACGAAAAGCCCCCGTAATGTGACGCGTATTGATTTTGGGCATTAAAATTAAATCGTAAGCCATCTGCAATTGTATTCGGGCTCCCCTCAGGATTGTCTTATAGCTGAGTGTATTGTGGTTCTCCGAACCAGATAAAGTTCGTATTTGGAACACTGTGTGCGTCGAAGCTGGCCTGCCAGCCATACCTGGTTGGCTGAAAAACCTGTCTACCAAGAAGAGCCTAGGGTGCACCCAGGCCTTGCAGAGAGACAGGTGTTTGACGGGAACGAAGCACAGACCAGGTCAGATAGAATCTATTACTTAGCTCGGTGAATCGCCGACGTTCTTGCTTCTTGGCATCTGATCGCTACGCTACCTCGTAGCTATGGGCCCCTGCGAGGTCATCGGGTGCCGAGAGGCCTGAACAGGTACTAAAGAGTTGAGTTATTTGTCATAAAGTAGGGTGATGAAAAATATGTTTGTTTTAGTCAAATCCATGGCATAATTTAGAATAACTATCTGTTTGTTTTGTTAGATAACAATGGGAAATATTAACTGCACATCAATAATACTGATTTGCACAGCAAATATACTGATTTCTACAGCAAATATCAGGGCAAAATACTGCGGTAGCTTAGGTGAAGGGTAAAGGGGGTGTTGAACATGTAAGAACAACAAAAATACTTAAAACATAAAAAGTGTTTTTGCTGAACCTTTTTTGCTGTGAAAATCAGTATATTTGCTGTGCGATTAAATACTAGACGATAACAATTCCCAAAATTTTGGTTTGATACCAACATTTTGGGAATTGATATCGTCTAGTATATATATATATATATATAATAAATACGCTTTGAAAACCTTTGAACACTTTCTGGTGTACACAGTCGCTTATGGATATTGTGACACAGAATTTTATCTTCTGTACATATGTGTCAAATTATATAAAAGTAAGCATTATGCGTTAGTCTGGCTAAAAACGGGTTTCAATAATTCCAATAATTCCTATTGTGATTTATTCCCCTCAGTGCGGAGGAGGTTTAGGAAAAGTTTCGAAAAACGCGAAGAATCAGCTGAAAATTCGAAAAATCTTTTGTATGGAAAGTCCAGCCCTTTCCAATGGATGGCGTTGGTAGCGGAATCAGATCAACAAAACTCTTTGCTTACTTTCTCTATGGTAGCGAATCTTAACTTGTACAGCTGCACGAGTCATCGAGTTAATAAGCAAAGAGCTTTGATAACCTAAGACGCGATGCGTAATATGCTTATTTTTATGGATAATAAAAGGGAAATATTAAACCGCACATCAAAAATACTGATTTGCACAGCAAATATCCCTCATATTTGCTGCGGTAGCTTAGAGGAAGGGTAAAGAGGGAGAGCGAAGCGAAGCCCCTTTATCCTTCGTGTTAGGTTCAACATGTATGAACAACAACAAATGCTTAAAACATAAACTTAGGTACTCATTAAATATTTAAAACATAAAAATTGTTTTTGTTGATCCTTCTTTGCTGTGCAAATCAGTATTTTTGATGTGCGATTAAAAACTAGCCGTAGTAAAATGCGTTGCGAAGACTCGCCACGGGTAACGAGTGCCACGCAAAAAAACCAATCTTATAAATCCGACAGGTCATCGAACCGGGATCACAGCTATCCATCCGCTTAGCCTAATCGACTGTAGGGAGCAAGATTAATCAATCCGGCTTCATTTTAAACCTTTTTTCGGCCAACCTAATGGCGCTTAGCTTTATTTACTAAATACCTTTTTGGTGCCTTTAAGTGTATTAAATCCTAACAGGTTTTAATCTTGCTTTTAATTATGGAAACAAGCAACTAAATTACTGCCTACCCGCACAAGGTATAACGAAAATGTCTAGTCAAAGGGGATGGACAAACCCCCTGTGACGCAAAATAGAGTAATCGAACACAGATATCGAGAGATATGCCCTTGGCGCTAAGCTTGTATTGGAACCAGTGTCGCCGAAAACTTAGAACACGCATACATTAATACTCTCGTACATCAATCCCTCCGCTTTTATTGGTCAGTGCCACAGATATGTATCGAATAACTGGCTAAACGTGGGCATAATTGTGCCTCTGCCACCCCGTATGGGAAAAGGCGTGACGCTATGTAGTTGTTGTTCTGAACAACTTTGTACAGGTACATGAATTACCTATTTGTTTCTGGGGTAAAATATTTCAGGTTGAATCAGCATCAGATATATATAACGACGCAAGCTAATCAAATATATCTTCACATTGTTATCAATCGGTTAACTATTATATCCATGGCCAACTCGCAGGAAGTTGAGATAATGTTGACACTGGCTGTGTAGATATTTCTGGTTTTATAGAAATCTACGAGCATTTGAATATATTTCGTGCTCACAATATCTGCTGTCAAATAATGTGTATAAACTTTATCTATAAATTTCAAGTATCCATAAGTAATGGAATAATAACTACATAAAAGTTATGAGATCAATATTAGATAGAGTATTTTTACACTAGTAACGTAATGGAATAAAAAAATTTGTTTAAAATCTAATAACCTGACCACTCTAACAAACAGCAAACATTTGTCCTAATAACACTCAAGTGGCACTCGACCACAATCGATACATAACTCGATTCAAGTACTCGATTCTCCCCTAAAATCGATGCACTACACGTCAGTAACAACTGTGTAATTGCTTGAATTGCTTATTTACACTTGAACTGCCACAGTTTTGCAAATAATTGTTTCGTTTTGAAGAACATCTTTTCTGTACTGAGCCATAGAGTTTGAGAATAATAGATTTAGACGTTATGGCAGATCTTTGCAATTACATGTTTAATATGCATATTGTGTGTATGCACAATTCTCAAGAAGGTGTAGACAGGATGTTAGTACCTATCGCCACATGCTACGACTAATTTGATTACTTTCATTACAACTTAAACTAACCTACCGATAAAGCTTCCCTTTTTACAGTAAACGCCGAAAGTAAACCTTGTTATCTTCACAGATACGGCAAGCTAGATTCCTGTCAGGCAAAATGGAGTAGAAATAACTGGTAAAACCTGGGAGAAACTGTTCTATTTCCACCATTGTGTTGATAAAGGCATGGTACTATTTTTCTTTTTAAACGCCTAAGTTTAAAACTATTCTATAATCTCAGCATTTATAACTCTACACAAACTACAAAATATAGCATTTGTGGAGTGTGCTCGACAGAAATCGCATCGTGCGCAGTCAAGCACCCTGTATGCGAGCCGGGGCACCCTGTATAGCCGTATAGCGTGCATTTACATTCTATAATAGCATACAGATTGGCAGGGCCGACGAGTGCTTGTCTGGCTGCGGGATGCGACATCAAGGAACCAAATCGCTATTTGTAGTGCCAACTATCAGATGTTCTGTGGTAGTAGGTACTGGTTGGGTACCGGTTTAAAAAACACTATCATTTGTGATTCTATATAACTATTCGTTGTCGGCTAAAATTTTTACCTTTGCCTTGTTAACACACAGCTTAGTTACGTTTAACAGTTAATTACAAACATTGCCACATAGCACACGTGACCTCTATGGTAAAGTCATTAACCCATCACTCGGTGATGAAGAGGTCACGTGTCTCACTGAGGCCAAGAATGGCAAGCATGCCCGAGGGATTTTTTTCCCATAAACTGAAACTCCTAGAGGGAACAGGACGAGTCACTCTGTATTAAAACGAGAGATCATCTTGCAAACACATCCAGTTGTTCAGCAGAGCACGCTCGTCTCCTGGCAGCCAGGGAGAAGGAGTCAGGACACTGGCTGCACGCTATTCACTCGAGGCACTTCGGCACCCTACTCGATCGAGACAGACTGACGAATGAACATCATCGTTGCCGTTGTGGTACCAGGGTGGACCAATTAGGTCACCAGGGCCACTCCAATCAGCGCACCGCCGGCCTGTGGTTCCGTCACGCCAGCCTGAATGACGTCATTCACCGGGCCCTTGCCAGTTGTGGCCGACCATCCTCGAACCCAATGGCTTCGAACGTGACGATTGCAAGAGGGCAGACGGGATGACGCTCATTCCCTGGCAGAATCGGTGGTCGCTGATTTGGGATGTGACATGCGTGGTTAGGTTGGCACCGTGCCACCTACCGGCGACCTCAACCGCGGGCGGCGCTACAGCGGCAGCTGCAGAGGGTCTCAAGTGAAAATATGCCACCGTAGGCGACGAGTATCTACTCAAACTTCTCTTTGCAACTCGTCGAAGCGTCAGAAGACAGTAGAGCTATAGCTTAACAGGAGACAGTAGCTCAACGTATTATTTTAGCGATACAGCGAGGAAATGGTGCCAACTTATTGGGCACCTTGCCACCCATTTTTAATTTAGTATAGGTTTAGGTTTAATTAGCAAACATCATAACTTAATAAAGCCGATTCCTGGAAAAAAGCCTTAAATTTTATTTTCTTTGATGCAGTCTGCAGTTAAAACGTTTTTGTATATCATTTGAAACGGTGCCAACCCGATAGATCGATAACAATATATATGCAAAATCGTCAATTCTCATAAATTAGGTGTCCCATATTCCCACTTACCCATCTCAACAGCTAAACCTCGTTCTAGCTCTAACCGCCGGTTAAAAACCTCGTTCTGGTTTAAACGGCGGTTAGGTGCTTAGCAATACTTCCGGATGGGCGGGCGGGAAATTTCTCATCAGGCCAGGGCGGCCGGGGCATGATAACGCGGTCTGATCGGTCGCCGATCGATTGGGCGGCTGCAGATTCGACAAGTGTTATAAACATTGCATATATCTATATAAATAACAATGAACTGCATAATGTGTTGGTAAGCGCGAAACTATTAAACGGTTGGACCGATTTGGGTGAACTTTTTAAAATTATTCGATGAAGTTTTAGGTTGGCAGAAAAAAAAAGCAAAGGCAAGAGCCGAAAAATTTAAAAATCCTTCTTTGAATAGATATCGTTGGTAGCGGACTGCCACTGCGCCGGGTCACCTACTGCTATGTAAAACAACGTACATACATTATGGCATGGCATATGTTACCCTGGGTTTACCTAGTGCCAAATAGACGTGACAAAAGGGTAACTGACCCGCTAAGAAAACGTAAGCGTCGATTAAGCTCTGAATCGGAGTTAGTTAGTTCACATAGGGGCAGAAACAACGACGTCATATTGTATCCGGATTTAAACCCGGATTTTATGTCCATAGCTGCGGATATGGGCTAGCCCGCTGTCACGCAAAATAGGGTTTTGAATAACTGGCCGAACGTAAAACAAATGCGCCTCTGCCGCCTCGTATGGGAATAGGCGTAACTCTATGTTTGTGTGTTTTTTTTTCAACCCGGGACCTATACATTGAGATAAAATGTAACTTAAAATACTTATCACTTAACGCGCCTCCAAAGCTGCGGTTTGAATAATAAAATGTCGTGGGTAGAAGCATGTCGAAAGTGGAAGCGACTGGCGTCCTCGGAGACCAAGTAATGAGGTTTTACGAGACCTCTAATTCTGTGAAACCTGAAGTGAAACTATTTTAAATTCCTACCCCCGTTCACTAAATATATCACCACGATCTGTTTCGCGGATGGTGAAGGCCCAGAAGAAATAGGTCGACAGATGTCGGAAACTTGACGAGGCGAGGTGATGGAGTAGATCCATGACCGAGTGGTGGCCGAGTGAAGGCAAAAGGTGCGTGGGTCGACCAGCAGCCAGATGGATCGATGACATAATCAACATCTGGATTCAATTGGCACAGGCCCGGATAAGTTGGCGCAAGAAGGAGGAAGCTTATACCCAGAAGTGGGCGGAAACTAGCTGTCGATGAGAGAATGCCCAGAATGCTGATAGGCATATCAGCTACTGGATCAAAGTGGGACCACCCACTTTGATCCAGTAGCTCACCGCCCCTTTTGTGGAACACAGGGACTGGGAGATGGTCGGTGATGACGGAGGTTCTGAAGACTATTATGATCTAACCTTTGGCACGGAAATGTCCCGGGGCGGTTTATTGGTTTAATATTAAATTTTGACTTTTTAAAATTTTTGATTGAAGTTTAAATGTATTTTGACGAAGCATTTCTGGATAGTAGATGTATAACAGGACATCTCAAAATTGTGATATAAAATCTAAATCTTACTACCATGCTAAGAATGTAATAAAAAATTGGCTATCTTCATTGTCATACTGCGATACAGAAAAGCTGCTTGTACGAAACTGCTAATCAAACTAAATGCAATAATTAATCAACTATTAATATTTTATTTTACTTTTTGTTATTTATGATTTATTTTTATTTTCCATTTTTGTTGTACGCCTAATTACTGGTAATCAATGTACGAGTGACAGTGTCTCCTCTGAAAGATTCCCACGATACAGGCTTGCCTAGTGTGGGGATCACAAGTATTGTGTTTGTTTAATCTTAATTATGTACTTTAAATCCTTTCATAACATGTAATTATATTCATTGTGTAATTGTGTACTTTTTAATGAAATAAATATCATTTTCATTTCCTTTCATAGTATTTTTTTTGTAATTATTTTTAAAGTTATGTATGAATACACATTTGACGACATTGTTTGTTGTTTTAAAACTATGTATGATAAATGAATAACACAACATTCACAGGTAAAAGAGCAGTAGCTCGATAGCTCTATCTCTGAAAGGTATTGCGATTCGGAATCAGATTGCAAATTTTAAAATGACAACTGTTTAACTAGAGATTTAGTTCATTCAAATCCTTCAAACACGCTCTCAATCGCTATCAAAATCTTCTGTATGAAGGCGTCTACCATCCTTCAAAATGCCAATTTGATTGTAATCCGAATTGATGGCAGAGGTAGAGCCTCGAGTTACAGGACCCAGTTGATACTTGACTGTGTAACCCTTAACTTATTCTCTTACATATTCCGTTACACTCTGTGCTAGTAAACAAAATGGCTTGCAGGCAGGAGTCGCGAAGTCGAAGGAAAGGAACTAAGCACACGGTAACACAATTTCCCTTCAAAGAGCTCGCTTCTCGGTAGTATCGCAATAAACAAATTACTGTAATACGCGGCGTCACGTGAAGCAAGAGAAACCGTCGGATGGCAACGAAGGAACGGGCTCAGTAGGACTTTTCTCATGTGAGTAAACTGAGGCATCTACTCATACAATATTTCAATAAAATAAACATACCTGTGAACCTACGTGAACCTTACGAAGTTTGCCTACAACAGCAACATTCACCTCGCAAATCAGACTAATTATATAAATGTCAAAGTAGCGATGTTTGGTTGTTCGTGTGTTTGTGCCTCAATCACGCTAAAACGGCTGAACGGACTTGAATTAAAATTAGCACAGAGACAGTTTATGAGCTAGATTAACAAATAGGATTCTTTTTATCCCACTGCACTAGAAGGAAGGTAAAGTTATCTCGGCAAATGTTAATTCCTAGGAATATGCAGATGAAGTTACGGGAATCAGCTAGTATTTAATATGTCGATGGACACATAACTACACTTAAAGTGCTAAATTGTCAGGGTTTCGGCATATGTTGAGTGATGTGGGAAGGTTGACAGTACATACTACTCCACAAAGTGAACTTGGCATCCACGGGGAATGCCTCCCTCTTTCGCGCGCTCTCGCCCTCGAGGTGTCAGAATGACAGTACGGACGCTAAGTCTCGCGCAATACAGACGTCACTAAACCACACCCCTCCCAAGTTTAATTATGATTCCCGAATGTCCCAACTCACCCTTATCCACGTGGTCACCCTGGCGCGTGTATAATTACGTTCTAATTACGCACTTGAGCCGAGTGTGCGTAATTTGCGCTCGTGTGCTCAACTGGTGCGATCGCGAATCGCGTCATTTCTTGACGGAGTCTTATTCTGGAGCGCTGGCTATTGATGGAGGAGGAATGACATGCCCATGGTCATATAATCTGAAAAAAAAATTTTTTTTTTTATCAATTGAAATGACCACCAAAATATATTTTTTGTATCCAAAATGGGTAAATGATGCTGGCTTAGGTGAAGGGTAAAGGGGTGAGCGAAGCGGAGCCCCCTTTATCTATCGTGTTAGGTTGAACAGGTAAGAACAACAAAAAATACTTTAAACATAAACATAAACTTAAACAAAACATAAAAAGCAGTTTGGTGATCATTTATCCAAATTTGGTGGTGGTTTACTAATTCTGGCGGTCGTTTCGAATTTTTTGATAGTAAAAAAGTGCTGCGTTTTTGGTGATCATTTAAACATAAGTCATTTTTTTTTGTCTAATTAGTAAGCCACAGCAACAACATAATAATTAACATTAATATTAGTTATTATGATGTTGCTGTGGCTTTATTTATACAGTAAAATATGACAGAATGATTCGTCTAAGCCTATTAAATATGAGCTTTTTAAATTGAAAATTATAAACCTGGCAATTAAATACTTCAAAATTTCATATTTTTTATTGCACAAAGATATATAAATAGTTACATTTGTGGAATACATATGTAAAAAGGCGAGCTTATCTCTAAAAAGAGATTTATTCCAGTAAACCAAGGCATGTTAGGAACATTTACCATGAAGGGGTAGGCAGTGCACAATATCTAATAACTTATCTATAATAAACAATAAATAAATAAATTCAATATCTATATACCTATATACCAATTTACTAAATAAGTACCAATATATACATAAAGCTGTACATATAGTAATAATATACAAACTATAACTACTATTATGAAAGAGAGAGGAAGTGCTCTTTTACCCGGTTTTTGAAAGAGAAAGAGTGGGACTGTCTCTTATAGTGCAAGGAAGTGTGTTCCACAGTCGGACCGCCTGCAACCTGAAGGCTTGCCGAGATGTTGTGCCTTGGTGTGGTTAAGAGTGAGACCGTGTGATATCTCCTGTGCCGATCTCCTGAAAAGAGACACTCAAAGCGCTGTGGAAGGTAGCTGAGGTAGCGCCGATTTTTCAATATATTAAGAAGATATGAAGGATTATGAGAGACTCGGCGATGACGAATGGGAAGCCACCCCAACTCTTTGCGATATTGAGAAAAATGGATGAATTTGCGCAGCCTGAAGATAAACGAATCCAGAGATTCTGAAGTCGTTCGAGTTTGTTCAGTAGATCTTCGTTCGCGCTTGCCCAACTGACATCGGCGTAGTCGATTAGCGGCAGGAGAAGGGACTGTCCAAGAGTGATTTTGGTCTGTCGCGGCAGGAGGTACTACAGTCGCCTGAGGGAGTGGAAGGATGCAGAGACCCGTCTGCTAACCTTGCTCACTTGTGGAGGCTGTCAAAAATAACCCCAAGGTTTTTCGCTTTATCAGTAAACTCTATTGTGATGCCATTGAACGATAAAGGAACAATGAGCTTTTGTAATAAGGAAAGAGTGTGCCTGGTTCCTAAAATCATGGCTTATGATTTGGCCGGGTTCACCAAAAGCCCGTATGATGAGGCCCAGTCTTTCACATTCCCGAGGTCAGCATTCAGTGTCTCTACAGATGAAGCTACATCGCAGAGCGAAAAGTGGGCGGGCGCATATTTTGTATTGAAAATTAATAGTACAATTTACGACATGTACAATGTACATATAGTACAATGCCGACCATGATACTGACCATGTACGACACTATTCACAAGTGCTGCGTGTGCGGCGAGGGTGTGTGATATTAGTGTGTGTTATATTAGGTTACACAGCTGTGGCATCTCAACCCTGTACGGGAAAAAGCGTGAGATTATTATTGTTATTTAAATGTGTGGCTATGGTGACATATCAAGAATTAGGAGCTCACCCCAAGGAGGTACAGCAATTTATATTAGTTTCTGTGCTCGCTCAACTAGAGCGAGTAAAACTGCGGTTTAATATTGTATTGCGGTATCTTGTCACTAATAAGGCCGGATGTCGTGTATGATAGAAAACAGAACATATGCCAAGATCTGGAGTAAAACTTGGAATTCATTGTTATCCGGTTTTCCGGTAAAATAAAATAAAATAGCGCAGAGTGTAGGAAATTTGGTGAATGATCTACAAGATTTTTGAGACAAATTGCGTTAATTTGGATGTTGATTATAGTTTCTGAATGCGGATCGGATTAACAGTTTTCCCATACACTATAATACTCGTAAAACAGTAACCACGAAACTTTGGATTTGATTATCTGCTTTTTATATGCTTCAGATCGCAAAGACACATTAAAATTACGTAGAGTTTCCATCGGCAACAGCTTAAGCATCTTTTCATTACCTTAAAGGTTTCACAGTATTCAAAACTCATCTTAAAGTGGTAAAATTAAAATATCACATCCCATTCTCCAAAACTCCAACATCCTAGATGTTAACCCTCATCCACACGTGAGCTCCGTAACCCGAACCACTCGTGCGTACGCGCCGCCTACAGAATACAAAGTCGGATGATCTGATCTTACACTGACTACGCACCCCCCTTCGGGGGAGTCGCGAAGGCTTGCTCCAGTTTTCACTTAGATATTACAACTTTAGTGGCAGTTCATAGAGGTTTTTACTAGAATTTAAAAACAGAGCGGGCTTAGTAGTAGCCAAAGTGACGACAAATGAGATGTTACTTTAATTTAATAAAATTATTTGTTATCTTGTTACCTTTAATCTACACATCTGCGGCGATGGGCTAGCCCACTGTCACGCATGGAGTATTGAACTTGTGACGAGATTGAACTTTAACCAAGTCACTAAAATTCCGTCAGACAAGTGAGTGAACGAAAGTTAACGAGTTGTCTAAACGTTCCTAGGCAACAAGAAATATACAATATAAATATTTTTTATGTGTACTTAAGTTTATTCGCTTCGCTCACCCCCTTTACCCTTCACCTAAGCTACCGCAATGTTTTGCCCTGATATTAAGCTGTGCAAATCAGCTGTTGTCGTGACGCCATCTTGTTTTCCAACACGCCGGATTTCGGTTAGACAGATTCCTAAACGTCTTCCACGGTGGTTTATTTAAATCAAAATGCTAGTGACTTGTTTAAACGTCGGCATTTAATTAACGGTCTAGAGAGTAATTTAAGTGTCTGATTTAACCAACCAACTGCGAGACTGATATCCCGCCTCACCTCACCGTTAGACCAACTTTAACGTTAACTAATAAGTTAAGCTATGATCGGTACTAAACAGAACTACCCGCATCTCCGCGGATTTCTTCTATTTTCGGTGAACAAGAAAGGCATTGACCTCGCCTCACCAGTTCAACCTCCATCGAAGACCATTGTGTAGGGGTCTTAACATTTCCCCAAACGATATTGTGCGGGGGTCTTAACATTTCCACAAGCGATATTGGGAGATTTTTATCGGTAAGGAAATTGTTTTTTTAGCAGGGTGACAACATTGTAGACTTAGTTGGTTAAAAAAGGTAAAACAAAAGGTATGTCACAAATTTTCCCAAACTGGGTGGCAAGGCACAATTATGCCCATGTTTAGACAGATATTTAATAGTCCGTATTGCGTGACAGGAGGCTAGCCCATCAAGTTGTGATCTAAGTTATAACTTGTAGAAAAGCTTTGAATGACCAAGTATATTTTGACCGGCATCATGAAATTCATGTCTAATGTTGCATATACTAAGATACTAAGTTCCAATATTGCATATTGGAACTTAGTATCTTCATGATTATCATATATTTTTATTGCACACAGATATTTGAAAAGTACTATTAATGGGAAACAGATGTACAACAAAGGCGAGCTTATCTCTAAAAATAAAAATCTTCCAACAAACCAAGGCATGGCAGGAAAAATTACCATGAAAGGGTAGGCAGTGCACAATATCTTATCTATGATAAAATACATATAAGTAAATTAAATATTTATACAATATGGAAAATAAAATATCTATATCAATATCAAACTAATAAATAAGTTGCCAATATATATATAAACCTTTACAAATAGTTATAATATATACAACATAAACATAAACATTTACATACAGGTACATACATTGCTTCTGGCTAGAATACTCTGTGTCGTGGGAACCAGAAACCAAGACCTGTGGATTTTTTTTCTTTACCCCCAGCTGGGGATCGAACCCGGGACCCCTCGCATGCTAGGCAGAGCCACAACCGCTGCGCCACAGAGGTCCTCATATACATACAATAACTATCATGAAAGAAAGAGGAAGTGCTCTTTTACCCGGTTTTGAAAGAAAAAATTGTGGGACTATCTCTTTTATATCTCTCTGTCACTGTATCTTTAAGTTATCACAAGATAAATAGGTAACAACATCAGTTGAGTACATTGCAGTACTAAGAAATTATTACAACAAGTTAAGTACAAATTCTCACACATAAACATTCCCTTAAACTAACCCAAGCTAAATAACAACAGTTTCCACCAACTCGAGGTCCACAGTTTTCGCAGCGCCTCCCCATAAGTCAGTTTAAGAAGGAGTAAGGCCCTGATTCGCCACGCGCGGATAACTCTCTATAGCATCACGGCACGATGGGCCGACTTCGCTAGAATATTACCTTCTGGGGTTAACCCGACTTTCGGTTATAATTTCCGACATGTGGCGGTTTTGAAGATGGGTATTTCACGTGAAGACTTTCGCATCGCATGTGTATGTGTGTGGTAAGTGTACGTAAATAACTGAGCTTTCTGATTTTATTTATGCAGGTACTCTCTCTAGACGCGATATTTGTTGACGATATTTTGATTGTTTCACTGATAAGTAAAAAATTCAAACAACCCCGACACAAAAAACAATAAAAATAAACAAACAATACAAAGAAAACTGCAATCCAATTTGTCACCCCGTTCAACCGCTAGGGTGCCATAGACAGAGAGACCGACAGCTTCAAACTTACGCCAATGATCATCGCCCGGGATTAAAAAAGAAAGTATCGAATTACTGGGCGCAAATTCTTATGTCGTCACGAATGAATACTTTATTGCATGAATGAATGAATACTTTATTGCACAAAAACAAACATACAGAGGTAACACAAAGAAAAATATACGTACAAGAGGCGAGCTTATCTCTATAAAAGAGATTTCTACCAGCAAACCCAGATAGAAAAGGAAAGTGGATTGTGAGAGTAAACTCAACGTCACGACTCCTCCGAGTAACACTGGCTTAACCTAAAAGGGATTAAGGGAACTAGGTACCTAAGTAAAGTTTGCTTAAATCATCTAGAAATGCGAAGAATTGAGGCGAAGTCGACATGGCTGCAGCGAACCGTGGGGCCAGATGCCGCCGCGCCCGTCGGCAGATGGAGGAATACTCTTCAACAACGAACTAAACGAGAAAACGAGGGAAAATATTGATAAAGCATTTTCTTTCTCTTCCGTGGTAGATATTAGGTACCAAGAGTTGTATTTTACATACTAATAAGAGATAAGATAGTCTTGTATATCAATTTCATGTTTCTTTATCATTTTCGAAGCGGAATGTGAAACTGTGTAGTACGCTAACGCGTAGCGCGTAGCACATATTCGTAGCAGAGTTACGATTATTTTATTAGAACAGATATACTTATAATATAGTTCACCAAGTTAAAAACTTTAAAATACTGACTTCAACTTCAAGCCCTAATTCTTTTTAACCGGTCGAGATACGAATGCACTCTGTGTATCATCATCTGTGTATTTTTTTTGTTTTCAAAAAGCGCGTGACCTACCAATCAAAATAAGAGTCATCATAATTGACGGAGTAATCAGGTAACAAACACAAAAAAAAAAAACAGATTAATTGTGAACTCCTCCATTTTGAAGTCGGTTGAAAATATTCGTAACTCTGCTACGATTTTTTAATTATAAGTATACTTGTAC
Source organism: Argyresthia goedartella (assembly GCA_949825045.1). NCBI lineage: Eukaryota > Metazoa > Arthropoda > Insecta > Lepidoptera > Argyresthiidae > Argyresthia > Argyresthia goedartella. The sequence continues at coordinate 6,682,196 of OX463818.1, forward strand.
AAAATCTTGAATAGTTTTGATGTCACCACCATATATTTAATTTACTTTATACCAGAATGGACAGACTGCTAATTTCCGAGCGAGAGGCTCATACATTCCTTCTGGCCCCACGCTACGATACCATGTGTCGTGAGAACCAGAAACAGCGACGTCACCAACATGGGTTTTGTTTTTCTTCTTCCCCAGCCGGGTTTTGAACCCGGGACCTCTCGCCTGAAGCAGAGCCTCGGCCGCCACACCACAGAGGTCATTAGGCAGTGGCTCTGCCTAACATGCGAGAAGTTCGGGGTACGATCACCGGCTGGGTAAAAAGAAAAAAACCCCAGCTCTTGGATGTTTATATGTGTGTGACGTCGTTGTCTCTGGTTTGCACGACACATGGTATCCTAGTATGTTGATAAATATACAATTTTCCTTCTTATTTCACACCAGAGGTGACCTTCTCCATGTAAACCCTTCAACAGGACCCAGGCTCCCGAACCGAGGGAATTACAACAAATCGCATTATAATATTATTCGTTGCGGAAACTTTCCTAATTATTAATATTGCGGAATATGCAAACTTTGTTGGTCTCTTATTTTGCTAATGCGGAGTCCTTGCCTCAACCCGTCGAGTTTAATTTTCAATTTTCAGACTGAAAATGCGGAACAATTAGAATTTTAGATTGTGATTTCTGGGCGCCATCTCGAGTGTTGATTTTCGGAATTATGTTTTGTATTGAGATGTCGTATTCTACTCGAGAAGTTTATGGTGAAATTTGGGTAAGGCTTCGTTCTATTAACGGCTCACAGTCCACGCTGACCGTCATGTTTCCATAAAACATTGAAACGCCACGAGTTGAAAATTTCGGAAAATTCCGGTAAGAAGGGTAGTATTCTAGGTAACTTGTCGGTAACTTTTCTGAAACATTCCAAAATAAGGTAATTTTCAAAAATTATAATTTTAGTTCAATACGCTTGGACTATTTATGTAAAATTTTAATTCAAAATATACTTATATTCTGATTGTCAATGTCGGAAGAAAATTTTCGTAGCCTTCTTATCCTCCATATAAGACGACATTCTGGTCGACAGATGAAAGATTTCATGTTAAAATCAATATATGTTAGTTGTCCATTCAACAAATACAAATACAAATACAAATACAAAAATGTTTATTTGTTCATCATTGTTTGTAACTAAGTTTTATATGATTTATAGTGTTTCAAAAGATGATACCCAAATATTGGGTATACCTGGGTGTACAAATATTAACATCTTAAATCTAAATTTAATGTAAACATATTTGGAGTAGTGGACATATTTACAACTTAAATCAGTATCAGTATAAGTATTTTATTATAGTTTTATGAATCTGTTTATACTAATATTGCAACAATTATATACGTAATCTTCTATCTATCTATTTTCTCTACTTATAAAAAATTATCGCTGTACTAGTCTTACTAAATTTCTTAAGTGGCCTGACCAGTCTGACTAATTCCTATGCACATTTTTCGCAGGGAAACTGTATAAAAATAATGTATGGGAAGTGGATAAGTCTCGCCTTCCTATGGCTAGATGGCGTTAGATAGATCATTCAAACTCCTTTGTCATTGATTAATTAGGTACATTTAACCTCTTTGTTAGTAGAAGACTTTATGTACCACAGCTCTGCGATGCATAAATTTACTAGGCAAAGGATAGATGGCGTTAGCAGCTGATCTCTTTCTTTTACCTACATGTAAATTACTGAAGACTTTTATTTAACGATCAACTATATCATTGTTACTTTTCTCGCCAACGCGGCACTTAAAGATGTGTCCAGACATGTTATTTTGTTCGTAACGTATACAGAGGTAGTATCGTATCAGCCTCGCGATCGATCGCGATCCAATAACGCTAGTTTTGCCGTACGCCGTACCACCGTGCCGTACCGAACGGGCGTCGAAACCAGCGTTCTTGGATCGCGACGCTGATACCATACGTAGGTACGTTACGGACAATAAAACCTGTCTGGGCCGACCTTTATTTTATATTCAAATTTTAGGTTGTACGAAGTTCAACTGGTTCGAAATTCGGGTCAACTAGTGGTATTCAAAATTGGGATTGGGGGTCCCATTATCAGTTATCCCATAACTACTACATTATAATATCAGCAAAAAATACTAACATAAATATTAACTTAACACTAGTACTTCAATGTTGCTGGCGAATCCATCGTACGGATAGACGGACTACCAACCCGAGTTTAGGTATACGAGAACAAGTATTTCTGCCGATATAAAAAAAAAACTGAGGCCAAATCGAAGTCACCCGCGTGAGATAGACAATGATTAATGTCCGTCTGTCTGTCGCGGCGGATTAAAAAACTTCGTGTTTCGCCGATTTCGGGGAAAACTGGCGTCGGAGGAGAGGATTTGCCAATATTTATCCTAAATAACAACCATTACCTAGACTACCTCATCCCATCAACCCTGGTGAATCTCACACTTACATTATTTTTTCGCAATTGTTTCTTCTTTGTGTTTTTATTTTATTTTTAATTGATTAGTTGTTATTTTTATATATTTCGATTCAAATTGACGAAACTCAGTGTTGGAAAAAAATATATGTTATTTTTGGTTTTGGGTAAACTACAAATATTTTTCATCTTCATTTGGGAGCTCCCCTGTCCCCCTAGTATCGTTTTTTTGCATGGAAATGTACAGTTATTGTGATATATATTTTTGTAAAAATTTGATGATTTTTTACACAATTTTCGCTAGGAAAGAGACTTAAGGTGACTCGTAGACGGTCGGCGGGAAGGAGAAGAGGTATTCTTTTGAGGTTATGTTCGAAATCGATGAAGCTCCGACACTAAAACACTCTTTATTGCGATTTTTAATTTGAGGCCAGAAATGTAAACAAACAACTGTCATTTTCCAGTACAAAAAGTATAATATGAATGTTTTGTTCTAGAAAATGACAGTTGTTTGTTTACATTTCTCGCCTCAAATAAAAAATCGCAGTGTAGAGAGTAGCCATAAGACTGCGTAGGAAGTGCGGAACCCTTAGTATTTCCAACCTCTCGATCTCCGAAATTTTTATTTAATAGTTTTAATGTAGTTAAACTGTGCCTCTGCACTCCCATATGGGAAAAGGCGTGGCGCTTCGATTTGTTAGTTTGGTTTTGAAGCCTTCAAAATTTTTCAGAAGATTTACTGACGTGACCTGATCTGATATATATAACTTATATATCAGGTGCAGGTTTTCTTAAAAGGTCTTAAGATCTTTTACGATATCATCATCGGCAGCTTGTTTCCACCTAATGCTGATAAGTTATACAAATACTGTTAAGATTATACACAAATATCTAATTCTAACGACTTGCCTTTGCTTTGGTTAGACGTGACATCTGAACAGAATGGCATCTCATCTCAAAAGCTAATAGAGGCTGTCTGTCAAAGTTGTCAAATTCTATTTACTTCTTCTTGTAATATATGGATGGCATTCTAAACTCATTTGAAAAAAAACCAGTGTCAAGTGTATTCGATAGCTCAAGTGCGGAGTTTTTGAATAGAACCTCAGAAGAATGAAACTCTTTGCCTCCAACTACGCCAGCGCCACCAAGCGGAAGCACAGGCGGACATAGCTACCATTTTACCCAAGTCGAAAGACAGCTCATAGCTACTTTTCATAAGCTCCAAAGCCAAAACAGGTAAAAGGCTTTTTGTTGTAAATGTGAGTGACACTTTCACAACAAAAAGCCTTTCAATCTTCAAAAATGCTGTCCAAATATATTTAAGAGCACCACAAGTCAACAAATACCCGCAAAATAATCATGACGGGACCCACGAAGCTCCACGGCACCTGTGTTCTCCTGTCGTTTGATCCCAGTGACATCTGGCGGAAATAATGGATTTTTTCAGTTAACTGAAGGTGAAAATTTAATTTATGACGATAAGTAAAACAGGATTAAAAGGTTTTTGTGGTTTTGAGAGGCTTCAGCTTTTTGGATTCGCTCGTCTTGGGTAAAGGCGTAACATAATTAGAGTTAGTCCTGGGTACGCAAAACATATACATAACATCACATTTATATGTAGGCTTACGACCGTACACCAGGATTTCCCGTGTCTTGGGAACCAGAAACAGCGACACCACACACCACACACATGTAAACATTAAAGACCTGTTTTTTTTGTTTTTTAATTCGTAATTATTTATTGCATTCACATGACTGTAAAAATAGCTTATGATATAAAAGAAGTGTACAAAGGCTAGCTTATCTCTAAATAAGAGATTTCTTCCAGCAAACCATGTTGGATAGGAGACGGAGATGATAGGTAAGGGAAAGAATTGCGCGTACAATTAAGACTTATTCTAATATAATACATATTACACATACATAAAACCCTATTGCTAAGAAATATAGACTACATACAGAGTTACATAAATACAGCATATCAATAAATATCTTACAAATATACTAATACTAATACATTATATAGCTAAATAGAAAGTGAAAGATAGTGCTTCTTTAGTCGGTTCTTAAAGATATTCAGTGATGGACTGTCCCTGACGGTGCAGGGAAGTTCATTCCACAGCCGTATAGCGCGGATTCTAAACCCGTGCTCGTAGGTTGCAGTGGAGCGTTGTGGGGCTTTAAGCATAGTAGCCATGTGAGTTCTCCGAGGCCTGAAGAAAGAAATTCGAAGCGATCACGCAGGAAGTTAGGGTACCGAGGGTTCCACAAAATATTGTAGAGCAGGCATAGGATATGAGAGTCCCGTCGAAGACGAATCGGAAGCCAATTCAACTCCCTGCGATGTTGAGAAACGTGATCATATTTTCGCAGTCCGAAGATGAACCGAATCCCGAGGTTTTGAAGTCGTTCGAGTTTGTTCAGTTGCTCTTCATTTGCGCTTACCCAGCAAACATCAGCATAGTCAATGAGGGGAAGTAAAAGAGACTGGGGGAGAATAATTTTGGTCTGACGAGGAAGAAAGTTCTGAAGTCTCCTGAGAGAGTGAAAGGTAGCGTAAACTCGCCTGCTGACCTCGCTGATATGCGTTGACCAGGTTAACTGGTTATCGAAAACAACACCCAGGTTTTTCGCTGTGTCGCTATACATGATTACGGTACCGTTATAAGATACAGGAGGGACAGACTGTTGCTTCAACAAACATAGTGAGTGTCTGGTACCTATAATCATGGCCTGGGACTTGTTTGGGTTAACCAGTAGCCCAAATGACGAGGCCCATCCTCTAATACCCTCTAAGTCAGCGTTTAACGCCTCCACAGCGGAGTTTACATTATCGGGAGAGAAGTGGCGATAGATTTGTAAGTCATCCGCGTAAAGATGATAAGAAGATGAGAGGGCATTGGAGATGGAGTTAATAAATATTGAAAATAGAAGAGGAGAGAGAATGCCACCTTGGGGGACACCGGAGGTGAGGTCACAACAAAATCCGTGCAAGTCGTCTCCGATTTGATACGCTGTTTACGGTCACGAAGGTATGAGTCGAACCAGCTGACAGAATGGGAAGAGAGATTAAGAGATTTGAGAAGTTCAACGAGAATGTCAAAGTCAACACAGTTAAAGGCACTGCTGAAGTCGAGCAGGGTAAGCACCGAAAGCTGCTTCTGATCCATGGCAACCTGAATATCATCCGTCACTTTAAGTAGAGCCGTAACTGTGCTGTGACCCGGTCTGAAGCCTGATTGAAAAGGATTTAATAGGTTGTTAGAGGATAGATATTGGGAGAGCTGGGTATGGACAATGGATTCGAGGACTTTTGATAGGATCGGCAAGATGGAAATCGGGCGATATTCTTTGAAGCAGGTGGGATTGGATGATTTAGGGAGAGGGATAACTAATGCATGTTTCCAAGCAGTAGGGAAGGAGCAGATTGTAAGGGAAAAATTTAAAATATGCATTATGGCCGGAAGCAGGTCATCTAGGATAGTGAAGATCATTTTTAGGCAGATGTTGTCATGTCCGACTGCTTTGGAGCTAATCGCCAACAATGCCCTTTTAACTGTGTCAACTCCGACATATCTCATGTTGAAGGGAGTGGTTTTGGGAAGTGACCTAGAGCGCAGGCTCCGAAGAGTGGCTTGCTTGACAGTAGAGTCCATCACAACGGGCGGTGCGGAGAGAAATTGATTAAGAGCGTTGAGATCGACATTACCTGAATGCGTGTCCTGGGCCTGGGACTTGCCAATACCAAGTGTACTGAGAAATTTCCACACCTGAGCAGGAGTGTACCTTTCGATACACTCAAAGATGTGGCGGCGTTTGGCGTCGCGACAGAGTCGATTGCAACGATTTTGAAGCGATTTGTAGGTGAGAAAATTGTCATCTGTCGGATCCTTTTTACCTACCTGCACTTAGCCCGATCTCTCTTGGTCATAAGTCGCTTGATATCATCGTTTAGCCAGGGAGCAGGCAGGTGCTTCACTCTAACTTTTTTAATGGGAGCATGTTTGTCGTAAAGTCCCAGGACAATTGTATTGAAGCTGTGAATTTTGTCATCAACGCTCTCGCTCAAGATGACAGGGGACCAATCGACCAGTGAAACATCAGACTTGAGGGAATCCAGGTTGATGGCTTTGAAGCTGCGAGTTTCAATAAATTTGGTTCTGCACTTAGGGACCTAATTTTATATGAGACGTAAATGAGGTCGTGAAAAGAAAAAGGTGAGTTAAGTTGACCATGAGTGGCCACCTTATCCAGGTTGGAAATGATTATGATGTCAAGAAGAGAGGGCGAGCAATGTGGCTGGGAATGGGTGGCCGCAAGCGGCAAAATGTGCAGATTGTATGAATCTACTATTGACCTAAGCTTGGCTGAACGAGAATCATTTTTGAGGAGACAAGTGTTGAAATCCCCAAGAATGAGAAGAAGAATTTCGAGGAAGAGATATTCGGCAGACTCGGAGTACTGGCTAGGGGATGCGCTGATCACCTTGCACGGAATATCCGCACGCAGGTTCCCCAGTCCAGGGACCTCTCGCATGGTAGGCCGAGCCACAACCACAGCACCACAGTCCAGGGACCTGCTCTCGCATGGTAGGCCGAGCCACAACCACAGCACCACAGTCCAGGGACCTGCTCTCGCATGGTAGGCCGAGCCACAACCACAGCACCACAGTCCAGGGACCTGCTCTCGCATGGTTGGCCGAGCCACAACCACAGCACCACAGTCCAGGGACCTGCTCTCGCATGGTAGGCCGAGCTACAACCACAGCACCACAGTCCAGGGACCTGCTCTCGCATGGTAGGCCGAGCCACAACCACAGCACCACAGTCCAGGGACCTGCTCTCGCATGGTAGGCTGAGCCACAACCACAGCACCACAGTCCAGGGACCTGCTCTCGCATGGTAGGCCGAGCCACAACCACAGCACCACAGTCCAGGGACCTGCTCTCGCATGGTAGGCCGAGCCACAACCACAGCACCACAGGGTCGTCAAATCCGTTTGGATACCATGTATACCACAGTAAATTATCTGATTTCTGATTTCCTATAACTATATTGGTTACAATTTTATGCATAGTGGTAACGATTTTTAGGGTTCCGTATCCGAAGGGTGCCAAACGAGACCCTATTACTAAGCCTCCGCTGTCCGGCCGTCCGTCCGTCCGTCTGTCACCAGGCTGTATCTCATGAACCGTGATAGTTAGACAGATGAAATTTAATTTTAAATTTAAATGTCTTTCTGTTGCCGCTACTAAGTCAAGTCAAGTCAAGTCAAAGTACTGACACTACTAATACTACTAATACTAATTAACAGAATAAAATGAATATTTAAGGGGGCTCCCTTACAACAATTCCTTTGATACCACATACAAACTTATGAATGCACCTAGTTACATACATGCAGTGTCTAAGTAGCCGCACCAATAACAACATTGTAAACAATGTTGTTATTGGTGCGGCTATGTAAAATCCAAACTATTCACTCCACTCCAACCCTACCATTGTATGGTGGGACGGAACCCTTCGTGCGCGAGTTAGACTTGCACTTGACCGGTTTTTTAAATGTAGTCAACTCAAATTGAGGAAATATAGTACCAAACTGGACTAAGTTCATATGAGAGTGTAAACATGTTTATGTTCTCTAGGTCACCTAGAATACCCCAAGGTAGGTAGGTATTTTAGTAAGATATGTTCTGCAATACAGGATGTTCAGTTCTGCTCATAGCGTAACCATAAACGCGATAAACCGAGTGTCTGCCAAACTTCGCCAATTTCAGGACAATGTGGTTCGTACTTAGCATTGTTATAGCCTCTTGGCGAACTAGCTTCTAGATTGCAGACCGGGAGCTGCTTGAATAAAACGTGCAATCTTATTTCACATACACGATCACGCAGCGGGGTATATAGAGACTAAGAACCTTTATTTGCCACAATCTTGGCATACGTCGCTTGCTTTCTCCATGTCCATGTTCCAAAGTCTTAAATTCTGGTTATCTGCATATAATATTCTTACGGATCTTACGGGAACCTTAAAGAGCATGCAGAATTGCCACCTCAATAGATGAATATCTTCTATGGTTGATCGAAGGCGACCAAAAGGCGACGCAACGTCACGGTTTAGAAAAGATCTTCCAAAAATCTTGCTCAAAAGATAAACAATAATACATATATAGCCACATTCATTAGTTTGATGACGCAGGCAGCACTAGAGTATACTAGTGTTGGGTCCGAAGTGTGTGTGTCTGTAAAATGAAATTCCCCGCCGCTCCCGGACCGGACCGCAAGAGGCAAAGTTCCTTCAAGTCGCATCACGCTCCGCTCGCATTTCCGTCGTGTTACAGCTTTATCGGCGGCTCTATAAACTACAAAGTATTCCACATATTGCATGTTTTGGCGAACTGGCTTGGGAAGACGTTTGCGAAAGATTTTGGGTTTGGCGGAGGTGGCTATTTCGATGTAGTGTGTAGAAGAGGTAACTTCAGTTAAATAGTGTTTTACCTTAGTGGGTCACTTGCATACCATTATGATTTTTGCGTAGGAGAAGGACATGAATGAGCCAGGTTACATTATTTGCATCAAATGTTGCAAATGGACGTTTTTTGTATAGGTAGTCTTTTCACAGCGGCCATCCTTGGATCCCGTGTCGCATGAACTCAGTTCAGCGACGCGCGCGCACCCACCGACGCACGTAACACGCACTTTTGCGCGTGACTGAAGTTTTCAGGTCCACTGGAACCGGTTTCAGAGCACTCTCTATATAAGAGGGTAGGGCTGGTTTTGTGCTTTAGTAAGGATTCCGATGGCAGTTTGTGTAGTTCCGTGAAAAGGTTGTGAAAAAATCTAGATTTGTTTGGTGTGTGCTAAATTTAATAGTAATAGTGATGACAATCTAAGTACGAGTGCAATAAAATGGTGGTATTCAGCAACCATTCCGAAGGAAAAGGTATCATGGTTATGCTTAAAAGCATAATTCTTACTTTGGTATCACAGTCATGTCATGACAACATTTTGTGAAGAAATTGGTTTTTTATTTCTATATAAAACTGTCCTCTCCCGGCGGGTCACTACAACGTCTTATACCGATGCAGTTTAGATACCTAAACAGATCCATATAATTACCATGTCCTTATTACAACAAGTCTTTTAATTAGGTAAATAATGCTCATTATGGCATGTTGGAAGTATCATTGTGATGTCTTATTTTCTTGTTTTGGACCTAATCTGAACTGGTATAAAGTTTGGAGTAACCCCTTAGTACTCTACCGATATGTAAATGGAATATATCTGTCGCTAATGGAATATAATGTGCCACTCACACATGTGCTGGTTAAAGCCGCTATGATATGTTGTATCTGATGCTAACTCCCCTGGAAAGTAAAAGCACGTAACAACGAATCTAAGACTAAAGTACAATAAGAACTATAGTAAAATTCAATTGAGAAACGGAAGCTTAGGCCTAGAAGTTCAACTTATAATTCAATGTTTGATGGAAACATAAAGTTATGCTACCATTGTCTACCCTTTGGGTTTTTACCCGTAACCTTTCCTCTACTCAATTTGGGTCTGTGTGATGACGATATACGTAAATGAGGATGGTGGCTAATACACGAATAATTTTTAATGATGTCTGTCTTACTATATGGAAATCTGCAAAAATCTGTATTTCCCTATTCATCTCATAATGCCAAGTAGGTACCTGCAAAAGTGCCCTACTCGGAGCAACTCTTACAACGGCGAACTGAAATCTTCATTTCGAAATGGGAAAGGTATCTTTCAGAGATTTCCTTTTTTCGCTCATTACTATAGCGTTTTTTCTGTTTTTTTTTGCCCTCGCCGGCAGAAATGGAAAAAGAAATAAAGATGAACGGCCGAGGTGCAGAGTGAATACGGGCTTGATAGGGATGTGAAAACATTACCGAATTAATACAATACTATAAATTAAAAAATAACCAACCCCGACACAATAATGAAATCTTAAGTCTTTGGCTGACTTTACTAAGCAGATAACTCTCAAAACATCGCAGGGAAGTTTACTACCATTTACAGAAAACTGCACACGCTTGAGCGCTAGAGTGCCACAGACAGAAACACACATAGACACACTCAGACAGACACTTCAACTTATAACACCCCTTTTTTTCGTTACACTGTGTGTATGTACTGTACTTACTACCCTTCTACTAGTAGTATGGACTTGCATGAAATTTTAATTTACCTACCGTCCACTCGCGCATGAACACCTAGTATGGACTTGGAATAATATTTATATTTATTTTTATGAAATAATTACTACCACTATTCTTTTTTATTACTGGCAATACTGACCGGAAATAGAGGATAAACGTACCTTCTCTTTGGTATCTCACACTTGATTGGTCGACTGCCTGAGTAAATGAAAAAAATTAAAATAATCGTTAATGTGGCTGGCCGCCATGACACTTTATGGTTATTGAGTGGGTTAAAGGTAAGCGAGGTTGAAAAAACAGTTTGTTTTCTTAGTGAATGCATAAGCATGACATATTTTATCTGTTTTATTTAGGGATGTCAATACCTACCTTATTTTTTTCGCAATTACTACTTTAGACGAATGAAGCTGTTCAAGGAAAAAGCTTTTGTTTCCCTAACAAGCGAGGATCTTTTAATAAGAAGGCTAAATAAGCCACATGCGCCAAGTATCGACAAGTAGTTGAAGTGGTCGCCACGACCAAAAAAGCTTGTTTGCTTAACGATAGTCATGTCTGTAAAACTTTGTTTAGCCAAATACTTGTAATGCATCCAATCTTTCTTCTATTGGCTATTAAACTCAAACCCAAAGTATAGATATCGACAAACAGGCACCCCTCCCTTCCCTTCACAGGCCGCAGACCACACGGGCCGGTGGGCACGAAAAGTCACGGGCAGCAAATATATTAGAATATACATTACTCCAAGCCCGGCGAAATGAATGGCCGTTCTGTACGGATAGCGTTCTATATTCCGGGAACGTATGTTTGAATTTGGGGTTTATTTTTATGGACTGTGTACCTGCGAGCTTTCGGGTAGATCTACGTAGGTAGGACTTTTAGGTAAGCTGGACTATAATGTAAGAGAAGTTCTTAGGCATATTTTCCAATTGCAATCCGGAAGAAAGAAAAAATCCCCGTGGTTCATGCTTCCCACGACACAGGGTATCCTAGTGTGGGGCCAGAAGCAAGTGTTTGTGTTTATCGCCGTCTAACCACCAAATACCCGCCCACCCGTAACTCGACATTTCACTCCGCCATCTAACACACGACATTCCGAACTCTGGTATAATTTAATAAACGTTACGGCCGTGTGACGTCACGCGTGTCTGTACGTCTGTCACGGCGCATACGCGAACCTTTCCGCCCTGTTGGGCCGTTTAATTAATTCACGAAATAGCGAAATACTGTACGAGACACTGTATTTTGCCAGCGCACGGCATCGGTGTTTTAGGCGATAGAAATAATGGGATATTGGAATATGTTTGTGAGATCTAAATCAGGATATGAGCTGTATTTTTCAACCTAGAAATCTATCTAAGTATAATATTTATCTATATAAGTATGTGTATCGTTGTCTAGTACCCAAGATAGAGGGATATCTAGTTTGGGGCTAGATCAATGTGTGTAAATGGTGTCCAAGGTATTATTATTATTATTATTGAGTGTAACAGATAGGTACTCGTTAATTTTAAGGGGATGTATGGGAGGTCACGCGATTTCTGATACGGTGTGGCAGAGGCCCAGCTATGTCCCCGTCAAGCCATTCAATGTTCCATGTAGCGTGACAGGGGACAAGCCCATCACCGCAGTTATGGAGACAGAGGATATAAATGATTTCCATTCAAGCCCAGTGAAGCTCTGTACAAGACAATTCCTGGGGGTCCTTCCACGCAGATTGGTGTCCCTTTTAACGAAATAACCAACAAATTGGAGAACAAGGGGTCGTTAAAGGGCTGAGGGATCTTATCAGCCCTTCATTTTAGTTGAACCGATGGGAAAAGGTGGTTTTGGTAAATAGGTATTGAAGGGAATATATTGGTTTAGATTTAAAATAGGTGGGTAATCTTGGGACGAGAGCGAGAGCTTGACAATGATTATTATTAACTAATTCCAATCGATCGAATATATTATGAATATATCTAAATTTTCATAAATATCTATTCGACTTCAACCGCATATATTTCGCTATAGATTACTAGCAGAAGCAAAATAAAGTTAAGCAAAGTAAAAAATTCTTTATTTCGCAAACAAATGTTGCAGAGGATGGATAGAATTCCCTGCCCCTCAAAGTAGTGTAAACTGTGTTTTGAGAGATATTTTCTTCCCGATATAATAGGGCTTTTATTACATGTATGAGTAGAAAAAGAAACGGTTAAATTGGTAGTTAAAGATTGCTTTATTTCTGTTTTATATCTACAAATTTGAAATTTAAAACACACCCGACACAATAAATGAAACATCAAGTCCAAAATTTGGCTGTCTTGTTCCCTTGTTGAGCTGATAGCTTTGGTAGCATTGCTCCTGAATAAAATGAACCACAATAAATCCGTCCATTCGTTTGAGCGCTTCAGTACCACAGACAGATACACAGTCTAACATACAGATGCTTCAAGCTGTTTATATAACACTCGAGTTGAAACAGACGACCCTGCGTTTCTAAGGGTGACTAGCTAGAAGGCAGAATAAGACTTGACTCGAGTAAACTTTGACAATTCCATACATATTTATGTGGAGTTGTTTAGCTCGTAGCTATTAAACAAAGGTTACGGTGGTGCTGTTTACAAGTGATTACTAAACAGTCCAAAATCAATCACCCCATGGAGCCGGACTAGTACGTACCATTTACCACTGCTTTCGACGTAGGCCGCTTACCATTTACCAGTGTTGTCGACATACGCGTCACGTCTCATCGGGACCGTCCAAGTTCCAATGGAAATGAGGGGTTATTGAGAGGAAAGAGGATTTATCATCATGTTATCTTGCTTCGACATGAAATGAGCCTATAACAGGAGAAATTATATGTATGCGTTAAATGCTTTACTTAATGTTGTCTTGCGAGTCATTGACAGCATGATTTTGAGGGTCCGTTAAACTTTGAGTGCGTACTCCTGCTCCAAAAGTGTTGCCAAACCTTCTGTTCTCTCCAAAAATTACTTTGGCAGGAAATAATAGAAAATAAATGACGACAAATTTTGGCAAACTCTGCGTTTTTTATGTGAAATATTTGGTTTGTCTATTAGAACGCGCAGTAGTCCGCTAAAGGTATATAGGCAACTTTTTTTATGTAGCCTGGGTTGTGTCCCGCTGCTGGGCAAAGGGCTGCCCTTTCTCAGACCACTCCTCCCTTTCCCGTACCGCCCCAGTCCAGTCCGGCAAAAACCTGTCCAGGTCGTCCCGCCATCGCCTTCCTCTAGGCCGGTGTCCATCGGTGGCTACCCATCCACCATTCACCCATATGCCATGTTGTAATAATATATTTTCTAGAATTTCCTGCCAAGGTGCGTTCGTATTCATATTTTTATTGCACTGTACATAAATGATAAAGGTACATGAAAACTTATGCTCAAACTACCATTAATTAGACTAAGTAAAGTTGGCAAGTATGTGTATTGTTGTCTAGTACCCAAGATACAGGGAATCCTAGTTTGGGGCAAGATCAATGTGTGTAAATAGTGTCCAAGGTATTATTAGTATTATTATTCGTGGGGCACTGTATTCGCTTCTACAAAAATACCACAGGAATCATTGATCCTTCCTAAAAAGAGGTTCAAAAACTATGTTAAAAATGAGCTGATAAGAAAGTCCTATTATAGTATTATGGAATACTTAGATGACAAAACTGCATGGTCCATACCATCTCAGCGCACAGAAATTCGACGAGGGGCGATGGATCAAGTCTATCACTCGCCGGCGAATTTCCTTAGACCGAAACCAGTACCTGTTGTAAAGTCACTTTAAAAAAAAGAAGGTATGGGGGAGTTTCTTGCCGTTTCTTCTTCACCCCGAGACCCACCTTCCGAAACGATGTAGTTTTTTTTATGTAAAAAAAATTGACTTGTAGTTATAAGTAAGTATAATTTTGACGTTGAGTATGACAATGTATTTATTTATATTCAATAAAAAAAATAATCTTGAAATCTTGAATTTTGAATCTTAAAGGCGAGCTTATCTCTGAATTTATCCAGAGATTTTCCCAACAAACTTAGGATTATGCTCAAAACCTCATCTCCTTAGGCCATGTAGCAGGCAAATCGAGTGCTGCGGGCAACGACAAGACATTTGCCGGCCATGATTTATAGCCACTGTTATCGACACGGTGCAGCCTACACCAGACCTTCCCCTGCCTTGTACCCTTCTGTCTGATAAGGGATGGTGTGGAGTCGACATCGACTGGCGTGGGGCAATAATATGCAAAAAAAACCTACGTAACAGGCTAGTGTGGGGGTCAATGACTTATCATTGTTATATTTTTTCATTTGCAGTTCTTTGTCTTAAACTGAATTGATTTATCAGTTCGAATAACAGCCATAAAAATAACTTATAATAGGGATAAATAGGTATTTAAAAGTATGTATACAAATAAATTTATGAAGAGTCAGACAAAATTCCTAAGGTTAAAAATCTAATCATAAATTTCTTTTTCATAGAGTATTTTAGTAGACTGTTCTCTCTGAATACATTAATTCAAATACCTACTTTTCTATTTAATCTGATAAATTCTATTGCCGGTGGTCTAGCGGTTACTCGCTCGCCTGTTAAACAGGGGATACGGAATCGAATCCCGATGCTGTCCGGTGGGTGTACCAATAAAATGTATGTAAATATTTTGTTAAAAACATGGTTTATAGATAGGATACCCATCTCCACCGCCCACTTCAGGTCTCCAAAATATACAAAACAGGAAAACTAACTCCACACATCCCCGGTTCTCTCGCCTCCCCCCCCTTCATCCGCGCCCCCCCTCGCGCAATTTTTTGCAAGATTTTCCGGTTGAGTGCGCGCGCGCCGACGAACGGGCGCTGCGCCTGATTAATCGACGATTGGTTATTTCGGGCCAAGTTTTCGGGCGCTCCAGTTTTGGGCAAAGTGTTTGGAACAACCCCTTTCTTGCTGGACTTGGTTGTTTGAAAGTTTATATTTTTCAATGTAGATGCGTATTTTTAGGTTGTCTTCGGCTCTCTCTGTCTTGTTAAATTCTAGGCGAGTTCGAGTTGAAATTCATTATAAAATTTCAATGTAATGCCAAAGGAGACCCAACAATATTCAGTTCTAACTCATTTTCTATATAACTATTAGAATTGCTACATAGTTATTTAAAAATATAATTAATGTAATTTGCCAGTCTGCCCTAAAAGAATTCGACGCTTCTCTCTCCATAACTTGATTATAAATTAAAACAATTTAAAACTTAGGCGCAACTGTGTCCCAGCCACAAACAGTAACAAGCCGTGCCGTGAAGCTTTGCGTTTAAATCTGTAAAATTTAAAATAATAATCTCATTTATATCATGACCAAAACATCATCTCGTTCAGTCCCGAAATTCGGCGATTCAGAAATCAATCTGCAGTTCACCAACGCGTAAACGCGCACGTCGGCGCCAATGCGCGTCGGACGCATATGCGCGTTTCTGGACGTGTGTCGTGTCGACTGGTTTTGATGATTAGCCCCTCGTCGTTCTAGGGTGGGCACAGCGTACTGTTGTGCAAGTAACATCTGCATGCCTGGGGCGTTCGTTTGGTGTAATTCAGATTGGGTAAATGGATTGGGAAACAAATACTGGTAATCATTTTACGTATGGCAGGAAAAACCTACTGCTGATTGTTTTGACGACCCGAATGGCCGAGTCGGCAGTGACCCTGCCTACGAGGCCAAGGGTCCCGGGTTCGAGTCCCGGTGCGGGAAAATATTTGTTTGATGAGAACGGATGTTTGTACGCTAGTCATGACTGTTTATCTATCTAAGTATACTATTTATCTATATAAGTATGTTTATCGTTGTCTAGTACCCAAAATATAGGGAATCCTAGTTTGGGGCTAGATCAATGCGTGTAAATAGTGTCCAAGGTATTATTATTATTATTATTTTTCCCTCACTGGCTGGTAGAAGCGCAGTGGTGTCCATGTTTAGCTAGTGATCCATTTTGCATGGGGGCTAGCCCATCGATGGGGATATGAAGGTTTTCTCACGAAGATTTCTATCATCGCTATACAGATGCAATCTTGTAGTGACAGTTTCACACCGACCCGTCTTGCCGACAAGACATTTTTCCGTTATAGGTTTTGAACTTTATAAAATGCCGACAAACACCTTAATATCTCCTAAGACATAGAACCTAGCTTCATAAATTAAAAAGTATACTTTAGTATAAAGTAATATTCTGATGCGCTGTTAAATGTACTTCAATATTGCAAACCGCGTCATTAAGCTAGCCTTTCCCGATAAGGAGTAATTTGGTGCTATGTCACTGGAACTTTTTCATTGCTCGTCAGTGTAACATGTACTAAAATATAATTACAAAAACAATATCTCAGATCATTCGGCACAGCACTGCCTTTTAGCAATAATATAACAAGTTTTCACTAGTTGCTAACTGAAGACGAGTTCAACACACATACATACATAACAATGTTAATATGTTTGTACAAATTGAACAGAAGTGTAAAGTTATTACTCAGGGAAAACCACAAACCTGTAATTTGACGGGAACTTCAAAGGTTCAAAGATTCTTGAGAGATACACGGTAAGGATCGGGTGAATGTTATACATGTACGTACATATGTGTATTACGTATAATTATCATTACTATACATCACAGAAGTATAGAGATGAAAATAATACAGTTACTTCCTGATAAGTCCAAAGAACGATATTTATGAACTGCCAAAACGCTTATTTAGTAAAACGAAGAGAGTTATAGGGAAAACACAATCTTGACGTCATAATATAAGGAGTCTCATTTTAATAAAAAATATTTTTATTTAGAGTATGAGGGTTACCGTTAGCTTTTAGAGCCTATATGTAGATACATAAATAGGTTTATCTACACACGTATCATAAACCCTCTTTACTGCGTCTAAAAACCACATGTTAAGACCAGCATAATGTAAAACTATTTGGTAAAAACTCATTTTTTATCTGAAAATTTGTACATTATGACCATAATCTACAAAAAATTGTCAAATTATGGTGTTCAAATTTCAAACGCCGACGCCCGCCTGCGTGCCGCCGCTAGTTTTTCTGTGAAGTTGGTACTACAGAACA
Organism: Argyresthia goedartella; assembly: GCA_949825045.1. NCBI lineage: Eukaryota > Metazoa > Arthropoda > Insecta > Lepidoptera > Argyresthiidae > Argyresthia > Argyresthia goedartella. The sequence continues at coordinate 6,699,904 of OX463818.1, forward strand.
AGCTAACCAACTCAATGCCACAATGCCGGTCAAACATGCGGTTCCTGAACACATCAAAGAAAGCTTATGATATGTGTGTATATAAACTAGTGAATGTATATGTAGCAGTCATATAAACTACTATTTTTCCATTTTAATTTATATCTGGCATTAATCCAACCGCTATACCTATCTCAATTCGGAACGTTCGCAGACGTCGCGCCATTGTGATTTCAGATGCATTTGAGATCGAAGCTCGAGCGAAAATCATTTGAAGAATATCGAGGTAACCGGAATTACTTTTTGAATTCTGTATTAAAGAACGACGGTAAATCTTTTCTCGTAATATTAGGTTTGGAATAATAAAAAAAAACTCTTGTTTAATAAAAATCTTAAAGACCTCCGTGTTCTAATGGGTTTCACGCTTGCTACTCATACAGGAGATGCAGGTTCGAAACCTGACCATATACCAATGAGATAATTAATTTATCTTGAGTACATTATCGGACGTTCAGTATTTTGGAAGACACGTTAAGCTGTAGGTCCCGGCTACTGACGCTACTCGGTAGTTGTAAAACCCCTCCATAAACCCGCATTGAGCCAGCGCGGTGGAGTATGGCTTAATCTCACTCGTATCCTGGTGAAGGCCTTTACCCCTCAGTTGGGATATTAAATGCCTACATTTATTTTATATTATATAAAAAATCTTACGAGACAAAAAAGCCGACTAAATTTTAACGCTTTTTGGAAGTTCGTATCAAGTGTTGATAACCCAAGCGCAAACACGTATTTAAAGACAAATTAAAGTCTAAACTCAGCCCTTCGTATTTCATACTCGCCGTAGGTAGGTACGAGCATGAAGGGCTACCACGACTCAATGATTTTCACGCGGATTTGCGTCCGCAGCCATCACACATAATGGAGGCTGCGGCGGTAATACTGTAACAGGCCGGCACGTTTTATTAATACTATACACTCGTTTTAGAATAATGGACCACTTTGTAGGGAATAGCAAAGTGGATTAAAAACTACTATTAAAAATTTAAGTCACGCCTTCTCTTTAGGACTTGAGAACTACCTGTCACCGCTAAGTATTTATACCCGATAACGCCAAATTGAAGGAAATGTTTTTGAGCATAAATATCTGTATTGTATTTATCTGCCTATATATGTATGATCAATTGATATGATTTGAAAGATTTTTATCATATGAGGTGTAGTTAGATTCGTAAAGATTTATTCTTGTTTAAAAATTAAGGAATATTTACTGTTCCGAAAACTTGATATCTTCAGAATTTAAAGCACTTTCCCTCCAGGTGCGGTTTGGGAATTCCACCTTGTGAGAGGTCTAAAAACGAAAACAAAGTCTAAAAGGTATAACTGGACGAGAAAACGAATACAGGTACCACAGGCAATACTCATTCCTCTCCAAAGCAATCACAGTATTCCGGACCGCACTCTATGTATCTCGCAGTATTCCAGACCGCACCCGTAGAACGTCGCCGCCGTGCATTGGCTGCCTCCGTCGGAATCAATGCTTTCGACTCGGTTGCAGGTAGACGGTGGTTTTAGAGGCGGCAGTAAGAATAGCTTTTTGAGACCTCACATATTTTTAACCACGCTTTTCCGCCATTTTGGAAAAAAGCCACAATTGCTGCCAGAGATGGATAGAGTTAATTATTACAAATCAAAGTATGTAGTTATGAATTCCTATGGTCCTGTGCACGCCACAAATGCTGAGGCCTCGCCTTCTTGCCTGTAAAGTATGACAAATGCTACGTCGCGTAGCAATGCGTTACGCTTCTGATATTATACTGATTAACAATTACACTAATAACTGATTTTGACTGACTAATATTGAAGGAGGGTAGTATTTTTCAAGCGTTTTCACATATGTATCTATAATTTAATCTTCTGTATTCGATGGTATTACCATTTCGTTAATACGCACTACAAACAAAACGGTCTGACGGATTATTAACTTAAGAGTTGTCTTTAGATTCGCCTCAATTGTTGTATACTGCGAAATTTGGGGCCAGAAATGTAAACAAACAACTGTCATTTTCCATTACAAAAAGAATAATATGAATGCCAGAGTCAACGGTTTTGTTCTAGAACATGACAGTTGTTTGTTTACATTTCTGGCCTCAAATTAAAAATCGCAGTTTAGTGAAAATTCTAGTATTCCACTTCTTCTACATTCAATCCACTGACCACAGCACACGTGTTATATGGTAAGCTGCCAATACGAGAGACGAGGGCTGTGTAGGATTTGCATGCATGCATATGTATATCTTATTCTTGCATGCATGCCAGTAGAATCCCATACAGGGTCTAACATGACAAAGAGACCAAAAAAAAAATGAACTCCGGTACATTTAGCGAAACAGACAGAACATGCCCTTATCTCATACGGTGTGGTAGACTCTACCAGGTATAGAGGGATATTTAGGCCCCATTTTAAAAAAGTACTCCATTTGAGGTGACATGGGAGATAGCTCATCGCAACGGCTATGGAGATGTGAAGGTTTCCTCAGAATACGGAAATATAATAAGAAATGTACCTAATTAACTTTTATTATTTTCCTGACTGCAGGGTAGAAGAAGAAGAAGGGTAATGTTTTTCAAGCATACATATGTATGTATGACAATTTCGTAAGCACGCGCTATAGCCCAAACAGCTTAATGGATTCTAATAAATGAGGAGTCCCAGGATTTGTCATAGTCTTAAGTCAAAAATTAATAGCAAATAATTTAGGTAGAAAAATGTTGTTTACAAAGTAATTGATGCAGTTACTTTCATGCTCCATGTACGTAACCAGGTGCATTCTTATGTTTGTATGTGGTATTGAAAGAAAATGCTATCGGGTTATTTGTTTTTATAATGGTTCCACTTGCTTATACTATACATAAGTAGTTGTAGTTATTTCATTATTTAGGTTTCTGTGCGATCCAAAGTCTCCCGTCCTGTCCACACATTCTCTTATGGTTCTTAACTTATCGGTAATAAATGCCCTCAAATTTAAATTAGTGACCCATATTATTGGCAACGGATATAATGATCACCAAAATATTTTTTTCTTACCCAGAATGGGTAAATGATCCTCAAAAGTTGCAGAAAATCTCATGGCAAAATACTGCGGTAGCTTAGGTGAAGGGTAAAGGGGGTGAGCGAAGCCCCCTTTATCCTTCGTGTTAGGTTGAACATGTAAGAACAACAAAACATACTTAAAACATAAGCCCACAAAACATAAAAATAAGTTTGGTGATCATTTATCCAAACACAATTTGGTGGTCTTTTCGAATTTATTGGTAGTAAATTTTCGAAATTTTTGGTAATCGTTTAAACACAAGCCTATATTATTTACCCTTGCACCTCTCGCAGGAGTAGCAGGTTCCATGCCCGCTGCTCATCATGTATCAAAGAGATAAATCATTTATCCTAAGTACATTATCTGGCGCACCGTGTTCCGGAGGTCCAGCTGCTATCACCACTCGGTGTTGGAGTTGTGAAACCCCTTCACCAACCCGCTCAATCACACTCGTACCCTGGTAAAGGCCTGTGCCTATCGTTGAGATTTACTTTTTACTATATAAGGTCAAATCCACCACCCCATTAATTAATCATGTTATTATGCATCCAGGAGTGATTAGAGATTAGACCACTCTATACACCTCATCTCGTAATTAGACATATGAGACGTACTATTGCAATCTACTAATCGGTTTAGTGCGAGTCAGTGGTGTGACTATGACTAGTCGGACTGTGGTTTCAGAGTGGCTTGGATCTATCTCATGGCCAAATGCATATCTGATCAAATTAAGTGCCGCTTAAGGACTCATGCCATTTCCCGTTATTGGTTTTGAGTTTTATTACCATGGCATAGGCGCGGTAATGGGCCGGTTTTATTTATTTATTTATAAAACAGATTAATGCACAACATTACAGACTATGTCCAAGTCGTTGTACACATACAAATACACAAATAACATATATACCCTTCCATTGAAACCAGATTGAAAAATAACAAATAACAAATTATTTTAACCTTTCCACTCGCGTATGAACACCTAGTATGGACTTGCATAAAATTTTAATTTACCTACCGTCCACTCGCGCACGAACACCTAGTATGGACTTGCATCAAATTTTAATTTACCTACCGTCCACTCGCGCAGCGCTGTCCAGTGTCCATACTAAGTGTTCATACACCTAGTATGGACTGGGAATAATATTTATATTTATTTTTATAAAATAATTACTACTTCCCACTATTCTTTTTTATCACTTGCAACACTGACCGGAAATAGAGGATAAACGTACCTTCTCTCTGCATCTCGCACTTGATTGGTCGACTGACTGAGTAAATGAAAAAAAATAAAAACGGTAATGTGGCTGGCCGCCATGACAATTTGGCTTTATAAAACCATATTTTTTATTGCTATTGAGAGGGTTTAAGGCTGGCCACCCCGACAGCGGAACTAACAATTTCACCATGATCTTACTTTAAGAGAAGATTCAAATTTTTAAAAAGTGCCTTGACCTGTCAGAGAGACAGAGACAACATAACATAATCTTTATATAACGACTAAATAAAAAACAAGGACGATGAGAAAGTTGATTGCCTCCTGCAAATGCTCAGCGATCACCCATTCTCATCCGGACTTAGTTTGCTCGAAGAGATCTCTTGCTAGAGATAAGCCCGCCTTTGTGCACTGTTTTAACCTTGTTATATATCTTGTTATTTTAATTATTTGTGTTCAATAAAGAAATTATGAATTATGAAATCCGGTGCGAAATTGTTAGAACAAATATTGAGAAAAGCACATTCTGAGATATCTTCGGGGGACTTTTCTATCAAGTAAAGATAATCAAACTACGTGTATACGTTCTCTAATTCCTGCTGACACTCACAATAAAAACGTTAGTATAGAGAAACAACTGCTATAATACTCCTATTTTGCGTAACTGAGGATTTAAAAAAGGTTGGTTGGTCTTTGGCCAGATAGAAATCTAGTCATCCCAAGATCACTCCAGATTAGTGCTAACTAGCTAACTAATCTCAAAACATTTCATAGTTTTTTTTAATGGAGATTAGTGATTATTCGCTTTATTTTTTCCTGGCTATGTTTTCATTGCGACAATCAGTTTGCGCCTTATGTCATGTTTCCATAAATATATAAATCCGAGACAACTAAGTGTCAAGGGGGTGTGCAAGTTTTCATATGGGAAGCTGGGACACTAAATTTAATTTAATTTAAAAATTTTAGTGAAGAATATTGTACGCACTTGTTGCTTCATGTAGAATGTATTACTTCACAATCGTAAGACCTACCTACATATAACACCTACTATTTACAACTGCAACTTGAACTTAAACTTGAGGGTCTGTGTAGCAGGTTGCTCCTCTCCCTCAAATATGGCGAGGGGGGTGATGGCTGGTGCACAAGTCATACTCGTGAACGGGTGCTGTTGGGGCGGCTGGTCCAGTCTGGTTTCTCATAAGTTATGTTCATCACAGCTATTGTTTCTACTTATTTCTTTATTTTGTAAAATTTATATTTTGAGACATTATGGCATAAAAAAATTACGAAATTTAAAAAATGACATCCCTGTAGAGGTTCTCGTGCTATCTTATCTGATGAGCGTATTTCCTAAGCACTGGTAGAGTTTATATGGAGTTTCCTTTTCCTATGCGAGATTCAACGATGAATCACCGAAACTTGAAACGGAAATTTCTTTTTTAAAACTCAAACCATAAACAGTTAGTTACTCATTAGTTTAGTAGATCATATTTGATTTATTTTAGTTTCCCCCATGTAGGGTTACCATATCTCAGACTTTGGCCTGAGATCTCAGGGTTTTCAGGTTCATCTCAAGCTCTCAGGGTTTGGACTGAGATCTCAGGCTTTTCAGGTTCATCTCACACTCTCAGGGTTTGGACGGAGATCTCAGGCTTTTCAGGTTCATCTCAAGCTTTCAGGGGTTTGGACTGACATCTCAGGCTTTTCAGGTTCATCGCAAGATTCCGGCCGGATTTAGGAAATTTCCTGGGTTTTATTTTTTTAAATAAAATCTATATTTTTCTGAGATATTGTATATAACAATGATAAATAATAATCTTCCCATTATTTGTTATTGTTATAAATGAGATCTAAAAATTTACAATGTTTTTTTACCTACAAAGCTTCAATTCGAAAAAATCTCAGGCTTTTTCAATAGGAATCAGGCTTTTCTCAAGCTTTTTAAATTTTGTGTCTGGTAACCCTACCCCCATGTACTCGAGGAACTTCCCACCCATGTACCAATGTACTTCCGAACTGACTTGTAAAAGTACATTCATTTTGCCAACTTTCAATAAAATATTTAAGTTGGAGTTTGAGTTTAAGTCGGGCGTTACAACTTATATTTCAACATGGAAAAAGTCTTACTACCGCCGCACAGTTTTCAATAAACAAACATACATATTATTTGTTTTATTTTTGATTGCCAAACTGAATTGATTGTAACTGAAGAGAAAACAATGGAAGGTATCCCAATAAACTTCATACATACCCCACATGAAAGCGAAACAGTTTTCGCGGACTGTCAGCTGTTATGTATGACGAGCGAGAGACAGTAATAGTATGACGTTAAATGTCCATCTTTAAGCAGTCAGTTTTGCATCCGGGCCTCAGTGTTCGAGATAGATCCTCTTAATTAAGAAAGTACATGAATGGTCCAAATTCTCTACCCTTAAGGCCAGAAAGATAGATAAATAGATATCTAATCCTGTTAAAAAATGGACATCATCGATGATTGAGATAAGTGCCCTCCTTTTGCCTTTCGAACTTTACTATAAGCTAGATATTCTGCATACCATCTTAATATATTCGCAACATGCTGAAACACAAGACGTTAATTATTCAAATCATCGACACGTTCAAACAAGCTTCCCCGTCAGAGGGCGTGCGCGGGTAACCGGAAAACTTGCAGTTATTAATAAATCCAACATGGCGGCAAAACAATCTTTGTCATCGTCGACTCTACCTATCCGCGCGTATGCAACTTGCTAGCTCGATGCATGTACAAAACAGCCTAGTGTGACAAAGCAGTAAACGCCGCACACCTGCTTTCCAAATTCAAATCTCTAAGGGTTTCGAATTAGATTTTAAATAGTGCTATGTTGCGATTGGTTGTTACAGTCAGGGTGGTGTCAGAGGGAGTGTTATTATAATGCACACCAGAACAATGTTCCAGTGCTTGACAATAATGCATGGCTGGGCTAATGTTTGCTTTGTACCGAGAGCTAGACTAGTTATGCTGACCGCGGTCCGCTCGGGGCGTGCATACGTAATTTGAGTTATGGAGTAGAGAATAGACAATTAATGTAGTCATGAATTTTGTATGAGATTAGGATTAGGCTTTGTATCAGATTCACGGTGACTTGGCCATAGCAAAATAGTAATTTTCGGGCGCAGGCAGTTTATAATGTTGTTCGGTGATACATGAACAGACTCTCTCTCCTCTCCTCCTCTGATCTATCATGACATTATAATCAAACCATCAACATTATCTAACTAGAGAAACAAAATGGTCTGCTTCCGTATCCTCATTACTTACTTCTATATACGAGTGTCACCAAGCCCTGTCAGATTGCCCTGCAGTAGATTAAGGAATACAGTGGCTCGCGCGGCAACGACGCAGCCGACGCACTGGCAAGGCTGGGTTCGGAACAGACGGACAGACCAGAACCCATAATACCACTGCCATTCAGCTAGTTGAGGAACACCCTATGACAATATACAAAGGTAACTCACATACGTCATTGGTCAACCTTGGATACCTGCAAGCAAGCCAGACAGGCCCCCCGGATGGTCAGACCCGGATTATCGCGTAAGCTTTTGAAGCTAAAGAGGTCACAGCTCCGCTTGGTAACCGAGGCGATAACTGGACACGCTTTGCTAAACAAATACTTACACTCTCTAGGTGTTACGGGCAGCCCCCTGTGCAGAGCCTGCATGAAGGTGGGGGAGACAGCCACCCACGTCCTGCGTAATGTTCCGGCGTAGCCATCTACCGGGCAACACACCTCGGGTCGCCGAGGTCGCTCCAGGAAGTCGTCGGCAACATTAAGGGTCTGCTAGGCTTCCTACAGGAGCTGGGTTGGCAGGAGTGGTGCCCCCAACCCACGTCACGCAAAATAGGCGCAAATTAAAGTCGTCGAGTTGCAGAAAATCGGCCCGCGATGACCTAAACCTATATACTTACTTATATTTATTATATATTCTATATATTACATCTGGCGACATAAAAGATGGCGACATAAAAGATGTTTTATGTCGTTGCACTTTTCCATCATTTCCGGTTACATGCCCATTAAGCTCCGATTGGCGGAAGCTCGGCGGGAGCTTTAAGCCTACGAAGCTGGCCAGCCGATACTGCGTTTTACAGTTCACGCCTATTAGGCCTATCGTGTGAACGCAGCTTAGCAGACTTTGTTTCATGATATACTTGAAAGGCGATGTGAAGGAAATTAAATGCTTCACGTATGGCGACCTCTGTGGCGCAGCTGTTGTGGCTCTGCCTACCATGCGAGAGGTCCCGGGTTCGATCCCCGGCTAGAGATAAAGATAAAAAACCCCAGGACTTAGATGTTTATATATGTGGTGTGACGTCACTGTTTCTGGTTCCCACGACACAGGGTATCCTAGTGTGGGGCCAGAAGCAATGTATTGTAAATGTTTATTTTTATATGTACATACCTTCCTTTATTCTTATGATTTTCAGGGTTCCGTACCCGAAGGTCTATATAGGCCCTATTAATAAGCCCCCGCTGTCCATCCGTATGTCCATCACCGTCTCATCAACCGTAATATAGAAAATATAAATGTTAACAGAATGTGTATAGCTAAAATATGAACAATAGGCATTTTTTTACTTTTTTTGCGTTTTTTCTTGTACCTTACGGAACCTTCGTGTGGGTGTCCGACTCGTACTAGCCGATTTTATTATACATCTCTAGCTATTTTGACTTTACCAACATAAGTATTAGTATTATCTAGATCAAATATGTAACAGGAAGATGTTATTTAACCTCTCCTTTGCCATAGACGTTCTGGACGCTCGGCGCCACTACCGTCAAATACCACGGACGTTCCAGAACGTCCAAGGACAAAAGTTTTAAAAACCGGAATATCTTTGGCAATTTTTGTAGTGTTGGCAAGGTTGGAGTGTGTGCAGACGGAAAATGAGCCAAACTTCTATATCCGGTATAATGTCTATGGTCTTTCAATGAAAACAATATTGCAAACATGTCTATAGATGTGGATAAGGTATTTTCCATATTTTATGAAAATTTGAAACGCTGAAATATTGAACATTTTCTATAAGAACACACTAATGTTTTTATTGTTTTGAAAAGGTCGTCTTGTGTAAATTACGTAGGTATCAAACAACATGTACATGTTATTGATGTTTTTCTTATGTCGGCTAGATTTGTGTCGAGAGGGAGCATTTTCATAGAAGTCTGTGTTTCTCATGTCAGTACAAAAATAAACTAAGGTCACAGTGACATTTTTTTCACATAGGCTAAGAGAAGGTTTCAATGCCTACTCAGATGTACAACTCTCATAATTCTGAGTGTTACCATTCCAACAGAATCACTTGATATATTACTCAAGTGCCGCGCGCCCCGCGCGCTCAAAATCACCGTGGATTCTAGCGTTTTCGGCGCGAGCCGCTCTGGAAAAGGAGCGGTTAAGGTGTTGATATGGGCATCATTCTGACTAACTTTTATTATTAAAGCTTTTGAGCGCAACAGCTTTATTTTTGAAATCTCTTTACCTTCTGGACCAGGTTGTCATTGTTTAGAGAAGAGATAAATAAAGTCTCTAACCATCTCTTAAAATATTGCACCTTTTTACACCCTGCAACTAATTGTTGCTCTCTGGCCACACCATACCACGCGATGATGGAGCAACACAAAATACTAGGCCAGAGGCTGGGGCTATCTGTCCCCCTCTCCTATCAAGGCAAAGCTTTTACAGCCAAAAGGTTAAAAGTGAAAAAAGACAGTTAAAAAAAAAACTAGGTTATACATTCTACGCTATAGCAATTCAGTTGAGGAACTGTCAACGGCAATGGATTTTTTTTTGCGGCAGCGGCTTGTATTTCTTTTATTATGAATTCATGAGTTCAAAATGTAAACAAAAGGAAAAGTCGGACTTGGGTGCAACCGTATTTAGCCTGATTTGTCAGGCTAAATACGGTTGCCAAGCCAAGTTTATTGTGAGATGAATTGGACAATAAATTATCCAAAAACTTCTCCAGATTGTCTCAGAATTTTAAATAAAGCTAGTTATTTAATTTAATAAACAACCAATATGATGGATTCAATATCTGCGCCTACAAAACTTGCCTTAAATTTACAATAAATTATCATACCTGGTTATTCGGCAATTCCTTTCGGAGATATTGAGCAAATTGGAATATTTGGAGGAATTGGAAGCAATATCGCGGAAACGAATGCCGCATTTTCCACTAATCGCTCCAGATTCATCCATTACAGTTGCCGGGCAATTATTACTCAAAAATTTCCCGTGTACGTATGTAAGGTACGCTACCTTTACTAACCTGATTATTTTAATTTGACTTGTGTTTAAGCGATTACAAAAAAAAAAACGAAAATTTACTACCAATAAATTCAAAATGACTGCCAAAATGGATGGATGTCCACCAAATTGTGTTTGGATAAATGTTCAAACTTATTTTTATGTTTTGTATACTTAAGTTTATGTTTTTAGTATTTTTTGCTGTTCTTTCATGTTCAACCTAACACGAAGGATAAAGGGTACACCTAAGGCTACCGCAGTATTTTGCTTTGATATTGTCTGCAACTTTTGGTGGTCATTTAGCCATTTTGGGTAAAAAAAATATATTTTGGTGGACATTATATTTGTTGCCTTTTAATTTTACCGCCTGACACTTCTCGGCTTTTTGAATTTTTTTTAAATCGTAAATCAATTAACTGTTTTCTGATTTTCCCTTCATGCTACCAAATTTCAAATTTCCAGGACATCTTGATTACTTTCAGCGACTAAAACCGAGAAGTGCCGAGCCGTACAGTTAAAATAATCGTGCTGTACTAGGGTACTGAAAACAGCCACTCCGTACCTAGTAGCGATAGCATGCAAGGCTGTACTGGTATATTAAGTGTTGGTAGCGTTGGCAACGGAGGCAGGGCGGCTCCAGCCATTACTGCTAATGACTTCGACACGGTACCTGCCTCGCATCGACTCAGGGTTGTCACTGCAGGGAAATATATGAACTCAAACTTTTTTTTTTTTCGTGAGAAGTCAAAAATAATGCTCTTTTACATGTCAGACTATACATGGAGAAAAATGAAAAAATAATTAAAATATGATCATCTGAACTAATTAGTTATTAGAGCTTATAGTTTGAGTTTGAAATAGGAAATTTCCGGTTCAAGTGGTGATTAATGGCTGAATCTCTGGCTCAGGAAAAGGAAACTCCATTAACTCGACAGTGCTTCGGAAATACGTCCGTCAGAGAAGGAAGCACGAAGTAACTCCACAAGGATGTTATTTTTTCAATTATCGATATTTTTTTAATGCCAGAATGTACAACGTAAAATAATCTAATCTAATGACAATATTATAATATCTTATCAAAATTGCCAATAAAATGTCTCAAAATAACAATTTTACAACACAAATAAGTAAGAACAAACAAAAGCTGTAATGAACATAACTTATGACGGGAAACCAGACTGGAGCAGTCCCCCCAAGCAGCACCCGTTCACGAGTAGGACTTGTGCACCAGCCATCACCCCCCTCGCCATATTTGAGGGAGGGGAGCAATGAAAAATTATTGTTCTCACTGCGGATAAATAACAACATAACAAAGGTCACGCCTTTTCCCATACGGGGTGACAGAGATACAGTGACCAAGTTTAGCCAGTTAATCAATAATCCATTTTGCGTTACAGGGGCTAGCCGATCGCCGCAGATTTAAGGTTTCCTCACGATTTCTGTCGTTATATTTTCTTGCTTACCTTTTTTGTGATGTAGCTACAAATTTACAGTTTTCGTAATTTTTTTTTACTTGTGCTATATGTATTATTATTATTATTGCCTTTTGCCAAATTTCATGATTTTAGGTCCATGGAAAGTACCCTATGTATCATCGAAATACGCGGCAATATTGCGGCTCTTATTTTGATGTCGTGGTTGTTAGATGTTTGATTTTTTCAAAGTTCTATGGTACTGGCTACGCAATGACTAATCGATATCAATTTCAACTTCATACTTATACGTTGTCTTTAAAAAAGGGTCTTAGAAAGAGAAAAAAAAACGGTCAAGTGCGAGTCCGTTAGGTTCCATAGCACCGTACAATGGTAGGTATGGTGTGGAGTGAATAGTTGAGATTTTACATAGCAAAATGTTGTTTACAAAGTTATTAGTGCGGCTACTTTCACACTACATGTACGTAACCAAGTGCGTTCATAAGCTTGTATGTGCGGTATTGAAAGAATTGTTGTATGGGAGCCCCCTACAATATTTATTTTATTCAATTTTTTTATATTTGTTGTTATAGCAGCAACAGAAATACATCATCTGTGAAAATGTCATCTGTCTAACTTCCACGGTTCATGCGATACAGCCTGGTGACAGACGGACGGACGGACAGTGGAGGCTTAGTAATAGGGTCCCCTTAGGCACCCTTCGGATACGGAACCCTAGAAACGGACGGACGGACAGACTGATAGATGGACCTCAGAGTGATCCTAAAAAGGCTATATATTTTCGCTTTCATATGACATTCGCAACGCATGTAAGAGAGGTGTTTACAAGAATTATAGATTTTTTTCTCTTCTTTATTTTACTACACATGCGCATACGTTTAATCAATAATAATAATAATAAATGCATCCCGTTAATGTCCCCACCGAGAGACACAGGCCTTTACCCGGATATGAGTAAGGTAAAGCCATACTCCACCACGCTGGCTCAGTGCGGGTTGATGGTGGGGTTTTTATGCCACGTAGCCGGGGCCTACAGCGCTTAACGTGTCATTACATGGTCAGGATTCGAACCTGCATCTCCTGTGCGAGAAGCAAGAGTGAAACCCATTAGACCACGGAGCTCTTTAACCAATAGGTAATTCAAAGTAATAAATCAGTATTTCTTTGTATAATTAATTTATCTACACAAAACAAATCAAAGCGTTACGCCTTTTCTAATAAGGCTTGCCAAAGGGCACAGTTGCGCCCATGTTTAGCTTAATGACGATTGCTAAGTATATGTAAATATCTACAGTAAAGACATTTGGAATTTGGAATTTGAGCTATAAGTTAGTTTAACCAATATGTAATTTAAAGTAATAAATCAGTATTTCTTTGTATAATTAATTTATCTACACAAAACAAATGAAAGCGTTACGCCTTTTCTAATAAGGCTTGCCAAAGGGCACAGTTGCGCCCATGTTTAGCTATAAGTTAGTTAGGTTATAGTTAGCCAGTAGTCCATTTTATTTTACGCGGCACGGTACTACTAGGCGAGGCTTAGTCCGACTTACATGGTACATTAATCGGACTTTTTGCACTGATTTAAAAAAACTGTCGTTGGCAGCCCTAGCGTGAACGATATCAATGCAGCGATGCATTCGGCACATGCTAGCCCGGACCGTGTGCGAATACCTACAATTAGCATGCCGACTGTAGACATCAACATGAAACGGTGCGCTCCTGCGGGGCCTGAGGAGTTCGCACATTACATTCGCATTCGTTTTATCTTCGTTCAACAATGTCGGAAGACGTGTGAAGGAGGGTAATGTGTTTCGAACTAACTTTAGTTAGAGGTTTTACGTGGAACAGCTGGCAAAAAACTGAGAGGAGTATGGAGAGCTGAGTGGTGTAGAGGCACATAAGAAGAAGAATGCGATTATTGAAAAAACTCGTCGGTCCATATTTATAATTACCGGATTATACTCTTTGGCCGCGACATATTTCAACGCAAATGGTAATTTCGTTAACTATACTGCATACCAAACAGCGTAACCGATTTCAACAAATGTGATTTTGCTGTATTCGTCCAAATTGTGGCAGTAACATAGCTAGTGAAAAGCACCTCATATTTTTTTTCAGATATTATTTTGACACTAACTCCCAAATAGTGTTATTGATATTCAGTCGAATGTTTTGGTTTACCCGCTAGAATCTCGTTGTGCCAGCTTTCTTGTAGGCCTTGCACCACGATAGTTAGCGACACCAGTCTTGCGATGGGTTTGTATGGCAAGCGACAGAATTCGCGATACATAAATTGGATGTCGGAGAAGGTCCTCATTGTGTGAATGACCTCTATTGCCACGATATGGCGCAGATAGTATAGTAAGCATGCTTATGGTGCGTCCGTGGCCGATAAGTGTGCGTTCGCCATTAGTCAAATAGTTTTGAGCAAGCAAGGAGGACGAACCTCCCAGAGCTACCAGGAGCGCATACCACTCGGCACGTTGTTTAGCGCAACCCAGCATATCTTCAGCAGTTTCCATGATTGGATTTCCGCACTGACGTCTGCTGGCGATGTACGGCTTATGATATCCTTATGTTTATCGGCTCCTGGTAGTTGCATTGGCTGCTGGTTGATTGATGGGTTTGTTGGCAGTTTTTGACAGGTTCGGAGTTTTGTACATGTTTTTCATGGAGTCACGAATGGTGTGTCGACTGTTCACTTTTAGGTGTGTGTAATGGGTTAAAGGATATAGAATACTTTGAAGTTCCATAGAAAAAATGTATGGAATGACAAAACCACGCGGTTCATCTGTCGGGCTTAAGTAAACAAATATAAACATTTATATACAGGCAAATACATTTCTCTGGCCCCACACTAGGATACCCTGTGTCGTGGGAACCAGAAACAGCGACATCACACACATATAAACATCCAAGACCTGGTGTTTTTTTCTGTATCCCCAGCCGGGGATCGAACCCGGGTTCTCACGAATGGTAGGCAGAGCCGCAATCGCAGCGTCACAAAGGGCGTCACAACAACAAGATAAAGATTAGTCGCGATTAGCTAATCTTTATAAGGGCTAGTATTTAATCGCACATCAAAAATACAGATTTGCACAGTAAAAAAGGATCAACAAAAACAAATTTTATGTTTTAAATATTTTACTTAAGTTTATGTTTTAGGTATTTTTTGTTGTTCTTACATGTTCAACCTAACACGAAGGATAAAGGGGGCTTCACTTCGCTCACCCCCTTTACCCTTCACCTAAGCTGCCGCAGCATTTTGCGCTGATATTTGCTGTGCAAATAATGATTTTTGATGTGCAGTTTAATATGTCCCCTTCATAAGTAGCTCTGAAATAAGGAATATACTGTTACCAAAAGTTATAGAATATACATTTGCGTTAGGCTTACGTGCAACTGACGCCAAAGACCCCTAACAGTGCCTCTGCCTTTCCGTATGGGAAAAGATGTGATGCTATGTTTCCTATGTAAGTTGGTTTAGCCAACTTGTGCAGAGTGTTCTACTAGTGCTTAGTCGTGAATGAGAGTGTACATCGAAATACATTCGTCAGAGCACAAATGCTGCCATTACCTGTAATGAGTTCGCATTCAACACGTGCACTCAACAGCAAATTTAGCTTTTATATTTTGCACTTTGTAGTGATAGGTAGCTATGAAGCTATCTGCGTATTCTATTGTAAATAGCCGTGTTTTTGTCTCGCTAAGACTAAAAGAAAAACAAATCAAAAAACAGGTCTCTTTTTTGGACTCTTTAAATTTTTTAAAATCTCATGTGCAACAGAAATGTACAAATCCTGTAAAAAAATTACAAGTCTGTATTACGGTTCACGCGATACAGCCCTCTGACGGACAGACGGACGGACAGGGGAGGCTTAGTAATAGGGTGCCTTTTAGCACCCTAAAAAGGGGTTTGGAAATGGAATCTATGACTACTGCACAAAGGCTGAAAGAAGCGGCTTGGCACTTAGGGTCCCGTTTCACTTACTTCGGGTACGGACCCCTAAAAATGGCTCGGCCGATTTGAATTTGTTTTGTTTCAAATGTCTAAATAGAGGGGTGGTATACGAAAAATGGAAATTAGAAAAAAAACTAAAAGGACATCCGAAATAAATACTTTAACTTTTAGTGCTTAGTCGTTTGTGCCTCTTAAACGGAAGCTTATACAGGGTGTCCCATAGTAAGTATTAGAGGTTTACGTAATTATTGCTGGATAGTGATGACTGTTATGGTTTGCTACTGAATAAACTCTACCCTTATACTTTCAGCTAAAAAGATACAAAAAGCTTTTTAAATCTCGCCCCAAAGGGAGGGGAGTCAGGGGTGAGGTGGAAACTCGGGCCATAACCATATTTTACTTATGTCATAAAAACTAAGAAACATTGTGCCACAAAAGTATTATAATAAGATCTCTCTTTGCGCTCCGGTAGAAGGTGGTATCTGAAAAATCATCTATCTATCATCAATCATCTATGATTAAAAAATCTCAAAAAATTCAAAAAAAGACATTGTGCATAAAATTCACTTTACCTAATGTAAGGCACGTTGAGAGTAACATTGTATTGGGGTAAGTCAAACTAAAACCAGTAGATGAAACTGTATTTCTCGACATCACTATTGATGCCAAACTACAGTGGGGTACAGGGAATAATAATAATAATAATAATAATACCTTGGACACCATTTACACACATTGATCTAGCCCCAAACTAGGATTCCCTGTATCTTGGGCACTAGGCAACGATACACATACTTATATAGATAAATATCATACTTAAATTGACTGACGTTGCAACTGCTAGGCTTGTATATTTTAGTTATTTCCAAATCATTATGTCCTACGGCATACTACTATGGGGACGGGCTGCTGACATTGAGACCATCTTCATTTTGCAGAAGAGAGCGATCCGATTTATTTATAAGCTATGTAATAGAGTCTCTGAGAGATTTCTTCAAAGAAACCCACAAACTAACAGTTGCAAGTCAATATATCTATGAAAACATGATGTATTTGAGGAAAAATATCAGTTGCTTTAAAACCATTGATAGCCGCCACAATGTGAAAACTAGAAATAAACATAAACTTTCTTTTCCAATGTTTAGACTCACAAAAGTTAGTAGTTCTTTTATGGGACACTTTATACGTTTCTACAATAAAATTTCGCTAGAAATACAAAAAATATATAAAGCACACTTAGTGCACAAAGGCCTACTACAAAATTAAAGACTTTTTACAAGACACCGACATCTGGCATTAAACCAGTTCACTGCACCCTATATATTATGTACTAATAATTAGGCACCTACATAATGTTATATTATGCTTGCTTGATTACGTTATGACGTTCATTAAGTCTCAATTTTTGTGCTACTATGAATAACAATCTTTGAACTGCACTGAACTGAACTGAAAATGTATCTACGCTTCGATACGACCTTTTTCCAGATTGGGTCAGAATCTCTTTATGCTGTTGATAAAGTTTCTGGTGATGATGATGAGCTGATTATGTCGTACTGATGAAGATTGTGATTATTGATGACCTAAATTAAGAATGACGCAAGTTAAAAATATGTATATTTATCATAAAACTTAATTTACTCTATTTTCCTATTTGATTACCTACTAAAATTAGTGTCCGACCGAACGTTCGGGTTCGGGTTCGGGTTCGGCAAGGTTCGGCAGAAAAATGCAGGTTCGGCGCAAGGTTCGGGTTCGGCCATTTAGCGGCAGAACCGTTCGGCACCGCCGAACCTTTGTATTTGCTTGAGTTTTCGTGCGGAATTCGTATGATTTTCTCACTAGATGGCGCTGTATGTATCCTGCCTCGCGGTATCGTTGTGTATTTCCGATTTGATGACCTTTGAAAAGAAAGTGTAGTAAGCATCTTTCACTGAAGCTGTTCCGCTAGTCATGGTAAGTGTTTGTTTTACTCTTCTGTTCTTGTTCTATTACTGTATTTTTGTGTTGTGTGTGTGTGTGCCACCGCTCCCCGAGTGGTGGATGCCACCGCTCCCCGGGTGGTGAGTGCCACCGCTCCCCGGGTGGTGTGTGTCACCGCTCTCGGGGTGGTGGGTGCCACCCCTCCCGGGTGGGGGGGACTTTTTTTGCGGGCCACATAGCGGGAGTCTACGAGCCACCATCCGCCGCGTGTGGAATGCGGGTTTTTGTCGCGTAGGGCGAAGGGAAATATTGTGCGATACATTTTTTTTTATACGATTTTACCTAGTTCCACTTATGTTTTTTTTTGTGCATAAAAAATCAAAAATCTTGCAAGTTGAATATTACCGGAAAGGCTTTTTCCCGTTTCCGATTTAGCTGAAATTTTAGAAGGATACTGATATTTGTTGACTTTGAGCTGTTCTGATGATGGAAACGGAAGGTGACAAGGGGACTTCTGTAACTAAACGACGTAACCACATCGAGTTTGGGCTCGTTTGATTCGTCTTGACAATTTATTTGACTTTGAGTGATGTCACGGGTCTGATGATGGAGTCGAAAGGTGGCCTTGGGAACTCCATAATAAAAACTAAAAGACGAATTCATGTCGAATTCTGGCTCATTCTGTTATTCTTCACTTCTTCACTTTGGGCTCGGATGAGCTAATTTATTCACTTACTTTTATTTTAATAAATTCACTTACTTTTATTTGTTTTAACTTAAGTATATTTTTTTTCAGATGAAAGCTTTAAAATGCCAAACAAACAACAGAATCCGGTTTGGCAATACTTTGCAAAATGCACAACCGATCCATCGAAAGCTGTCTGCAATATTTGCAAAAAATCGCTATCATTGGGTAGCCACGAACGTAGGAAGCAAACAATACACTGCATAAAACGGCACTTAGCAAATTGTCATGGCGAGGAACACAGGCAGTTATTGAAACGACAGTCAGAAGTAGACGATTTGAAAAATGAAGCCAAACTGAAACGAACCAATGCTGCAATCTCATTGGAAGTATTGAGAACTGATAAACCGAATCTTGTCCAGGCCACGATCCCTAGTTTGGCCTCTAAACCTCAACACGTTCAATGGCCTGATGACCATGAAATTACAAAAAGGATTGACAAAGCAGTAATGGATCTTATAATTGTGGACATGCTCCCTTATGCTTTGGTGGAAGGTGAAGCTTTCCAGCGGCTCAATTTCAACGACCCTCAAGCAGTTCACAAATACCGGCTGAAGTCTGAAAAATATTTAAGAACATCACTGATGCCGCAGACATACGAGAAAATGAAAGCCAAAGTGAAGTCTTTAATCGCAAAAGCTGAGTGGGTGAGTGCTACCACCGACATTTGGACCAATGAATGTAAATCATGTTCTCTTCTCAGCTTTACAGTACATTTCATTGTAAATCATCAACGCTTAAAAGTTATATTGGGGGCATGCGTCCTAGAACAAGATCACACTAGTGAATATATTGAGCAAAAATTTACGGAGATGGTAAATGAGTGGAACTTGAGCGGCAAGATGTTTCTGGTGCTACGCGATAACGCAGCAAATATGATTTGCGCCATGCGTGGTCACTATGATTCTGTAGGGTGTGTGGCACACACACTCCAGTTAGTGGTAAAAAAATCACTCTTTGCTGCCGAAGCCACCAAAGATGTGTTGAAAAGATGCAGAAAGATCGTAGGCCACTTCCACCATAGTGAGCCAGCAACCAGGAAATTGACAGAATGTCAAAAACAATGCGGACTGCCAGAACATACTCTGGTGCAAGATGTTGAAGTTAGATGGAATAGTACGCACTTGATGTTACAAAGGCTTTTAGAGCAGAAGAATGCAGTCAACTTGTACAGCGTTGAATATGGCAAGATTGATACTCTGCTGTCTAATGAGTGGGATATTATAAAGAACCTGACAGCCGTTTTGAAATTCTTCTATGAGGCCACACTTGATTTATCATTTGGTGATGCATGCATATCAATAGTTATACCTTTGATATCATTATTACACCGCAAACTGCAAGTTAGAAGTGACAACGAAAATGAGATGATGACAATTATGAAAAACTCGCTGCGTGATAATTTGGACACCAAGTTTTCTTTTTTAAAAAGCCACCCTTCGTTGAGGGCTGCCACAATACTGGACCCGAGATTTAAATCGAAGTATCTCAATTCTGATGAAGTGGATGTTGCAATCACAGAGATAATAAGTTTTTTGACAGAAAGTAACCCAGTATCCAGTGGCATGCAGAATGCTCCATCCGTATCTACAGATCAGATCTCCCTTGACACCAATATACCGCAAGAAAAGGAAAGCCTGTGGGATACACATGATGATAATACTTCTAATCCAACGGAGAGAGCTGGAACTGAAGATCACAGATTGGTTTTGAAAGAACGGATTCAAGCATATCTCTCTGAGCCACTGCTGCAACGAAATGCTGACATATATAGTTACTGGAATTGCTCTCCTTATCCCATGCTGAGAAAAGCTGTGTTAAAGTATCTTTCTGCGCCGCCTACCAGTGTCCCGAGCGAGCAGCTGTTTAGTGCCGCTGGACAAATTTATGCAGATCGTTGGAGTAACTTGCTTGGTGAAAATGCTGAAAAACTTCTTTTCTTAGCGTATAATATAAGACTCTTTAACTACGAATACTGAAAATAAAGTCATTCATTTTAGTGTAAGATTAACGACTGACTGAAGACTGCTTTATCGAAATGATGATTTACTACTTGAGACTGATTAAATAGTACGTATAATGATAAATACATACAAATGAAAAATCTAAGTAATGTGAACAAAATAAAGCTACTTACTTTAATTGTTGATTTTTAAAAGTTTACTTATAGAAGTAACGTGTTGTTATTGTTTTTAGGATATTGATTATAAATAAAGGTAATTTTTTCTAAGCTTTAATGACTGTTTATTTAATTTAATTGAAGACATGTTCTCACCTAATTTTATATTACAACTAAAAAAAGATTCTGACTCATTATAAAAATGTTTTATATGGTTGAAAAAGGTTCGGGTTCGGGTTCGGGTTCGGCCGAACCTTACACCAGTGCCGAACGTTCGGGTTCGGGTTCGGGTTCGGTTGAAAACACAGGTTCGGTCGGACACTAACTAAAATGCTTACTCAGAACCTCGACACAACAACACCGGTGCATATCTTCTTTTTATCTATCTTCTATACTTATAAAAATGAATAACTCTACTCGTTAGTCTTACTAAATCTCTAAAATGGCCCTAAAGTTTGGTTTTATTCTCCTCAGTCCAGAGAATGTTTAAATAAAAATAAAATTGCGAAAAACGCAAAACAAAAGAAAAAACGCGATTAGTATTTTGTATGGAAAACCCAGCCTCTTTCGCTA
Source organism: Argyresthia goedartella (assembly GCA_949825045.1). Classification (NCBI taxonomy): domain Eukaryota; kingdom Metazoa; phylum Arthropoda; class Insecta; order Lepidoptera; family Argyresthiidae; genus Argyresthia; species Argyresthia goedartella. The sequence goes on from OX463818.1 coordinate 6,721,233, forward strand.
GATGGCGTTGGTAGCCACACTCAAACTCCGTCGTTATTTATTTACTATATTCCACGTCCTTGTTGGTAGCGGAACTTATGTTTGACAGTACGAAGCATAAAGTTTGTAAGCAAAGAGTTTTGTTAATCTTAGGTCTGATGCCTATTATGCTCAACAACGGGGCAATAATGTCGATATGGATTCCAGAAACCTATGAAGGTGCCTCTATAATGATAAACGAATAGTTTTATGGCGGGGAGCTATGAGAATACTAAAAACGCGTCGCGAATTTAAAACTTTGAAACAACAAAGGACGCATATTCCCATACGGAATGGCGAAGACACAATTTTTCCCACGTTTAGGCAGTTATTCAACCTTCCCCTTATTATTGATATTAATCAATCAGACAAAATCAAATCAAAACAACCAACAATCAAAACACATTTCAATTCGAAACCGCAATGACTGACCCATGTTTCCCCAATACAGGCAAGTTTCCTCGGAATTTTCACTTAAGCCATTCTACCTCAGTCTCCCCCCACCGCACACATGCAAATACACCGATAGTATTACTTTGCCTAGCCTCCCCTCTGTCAGGAGTTTAAGGAGAATTTCTTGAGTAATAGTTTTGGTAAGGTATGCGATTTATACGTTATCTTTTTTGGGGTTTTCGTGGCTGACTTTTGATGTTGTTTTGAAGCGGGGATTTTAGATAGAGGTGAGGTATTAGAGCTTTCCAACATGTCATGCCTGTCCCACAGGGGGTGGCAGAGCCAAAGTTGTGCTGGTGACCATTTTTTGCCAGATATTGAATCAATTATGTAGCATTCTCAAATGGTGTTGAGCAAAAAAAACTGCAAAATAATAAATGTGAAAGTTTCGATGTTTTTACTAAATCGCTTGAAACACGAATTTAGATGAGACACATAAACAAAACACAATGAGCCATGTAAAAAAAAAAAGTTGCCAAACTGAGAAAACCATTTCGGGATAAATGTGTACCTAACTAAATTCTGTTATTCCCATTGAAACATATTACAGGATTACTGAAATATCTGTATAAAACATATTGTATTGTACTTACTTTATTCGTCCACTACGACTTAGTTTGTTCAAATTCCCTTCGCTGTTAAGTAAAACTGTCAAGCATCAACTTTTCTTTTCAGTCGTTAACGCAGTTGTCAATCATAATCATTTTTAGGTTTCTGTACCCGAAGGGTGCCAAACGGGACCCTATTACTAAGCCTCCGCTGTCCGTCCGTCCGTCCGTCCGTCTGTCACCAGGCTGTATCTCATGAACCGTGATAGTTAGAAAGATGAAATTTTCACAGGTGATGTCTGTTGCCGCTATAACAAATACTAAAATTTTTTTTTTTTAAAGGAGCTCCCATTCAACAATTCTTTCAATACCACATACAAATTTATGAATGCACCTGGTTGCGTGCATGGAGTGTGACAGTAGCCGCACCAATAACTTTGTAAACAAAATTTTGCTATGTAAAATCCAAACTATTCACTTCACACCATCCCTACCATTGTATGATGGTACGGAACCCTTCGTGCGCGAGTGAGACTCGCACTTGATCGGTTTTTTAAGTTTTATAATCGGAAACAAAGCCTCAAGTTATACCGTTCCAGTACTGTGAACAAGTGACGTCACGAGGGGCGTTATTTTAAAACATATTTTATCCATTACTCGAAATATTCAAATTATTTTCTTCAAAAACCTAAAATTTCATAAAATAAAATAAAAAGTAAAAAGTAGTAAGATTTTTTTACACGCCCCAGTCTAAAATCGCGTGCAGAAAGATAGGAAAGCCACCGCCTATTTATTTACAAAACATGAAATAAAGATTTACTCACATATTTTACTTACGGAAAAGTAGAGGCACGGCAAGCAACCGAAGGAGTTGTCATACTAAGTTAGTATGTAATAGCCCAGCCCACTAACTCCATGGATTATGTTCCAAATTGGTTCCTATCAAAATTCGTTTCCCAAATGAAAACGCCAAAACAAGCCACATTTTGCGTGATTCGAACACAACAATTGTGTGCATTACCCTGCAAGTAAATTAATTGCGTGTGCCGCCATGGAAACAATTAAATTGGCGCCCGAGATGAAATAATATCTCCATTGTAAATCTGCTCTCTATTAACATAACAGACGTATTGTGACTTGCAACTTGGCGGTTGTATTGTTTGGTGTTGCCGGCTCTGTATATGTCCTTTGACTAAAACGGTTTTTACCGGTGATTATATTAATTCACCGGGTTAAAACACAGAAAAAAACTACTTTAAGCCCTATTTGTTCCTTCACGGTCGGGTAAAAATGTCGTCTATGTACACGAAAATGAGGCTAAAAAATCTGTCTTCTGCGATTCAAGTTATAGCAAGAATTAACCTCCTAACAATGACCGTAAACACCACTCAAAAGTCACAGCAAAGCAATAATACGCAAGTTCGTTTACATGGACGACATCATAATTTCAGCTAACGACCCGAATGGCCGAGTCGGCAGTGACTCTGCCTGACGAAGCCAAGGGTCCCGGGTTCGAGTCCCGGTGGGGGCAAATATTTGTTTGAAGAGAACGGATGAATGTACCCTGGTCATGGTTGTTTATCTATCTAAGTATAATATTTGTCTATATAAGTATGTGTATCGTTGTCTAGTACCCAAGCTACAGGGGATCCGAGTTTGGGGCTAGATCAATGTGTGTAAATAGTGTCCAAGATATTATTATTATTATTATTATTATAGTTAATATATATTTACAAACCAAACTACAGGAACAATTTCTAATTTTCCAAAAATGTGACAAAACTTGAAGGTTACCCTTTAAAATGAAAAATAAATAAATAAAAAAACGGTTGTTAAATAATACCAGTATCGAAATAACAGTAACTTGAAAATCTGTACTTCAGTCACTCCATCGTAGAAACTATCGCCACGCGCTGGCAACATTGCGCGTTGGTTGTGCAGTGAAGTGTTCATCACAATCGCATCAGCCCAGGCAACTGCAGCATCTGCTCGCTGGGTTGTGCTGATGCTGCTCACAGGGCTGCAGCGGTCTTTCTGCTTTTAAAATGTTTGTAGAGGGCTGTCTGCAACGCTATAACTTGAAAACGAAAGAAATACAAAACTTAACTGAAGCTCGATTAAAGTATGTATTAAGCACACTTTGTGCACAAAGGCCTACTACAAAATTAATGACTTTTTACAAGACACCGACATCTGGCATTAAACCAGTTCACTGCACCCTATATATTATGTACTAATAATTAGGCACCTACTTAATGTTATATTATGCTTGCTTGATTATGTTATGACGTTCATTAAGTCTCAATTTTTGTGCTATTATGAATAAAATCTTTGAACTGAACTGGACCGATAAAAAGCTCACTCAAAATCATACTATTAAGGAGGAAGCTGATTTAAACCTTATCGATAAGTTAATTAGTAAGTTGTTGAAAAACACAGACCAAACTTAAATGATTATTAGATAATCGTTAAGCTATCTCCAACCAGGCTATTTACAAGCCGTTTTAAGTGGATCTACCTTAAATACCATCAAACTCTCAAGATCTAAACCATCGTAGTCTCTAGTTCTGTGTGTGTTCACCTAAAAACCTTTGCTTTAAACCCCAGCTCCAGAGACTTTGAAAAACCGAGTAAAAACCTATTCTTTAGCTCTTCCATAGTCTTGGGGATGCATTTTCTGAAGTGGGCGTGGTTTGTATCAACCAATGTGCAGTCAGGCGATATCTAGCCCAACCACTTGCAACTGAGCTACCCTGCCCTCCTTTAACTTGAGTTTTGATCCGGTAAAGCAGAAAAGCAATAGGTTTCCACAGGTCTGACTGAACTGGGCTTGTAAAAGACACGCCCATCTACGCGCTTGGGTAATTTTCCCTGTACGCTAGACAAGGACGGGTGTTGGAATTAGAAAGAGATGGATCAAGCTTTTCTTAAAAGATAGTTGGTAAGTTATATAAGATGACAATGTTCGGTATATAAGGCTATGTATACACGGTTATGTAAATGAGGCAGTTATTTATGACTGGCTGAAGGCAGAAATTGAACTTCTGAGAATTGGCGTTTAGTAGATATATTGGGTAAGTTTTGCTACAGCTTGTTATCAATTTCCATTACATATTTCCATCTGTCAAATATACGAAAGTTAATATATAACTATGTGATCAACAAATTTACGAAGGCCGATAATTAAAGATTCTAATAATTGAAATGATCGAGAGTCTATGGTTTGAGTAAAGTCTATGTTTAGAGTTCTAGCAAAAATAAATGATATAATATTGAGGTATATTCTTATTAAATGAGGCTATGTGTATCTGTAGGACGGTAAGTTTAGTAAGTGCCAAAGCACGGGTCGCCAATAGGGAATTTCGTGAGTAACTCGAGCGTGTCAGATTAAGATATGGGTGATACTTGACACTGTTAGAGCCGCGCTGTTAGAGCATCAAAAAATACGGCCACACAAGTGGGATTTGCTCGAGCGCGTCAGATAAAGATATGGGTGATAATTGAAACTGTTAGAGCCGCACCATTAGGGAAAAAAATAAGGCCATAGAATTGGGATTTGCTCGAGCGCGTCAGATTAAGATATGGGTGATAATTGACACTGTTAGAGCCGCACCATTAGGGCAAAAAAATAAGGCCATACAATTGGGTATCGCTCGAGCGCGTCAGATTAAGATATGGGTGATAATTGACACTGTTAGAGCCACACAATTAGGGCAAAAAAATAAGGCAATACAATTGGGGTTTGCTAGAGGGCGTCAGATTAAGGTATGGATGATACTTGACACCGTTAGAGCCGCGCTATTAGAGCATCAAAAATACGGCCATACAAGTGGGATTTGCTCGAGCGCGTCAGATTAAGATATGGATGATACTTGACACTGTTAGAGCCACGCCGTTAGGACAACAAAAAATACGGTCATACAAGTGGGAATTGCTCGAGCGCCGTAAGTTGATTGCATGCTGATAACTATACTTTTTAGGGTTCCGTACCTGAAGGGTGCCAATCGGGACCCTATTAATAAGACTCCGCTGTCCGTCCTACTGTCTGATTTTCACAGATGATGTATTCCTGTTGCTGTTATAACCACAAATACTAAAAAAAAAAAAAAAATTTAAGGGGGTTCATAGGAGCCCTATACAACAAACGTGTTTTTTTTCTCGATATTGATCGTTATCAGCGATCGGTAGCAAGAGGTATTCACAGAATATTTAGTTATATGTTTACTATAAATATATATATATTATAATATATTAAAATAAAATAATAAGGGGGGCTCCCATACAACAGACATGATTTCTTTGCCGTTTTTATAGATAATGGTACGGAACCCATTGTGCAAGAGTCCGACTCGCTCTTGGCCAGTTTTTAATAAACCTGATGATTTGAGCGTAAAGCGACGGCCTCTTTCTGAAACTTTGTGATCCATGTACTCACGTTACGCTCAAATCGTCAAATATATATAAATGAACACGGTACTTATCAGCATGTCATTAACTCAAGTCTGACGCACCCGAGTAAATCCCACCGAATGGACTTATTTTGTGTTGCTCTAACAGCGCGGCTCTAGACGAAAAGGTCAGATTTGGTGTAGTTACTAAAGAGAGTGTCAGATATCTCCGTATCTTTATCTGACGCACTCTAGTTCCTCATGAAATAGCCTCGAGCCTAACTAATTATAAATTTATAAGTACGTTGGTTCCCAATCGATAAGATTTTTTATTAAAATGAATGTCTACGGCAGCATGGAACATATACGCCCTTACTAATAAAAAAAGTTGTTCACGGTTTAACTTATACAGTGTTTGTCCTTTTCATACGTCCAGTAAATGTCAAATGTCAAAGCAAGACAAAAAACTGCATAAGTTAAACCGTGAATAACTTCTTTTATTAGTAAGGCCGATAAAGTGTAACAATATAAATTATATACTGAATGGGATACTTACTAAGCAGGTTTTTTTCAAAAAGACAACCCTCAATTTGTTAGGGTTCCATACCCGGAGGGTCAAAACGGAGCCCTATTGCTGTCACTCACGTGTCCGTCTGTCCGTCATCCGTCACACAGGTTTTAAAGTCAAACGGTTAAAGCTACAGTGTTCAACTGTTCACAGTATAATCATCTTGCTGAACCAAAGCCATACGAATTGTCAAAAAATGATTATTTTCCTTTGGCGCAAGATGATAGTGTTAAATATGCGCCAAATGAAAAAAATAAAAGGGGTATCTTCTGCGCCATCTATGGGATTTTGAACAAACAACAAAGTATTCTATACAACATAACCACAGAAAAGTTTTCGTCAGTTTTCTAAAGAGAGCCAAATTGTATTATCTAGCTCCACAAGCATCATCGTGCGGCTACGCTCGCACCGTTGAATCTCAATAAGGCTGTGCTGCTCTCTTGACACCCGGTGTTGCCATCTGTAGCGTTGACTTTCGGGGTTTTTGAAATACGAATTATAGTTATTGGAAAATGCATAAATGACTGGTAATAATCATCCCAAGATACGCACTTTTATATGTTTTTTTACTGACTAGAATAGGAATCCATTGTTATATAGTTTTCCATTACAAAATTAAATTATCTTTCAAACAGTGCTATCTGATCCTACATTAGAACAGTTTGTATTTAGTTTGTTTAATAAAAGAAAGAAATTGAACATATTCACGTGATGATTGTCGCTGGAGCTCTTGTCTAGACCGAGGAGTGGGTATATGAGAGCTCAAAGTGGGTCGATGAGAGCTCAAAACTCAAATCATTTGTTCAAGTAGGCAAAATAACGCACTTTTACAAGTCAAACACTTACTTAAGTCTCATATACATGGAAAAAAATAGATCAAATATGATCAACTTAACTTATGAGTACATACACTATTATGGTTTGAGTTTGAAAAAGGAAATTGAAAGGAAATTCAAGTGGTGATTCATGGCTGAATCTCGCACAGGAAAAAGTAACTCCATTAACTTCCAGTGCTTCGGAAATACGCCCGTCAGAGAAGATAGCACCAAGTAATTCTACGGGGATGTCATTTTTTCGATTATCGTATTTCTTTTTATTACACAATGTACGATATAAAAATTATCTAATCTAACGACAATACTTTAACATCGTATCCATAAATGCCAATGTAACAAAATATATAAATAACAAGCTGATTAGAATGATGATGATGGTCATGACGATGATATTAACGTTATCTTAAACCTGTCAGATAAAATAACAATGAGGAAGTAATCATTTTAGTATTATTCGATACCCTTATTTAGGGGATCGTAGTGGAATAGCAAGAGCTGTTCGACCCCCTGGGAGATTGAAATAAGGGATCCTAGTGGAACACGTGGTATTAGTGCCGTGATAATATTATATCCCTACGTAATAACTGTGAATTACAGTTCCTTTCTACAATTGAAGCACTTTACCGGCTTGAAGTCGCTGTGTGCTGGCAACATTACGTCTCGCTATTGCGACGGAATTGTTGTAGGAAAATGAAAAGATTTGTTAACGTTTCCTCCCCGCTTCAGTTCCACTTCCTCATTCATAGGATCATGCGGATAAAAATTTATATCATCGAAAACCTTTTTATAGGCATTTTGACACTTTGTGATGTATATGGATAAATGAGGCACTTAGTGAACAGCCGGGCTCTGAATTTTTTTGTCGGAATTCAAATCAAATGCCGTGCTTAAAATATTAACAGGAACTATCTTAGACATAAAACCGAGAATATGGCGCTTAAAGTTTTGATCACCTTTTAACTTATCTTGACTTTAATTGATGGACATAAGTTTATTTTTTTATATGTAGCTTATCTGACGTACTTCTAATCTGTATTACTACACTGACGAGCAATGAAAAAGTTCCAGTGACATAGCACCAAATTACTCCTAAACGGGAAAGGCTAGCTTAATGTAGCCGTCTGCAATATTGAAGTACATTTAACAGCGCATCAGAATATTACCAATTAAAAACGTAAATATTGCGTTCAAATTTTAAATTAAATGTTTTAAAAAATTGGATGGGTGCTTGTCGTCATTTTGTGGGTGGAACTTTTTCATTGCTCGTCAGTGTATTTATCTTGTTTATAGTTTTTTTATATTTTACAATAACATAAAACCGTGCGTACCAAGCAAGAGTTCAATATTTTCCTAAAAATGATCGCTTAGAATATGCGCAGTAAGTTCATTACTTACTATCAATGTGGTAAGGAAGACAAATGATAATAAACCACTTAAAATTTTACACTTACTATGGTTTTGCTACGTGTAATCACAAATTATGCCTACATATACTACTTACTACAAAACTAATTATAGGAAAACACCTAACTACTTACTGTGTTCTGCTATGTACACTTTATTACAAATTATGACTTACTGCCCACATGCTTACTGAAATTTAAGAATCTAGCTATATATTTATACTTACTTATACTTTATACTTTATTGCACAAAAACAGAAGATACAGATACATCAAAATGGAAACTAGGTGTACAAAGGCGAGCTTATCTCTAAGAGAGAGATTTCTTCCAGCACACCTAATATGGACAGAATACATGAATGAACAGGTAGACCTATGTGCACAACATTAAAATATTAAAATAATAAACTAATTACTAATATGTACAATCGAACCATCTGAATCATGACCCACCATAAGCTTATTTTTCTAAACCCCTTAAATGCAAGTAGGTCGAAATTCGCTTGAAGGTTTATTTCCTTGGTAACGAACTTGTTATCATTTGATTAGACACTGACATTTAGATAGATCTTACAAGTTTGAAAGTTTCAAACGAATTATCAGGCAAGTGGGGCATGATTCAGTTGGTTCGAATGTACATAAATACATAATATCAATACAAAAAGACAAAATTATACTACATATATATAAAAGCAATATACCTACATAAATCTAGTATGGAAGAGAAAGATAGTGTTCTTTTAAGCGAGTATATATTACAATTATAATTACAGTTACATATAACAAGAGACATTTTTTTTCATGATGGAGCTCACTTCTTTGATTCTGAACTCATTTTTGAAAAAATGCCTACTTACTGTCTTATCGTAGGGATAGGCCCGTCGGCAACACCTGAACGAAATGTTTAACGAGTGGCTTAAATGTGCCTAGACTAGGCAAATGATTAATACAAGACGGATTGGCCTTGCACTATGGGATTGCCACTATTTCTCTTGGGTCCAGGTAGTGCTAAAAGTTGTGACGTATCACTGCTTGTAAACTTTAGTATTCGGACAGAAAGTGACCAGCAGCAACCTATTTGGATCTCAATTATGTTGACTCTAAAAGGAATCAGCTGTTGCGTTGACGGCAACTTTAAAAAAAATGGCCTGTTCTCCATTGCTCTAAATCAAAAGGCTGAATTTCGGTAACGCTAGTTGTTAAACGTTTCCAAGGCTATCCATTTCCTTCAACGCTGGTCTCTAATTAAGCCGCTTTTAATTAAAAGCCTCATATTATGACATGACGACATGTTCGCCTTCTTCTGATCTCCAAGAAGATGCGAAATAATACACAAATATCATGTAGGAACTTAAGCTTTTAGATCTAAGTCAAACCTAAAAACCGGATATTATAATAAGCTAATATGTATATACAAATCACATAAGCGTCCCGCCTTTTCCCACATGGGGTAGCAGGGGCTCACTTTAAGTATTTTATTAGCTTATCTATCAACTCTTATCAGTTCACCCAAGGCTAGGTCATACTTTAAATACCAGAATTATCCAGTTCTCATATCACCTCCGAGTAAATAAGATGGCATAAATGGGCTTCATAATAACAACCAGTTAGTTCTGGATCATTAAAATAAATACCAATAGACATAAAACTTTAAATCACGTCACGTGTCCCGGAAACGAACCTCAGACGGATAGACGGACGCACTCTATTATTCGCTATATCGTGTGGAGATCTGGGGTCGTGAAATATTGGCTTTAAAATATGGCGTTGCTGGGGCTGCGATCAGGCGTTTCCTTTTCAGAGGGCCTGGAAAGGGGCTTAAAAAGTAGGTAGGTACCTTATTATGTATTCTTTTTTTAATCCCCGATGAAAAAAGTGGTCTTAAGTTGTCTCTCTGTGTATCTGTCTGTGGCACTCTACCACTCAAACGGGTGAAGGGATTTTATTGCAGTCATATGCAAACGGTTGTAGACTGCTCTGCGATGGTCCCTAGCTATAATTTATCAAAATCGGATCAGTGGTTCAAAAGTTATCAGCTTAGCAAGGAATCGAGTTAACCATTTTAAGACTTAAAGTTTCATTTAATGAGTCGAGAGTGTTTTATTTCTTTATTTATAGTTTTAGCATTTTTATTAATTCGTATAGCCGCAGAAGTCGAGTCGTTTTGACCAAATATACAATTTTAAGGTCCTCAGAGTGAGTTAGAGTGAGGAGGTCTGTAGGTTCTCCATCATGATTATCTTTTGGCAGATCCTCGAATTATGCTTTCCATGTCCTGAACATCCGCCCCACAATCACAGCCAGGTGAGTCTCTCCAGGCACAGCGATGCAAGTATTCACACTGCGGCCATGGCCGGTACTGGGATGGTTTAGTTAAATACTTCCTTGAACACTATTTACACACATTGATCTAGTCCCAAACTAGGATTCCCTGTATCTTGGGTACTAGACAAACAACCTTAGATAGATAAACAACCATGACTAGGGTACAAACATCCGTTCTCATCAAACAAATATTTGCCCCCACCGGGACCCGAACCCGGGACCCTTGGCTTCGTAGGCAGGGTCACTGCCGACTCGGCCATTCGGGTCGGCCTGTTGACACCAAGCTCTAGGATTCCGTACCCGGAGGGTGCCAAACCGAAGAGGACCCCATTGATAAGCCTCCGCCGTCCGTTCGTCCGTCTTTCTGTCTGTCCGTCAGCGAGCCCTATCCCATGAATCGTACGTACCAGGTAGCGAGTTGAAATTTACACAGAATGTGTGCATAATAGTAGTTTATGTGACTGATACATAACGCCTAATTATGTACCGTTACAAACACTAGTTTATCTACAAACATATTATAAGTAATCTTTGATGTGTTCAGAAACCGCATGTTCGAACGGCATGGTGGCATTGATAATTACTCTGCACTTGTTTAGCTTGTTCAGTAGTAGCATCTTCAGAGACAAACTAGGGGGCGCCGGCGTTCGAAATTTGAATGTCATAATTTGACAAATTTTTGTACATTGTGGTCAATATTCAGATAAGAAATGAGTTTTTACCAAGTAGTATAACATTATGCTGGTCGTAACGTGCGGTTTTTGGACGCAGTAAAGTGGGTTTATGATACGTGTGTAGATAAAATAATTAATTTATCTCAATAAAAAAAAATGCGGTCCCCATACAAGACACTTGATTTTTTGCGCTTTTTCTTGGTACGGAATGTTTCGCTTGCGAGTCCGTATCGCAGTTGGCCGGTTTTTTTGACTAAGTGTGAATCTCTAGGTCTGATAGGTTTTAAATAAAATGGCGGAAATGGACTCCCTGTCAAGTAAAAAGAATAATCACTGGTAAATTATGAACACAACTTTACCTCTGTCAACCCCCTTGTGGGAAAAAGGCGTGAACATACACCTCATAGTCATGTACGTATGTATATATTTTTTCAAATTATTTATTACATTTTTATACACTTCACAGGTAAAATCTTGAAATCTCACTTAAAATACTACGTAAGCCACAAAGGTTTGCATAGTAAGTACATATGTATAACATAAGATTCGCATTTAATTCAATATTTTGTGTGAGATAGTAGGTACTGTATGCGAGGCACCAACCCCTGGAAATTCGAAACTCCATAACATAATGCAAGTAGGTATTCTGCATAATAAGGTTCAGTTAGGCTCATTATAATGACAATGGGTGAATTTTGAATATAGGGGGAACATCTTTGGGTTTCAACTTGAATATATTTTGTGAGTCGTAAAGTTTTAAATGTGAATTGACGAAATCTGTGGCGTTGTGGTACAAGGACCTGCCTCCCAAGCCAGACGTCCGGGTTCGAATCTGGGGAGGAAGACAGAAAAAATGCAGGTCGTGGATGTTTATGTATGTGTGAAATCGCTGTTTCTGGTGTCCACGACACAGGGTATCCTAGTGTGGGGCCAGAAGCAATGTAGTGCCTGTTTATGTTTATCATTTTGGGGAGAGTTATTCATGTTCATACTGACGTTCTTATGGTGACGGAAAACTTTGTGAGGAATCCTTTAGGCTATTATTATTTGTTAAAGCAACTTTGTCGAAAAAGGGATATTACAATGTTCAAGATTACTTAAAAGACGGGACTGTATGGGGTTAATCTGGCTCAACACAGACCTTGCTGTTAATAGTTTTGTAATTAATTATTCCTGCTTATTATAATCATAATAATTAAATTTTTCATGTTTGTATTAGTTAAGCACAACCAATTTTTAAAAGAGATCTAAAAATCAATCTGTGGGAGTTTCTACGCCCTTGTTCTCCCACAGTGGTCCAATGTAGAGAAGAGGCAAAAAATGACGTTTGCTAAGAATATGTAAATATCTACTGTAATAAAGTACTTTGACTTTGACTTTGACTTTATTTCATGACATATGGGGTATTTAATAATTGGCTGAATGTGGGCACAACTGTGCCTCTGCCACCGTGTATGCTAAAACGCGAGACGCTACTTTTGATTTTTATTATTGTTAACCCCTTAACACATGGTCTTACCGAAATGGGTCGCGATTTTCAACCTTATTGCTTGGTAATAAATTTAAAAACCTATGAAACCCACATATGGTAAAGGGTTATTTTCAGCTACTTTAAAAACAAGGCTTAATTAATTTCTAAGGCTTATAAGTCAAAGCTGTCAAATTCTATTTACTTATTCCTGAAAAATATTGTGTGCTAACCTCATTTGAGGTTAATTTTACCAGTGTCAAGTGTATTTGAAAGTAAGTTCACGTGACGTGTTTTTGAACCTAATCTCTGATGAATGAAACTCTTTGCCTCAACTAAACCAGCGCCACCTAGCGGGAGCAAAGGCAGACAGAGCTGCCATCAGCATATCATCGGTTGAGTTAACGAATATGACAAGCTGTAGTAAATAAGGGTTAGCATTGCGATAGCGGTCACTGACCCGACGGCTCCCGCAAACCGAATCATACATAGTAACCATGGTAAAGGTCGGTAATCATGGTAATGATCGGCGACCGCTAAACAGTCAGTAATTTCGAAAGTTGCACGTGACAAGTATCGCTTACCCAATCACAAGCATACAGTGGTAGACAGGAGTCAATGCCCGCTATTGTCACTAATCCGAAAATACTATACTCGTATATTATGTTTTTTATTTTTATTTAACAGTAGTTTATCAATTGCTACTCCAAGAACACAAGCGAGAGAAACATTTTAAAACACTTAAAAAACTAAACTCGCAATAAATATTTTATCACCCTATCAGACCCTATCATAAACACCCCCTCAAAAGGACAATTTATAATGAGGCAATACAAAATATGTATTTTATTTTATATGAGTGATATGACAGGCCGAAGGCGTTACGAATCGGGGGCCCAATTCCAATTACGACGACGGCTCAGTGACAATAACGCGGCATGACGGTCAACTTTAGTGAAGTATAACTATTTATTATGCGATGTTTTTGTAGACCCTTTCCTCTTTGGTGAATAACTTATTTGATATGATTTGTACGCCCTGCAAATCGCCTAACTTAATTTAAAGAAAGCAATACGACCGATTTCTAAATAATCACTGCGCTTGCGGATACTTAAAATGGTTGATTTTTAATTTAACTGGGTTAATGCGACAGTTTGTCAAGCACTTTATAAATTGAAAAATTTATAAATAGTTACCGTTTTGGCTTAAATCTAGAAAATGATTCTTCAAACCCTAAATTAGTATTCATATTCATATTTATTTATTGTCTTTATTATAAAGTTGTAGATCATTATGGACCCTGCTGGGCATAAGCAATATTTTATCTAATGTATTCTTAATTGTCATTATAATATTCTTTGCTTCTTACTATAAATTATTCAACTTTACTATGCAATTTATACATTAATAACTTATACAATTGAAATTAGAACAGCACCTAAAATTGACCCTCGTCGTCGCGTCGTTGCCAGTGAGCGGTCATTTTGCTAGCGGAATTCAAACCAGGGTAGTTTTATTATATTTAGAACTTGGCACCCCTGTTTGTGCCGGGGTGTTGGCACCCTCCCTGATTATCGCCTTAATCTATGAGGGGTTTTGAATATGTTCATGCCAGAGAGAGAAAGATTAACTAGTTATTTTTTGTATAAAAATTTTGATTTTTATACAAAATCAGTCAAATATTTGTATTTACTATTATATCTATTTATATTTCTTTCTAGATAAAACTGCAGTAGGCTTAACATGTACTCCTAGAAATCTAGGATTTTCTATTAGAATCCCTTTCAAGTTGACAATTATGTCTGAGCTGTCTTTTTATTGGCTGATTTTTCAATATGAAATGGATGGAAATTCCCAGAAGTGCGAATAACATAATAAGCCTACAGTTGTTCAGGATTCTGGAAGAATTCCTGACTTGCCTATTCTGATAGTTTATAATGAGATATCTGAATTTAGTTAGAAGTAGAACGAAAACGTTACATGACTTTCTTCTTTACATGTTTGGTAACCTTGTGGAAAACTTAAAGGCAAAATATATAAATTTGATATTTTATGCTTATTTATATCTTTTGACCCTTCTGACACATTCACCTATCATATAACATACAAAAATTATGATTTTTTTTTAAATATGCCTTAGGGATTCTGATTGAAATTCCCAGATGCCTGAACTACATAATATTCAGGGAAGTACGGGAAGCAGTCTGGAATAATTCCTGGCTTGCTTATTCTGATATAGTTTACATTTGAGATATCTGATTTTGTTAGAAGTAGAACGAAAAATTAACAAGACTTCTGTACATGTTAGGAAACTTCTGTAATGAATTGTTCTCGGAAAACTCGGAAAAAAACTAAAGCCAAAATTTTTGAAAAGACATTTAATACTTTCTTTTGACTCTTATGACAGATTCACCTGTCATTTAACAAACAAAATTTATGAAGGGACCCCTCAAAACAGGCCTGTAAAGATACTTACAGTATTATTTTTAAATTTGACCTAGCCTGCTTCGTTTGGCTTACCATCATCCACATATTGAACAATATTCCATGTTTGTTTATTTAACATCTTAACCATTTCGCTAATGAACTGACGAGGATGACATCTAATCTTGTTCGGTGTTCATGAACATGTTCATAACAATGGTTCAATTTGTTCAAGTTGCCGTTGGGGCTACTTTTTTATCTGCGTGTTTGTTTAGTAATGTAAATATTGTGTTAAACAGTTTATTTATTTTTAATGTTTTTTGCGTGAAGTTTGTCTTGTTGGAAACTGGAAACTGGAAACCGCCCGGTCAGACGGACAAACGAAAGTATTGTTGCCCAAGCTGAGCGGAGACGCTTGGTTTGCTGGAAGAAATCTCTTTTTAGAGATAAGCTCGCCTTTATACACGCATTTTTTTTTAATGTAACTTTTTACATGTGTGTGTGCAGTAAAGAATTAATAATTATGAAGACGCTTCGCTCGCTCTTCAATTAATCTAGCTCCTATTATGAAAATAAATCCTTTTCTCCTAAACTCGGACTCAGGTTCGGTTAGGCAAATAATAATAATATTGGGATAGAACGATAATAACTGACAGAACAATCCATTACAATAGGTCAGACATAACCATGGTAAAAACACAAACACAGTATATTTAATTGACGTCGCTATTCCAAACACTCATAATTTAACAACCACACACACAACTAAACTAGCCAAATATACGGACTTATCCATAGAACTGAAAACTCAATGGAAATTCAACACATTACTGACAATACAGATCATAATATCAACAACTGGAATCATACCGAAGACTCTCAATAATAGCTTTAAGTTGCTAAATATGAAACCATCCGCCTTCAACCTGCTGCAAAAAAGCCGTGATTCTTAATACGTGTAGGAATAGTTCGATTTTTTTAGGAAACTCATAGATCCTTAGCACTTGCCTACGGCCCGTGCTCAGGACTAACTGTTACCTCCTAGAAGAGGAGTGAAAAAAATTGGTTGTTTGTAAAGTAGGTTTACGATCGAGATGTTTACGTGATAAGCCTCCGCTCGTGAGGATTCCGCGTGACAAGTTTCACGGAATGACTGGCAGCGCTCGAGATGAGACGGGAGATCGGTCCGTCTCTCTCTCGTTATACCTGCGATCGCGCTCGTGAGGTTTTGGTGTGACACAAGTTTCTGAACATGTCACCCGACTAAAACGATTTTAAAGACGTTATCACGTCAAAAAAAAACTAAGGAAATAATAATAATAATAATACCTTGGACACTATTTACACACATTGATCTAGCCCCAAACTAGGATTCCCTGTATCTTGGATACTAGACAGCGATACACATACTTATATAGATAAATATCATACTTAGATTGATAAACAACCATGACAAAGGTTCAAACATCCGTTCTGATCAAACAAATATTTGCCCCCACCGGGTCTTGAACACGGGACCCTTGGCTTCGTAGCCAGGGTCACTGCCGACTCGGCCATTCGGGTCTTCAAATACATTACATACAAATACATTAGTTTGGTGATTTTTAGTTGCAGTTATAATCAGAATTCTATAGAATGTGGCTTCAGCTCGGTTGTTAAATCGGAGATTAAAAATAATTATAATAGTCTTTATACCAGGTTAACAAAAACCCAAATCTATAAATACCTTACAACTAGAGCCATATAATTTATTATAAAAACACAAAATATTATCTAACCTGCTAGGGATTTTCTTCTTCGTTCTCGCTTCCCTGTAGCGTCAGTAAACGATGCCCTCCGGCCAGTAATCTTCAGACAGGAACATCGTCTTGAGGTCCGCCAGCACACGAAGTTTGAAGAACATGAACTCCTTGGGTCTTTCTGACTCCAAAACTTCTATCTGTACATTCGCCTCCTTGAAAACAGATGGCGGATTTTTCTTCAGCTTTTCCAGGATATGACCTAACGGAAATGCTGATTTGGCCACTGTATAACCAACTGAGGCACAAGCTCTTGATTGAGCGACTTGTGGTTCTTTCAGTATTTTCAGTAAGTATGCTTATTATTTTACAAGAGATGGGAAATGTGATATTGAAAGGAGAGTGAGTCGGGAAATAAAATGAATGGTGCGCTGCACTCCTTGATGAGTAGCCAAACGGTGTCCCAAAAGGCACGTTTGGCGATTCATAATGGAGTGTTGAGTCCGTCATTGATGTATAGGAGCGAATGTTGGGTATGGCAGAAGAAGCATGAAAGCCGAATAGACGCTGTAGAAATAGGTCTTTGAGGAGTATATTTAGAGTAACATTGAAGGATAAATTGAAGAATGATGTTAAGAGGGAACGCTGTGCATTGAAAGAAGATATAGTGACAAGGATACAGAAAGGCCAGCTTAGATGGTCTGGTCACGTTGAAAGGATGAATGAAAGGAGATTGACGAAGCAGATTTATACAGCGGGTGTGAAAAGAGCCGTCGGGCGGGGACGCCCAAGAAGGTCCTATAAAGACCAAATCGGCGGTTGGTTAGTGAAGGGGCATATAAGAAGTCCAGTTAACCGGCGAGCTTGCATGAAGAGACTTAAGAATGTTGAGGAAGCAAAAGATGTATGCCAGGATCGTAGCAGGTGGAGGTCTTTGGTCTTCCTACCCCTCTTCCGGGAAAAGGCGTGAGCATATGTATGTATGTATGTATGTGTGCTTATTATTTCCCTATCTTTATTTCACAATAAGCACATTGTTCCCATTATTTCCTCAATTTCCTCTCATCAATCTCAACCATTTCCTCCGAAACCGTATTACAGCGATCGCGTAATCACTATCATTAACCGCAATATTCTCTGTCTACCCCCGATCGGAAGCACACGCGACATTGAGCGCACCGGATGTCGCGTCGCCGGAAACGGAAGCCCATCGATTGTTCGTGACATAGCTTCCGTTATGTTGTAATGGCGCGATGCGCGCGGGTGATGGGATACCTGCGGGTATCCTGGACCATATGATTATAAAAACTCTGATTTTTACACTATTAGTCTATTACTCTGATTTTAAGGGACTCGAACCCGGGACCCTTCGCTTCATAGACTCACTGCCGACTCGGCCATGTGGGTCGTCGCTCAAACAACAACAAACAATAACAAACTCAACTTATTCGGGCAGAATGTGGCCTATGGCAACCAATACGGTTCTGTATAACTAATGGTGGCATTATATTTCGTGAACATTTATAGTTGTTTATGTGCCTGCTACATAATGGAGGGCATTAATACTCGAGAGTGGGTTTATCACTCGAGAGTTTTAATGCCTAATTATGTTACAGTTACAGTTACATACACTAGTTTATCTACACACATATCATAAGCTCTCTTTGATGTGTACAGGAACCGCATGTTTGTATTGACCGGCATTGTGGCTCTGCAGTTGTTTAGCTTGTTCTGTAGCACCAACTTCGGGCGCCGGCGTTCGAAATTTGAACGTCAGTACCAACTTCACAGACAAAATAGGGGCGGCATGCAGGCGGGCGTCGGCGTTCGAAATTTGAATAGTCATAATGTGTAGAAAAATTACACATTATGGTCATAATGTGTAATTTTTCAGATAAGAAATGAGTTTTTACCAAGTAGTTTCACATTATGCTGATCGTAACGTGCGGTTTTTGTACGCAGTAAAGAGGGTTTATGATTCGTGTGTAGATAAACATATTAAGGAGTCAAAACTAGCTATTAGTAAACAATATATTATATTTATGGCCGGCCATAAACAAAAACATTTATATACACACACATACATTGCTTCTGGCCCGACAGTAGGATAACCTGTGTCGAGGGAACCCAGAAACCGCTACGACACATACATATAAACTTATGCACACTGAACTCATATCTCATCCTTACCTGGTCTGCTGGAAGAGATCTCTTGTTAGAGAGCAGCTCGCCTTTGTACACTATATTACTACATGTTGTGTGTATGCAATTAAGAAATTATGAAATTTTTAACCAAGACCTGCGGGTTTTTTTTCTTCCGATCCAGCCGGGATTTGAACTCGCGACCTCTCTCTTGGCAGGCAGAGCCTTGAACCGCAACTAGCTCTAAGTGAGCACAGCTGTGCCTCTACTATCCCGTATGCAAAATGACGCGATGTTGGTATTCAAAAGCAATTCTGTTTTTTCAAAATCCAAAACGCCATTTTTTCTCTCTGATTTTTAGTTGTTACTTACATAGTACGAGTATTTATCTGTCAGTATTCTTTGCAGCATAGAATATAAGAATAAACAAAATGGATTTTTTCTACAATGAATTACGTAACAACAAATAGTCATATCATTATCAGAACATAATAAACTGAGAAACATCCATCAAAACTCTAAACCCCTATTCAGACACAAAGCTGAATCAAGATCCATTCGATACGGCGGCGAAAATTCGATTCGCACTTGAAATTGTAAAACTCCTCGGTTTGAGTCGATTCGACATGCACCGATCGTGTTAGAACCCACACCTTGCGACAAGTGCATCGCGGCAATGGCGGCCATGTCCGCCTTTGTTCCCGCTAGGTGGCGCTCGCGTAGTTGGAGGCAAAGAGTTTCATTCATCTAAGGTCACGCCTTCAAATATACGTCACGTGATCTTTTTAATATACTTTACACTAGCAAAATTACCCTTAACCCCTGTCGTGGTCAGAAAAACTATTGCGAATGCTATAGAAATCGTTCTTGGATCGCAGCTTAGGTAGCCCTCTTTGTGTCAATGTGAGTATTTCCAATGGTCGGATAGAGTCATATTAGAGCGTTTTTACACCCATAAAAAAAGAAGAATAAAGAATAATAAAGAAAGAAAAATAAAGAATAAAGAAGAAGAAGAAAGAAAGAAAGAAAGAAGATAGTTCTGTGTCTCACTTGTTCCATCGGTTCACTGCTATACCGTTCCACTACTATCGCATTCTACGTCACATCGCACTGTCATGTTTCCACAGTTTTTGAACGATTTCAGTAACTAAAGGGCTGGCTGTAGAGTAAACTTGTTGTGTTAAAATTTCCCGAATCCTGAGGCCAATGCCACACTGGGTCGACTCGCGGATGATCCGGCGCGGGGAAGTCCGCGACGGAATATGGCAACCACATTCAATGGCGGATCCACTGTGAAACGTCATGCGTGTACGCACGGCGGGTAATCTCGGACGGCCGAATGTGGCGGGCGTGCCGCAGTGAAAAACATGCAATGCGGTGTTGCCTTTGCGACGCCGGACGGAAGATCGGCGCGCCGATGACGTGCGGAGACGCTGAGAGCTCCCGACCAACGCGAATTATACAGGAAGTTGATTTGTAAAGTTACGCCCGACTCAGGGGTGGTTATTTATACGACACTGAAGGATATGTACACTGACGAGCAATGAAAAAGTTCCAGTGACATAGCACCAAATTACTCCTAAACGGGAAAGGCTAGCTTAATGACGCCGTCTGCAATATTGAAGTTCATTTAACAGCGCATCAAAATATTACCATTTAAAAATGTAATTATTGTGTTAAAATTTTAAATTAAATGTTTTAAAAAATTGGATGGGTGTTTGTCGGCATTTTGTGGGTGGAACTTTTACACTGCTCGTCAGTGTATCTGTATATGATATGTACATATGTATTATTTAAATGATTTTATCGAAAAACTGGGTTTAATTCTATTCCTTCGCTTGCTACCACGTTCGCAATATCAGGCAAATGGCGCCGTGCACGGACCGGCCGGGCATGTCCGCACGTTGCGGATATTTCAGAACAAATTGAACACGGCAATTTGTGAATCAAAGTTATGCGAGGTTAAAATATAACCATTTTTTTTATTTACAATTTATACGAAAACTATCGTCCCGCAGACGGCATAAGTTGACAAAACAACAGCCTGTACATGTACTGACGTTTCGCGACGGAAATTTCCTGCGACCGACGACGTTCCGCTGAATGTGGCGTAAAGGAGGATTTACACGATCAGTTCTACCACATCCTTTCGCAAGCTAACGCATGTTGTAAACAGTCAATGAGTGAGTAACGGCCGCCGCATCGGCCGCCGTTACATTTTGAGGGCAGCCAGATGCTTACTCGATGACTTACTCTTAGGGTGAATGCGTCTAATGTCATAATATAAAATATTGTTTAGTTTCAAAGTTCATTTTTAATTGTATAGAGGTCAAATAATTATGTAATTAAAATGTGGTTCCAATGTACTGTTGTCTGCTTTTCTCTTTTTATCCTGCTTAATAAGAAAATAGTAAATAATAATAAAAACGTTTATGGTGAAATATGCTTACAACTTTTATTTTTATGGTATCTCTAGACCCAACACTAGGATTTTCTGTTTTGTGGTGACTAGTCACTTTCGCCTATGTAGATAGTAGAAGGAATTTCGTATAGTAGAAGAACTAGGACCCTGTAAACCGAAGCCACAGCCCAACACAACTGCCGCCGGATCAGCCGCCGTAGAACGCAACGGGCCGCTGGACCGGCCACCGCACAATACAGCGGCCGTTGCATCGGCCCGCGGCGCTGTGATGGCAGGAGTAGTGTTAAGACCCATGCGGCGACCAATGCGGCGGCCGTTACTAGAATCTCTATGTGAATTAGCCTTTAGCATTATACATATAAAACTGCCTAGCCTAGTAGAAGTAGATGAAATGTGTGAATTCAAAATTATTAATGTACATATGTATATATGAGTTCAGATCAGAGTTTGTGTAGGGGGGGGGGGGGCAATCAAGTTTCAATGAAAATCAGTTTTAAGTAATACGTAATTGAACTCAATTTAACGCCAGAATCGTAGCCACTCCCTACTTATCAACTTAGCATTAACTACTCGCATTAAAATCATAATAATGACTGTCTTTTACAATTCTAAACCACAAAAGGCCCTAATCAGTAATCACGTACGCATTTTTTTACAAAGCTGCACACGTGTGAATACAAAATGGCGGCCGCCATTTTAAATTTCGCGGTTAGACTCCCGAGATTTGTGGCTGTTCGCATCGGTTGTTAACTTTCCATTATGGCGATTCATTCGTGCGGACTCGATTGTGTAGCGATTCTGATTCCGATTTTTTAATGCGGAATCGGGGTGAATTTGTAAAGCTGTGTGGAAAATGATGCGATGGGACTTTGTCGCATAAGTATATAAAGTAACCGGCGGTATTGAATGCGTATCGGGTTTTGGAAAGACATGACACTATTGAAACATCATACAACTCTCTACAAAGCCAAAAACTGCCGATTACCTACTGAAGTATTTCCTGCAGACTCGATACTGAAATTACTTTTTTATTAGCAGCGGAATAACAGCAGCGTTACTACTGGGAAAGGAGACCGTAAGTAAAAATTATTTGGATACTTCCTTAATCAAAAATAAAAATTTGGTACTAAGTAATTTGAAAAATCAACAAGGTTTTAATGAAGATGTTGGAAAGAGTATCACTAGAGTCAAATGGAAGCAGGCAGGTCACTTGGAGGCACAGGGTGATGATAGGTGGAGGAGGTGGAAAACCTGTATCAAATGATGAAGCAGACTGTCAAATTAGTCCCAGTGTAGATAAAAAAAAACACTGAGTGAGTAAGAAAACGAGTTCCGTTCATCTAAGGCTACGGACAAATTAATTACTAAGTAAAAGTGTGCGAGGACTTTCGTTGTTCAGAGTTTTTTTAAATCCAGATATCTATAGAACCTTAGATGTATAGGTTTATAATAGGTTTTACTCTCACAATCCACTTTCCTTTCCTATCTGGGTTTGCTGGTAGAAATCTCTTTATAGAGATAAGCGCGCCTCTTGCACATATATCTTTCTTTGTATATCTCTGTATGTTTGTTTTGTGCAATAAAGTATTCATTCATTCATGTATGAAACTCTTTGTTGCATGAAAAGGAAGAGGAATCCCATCAGTAGGCGGAAACAAGATGCCGATGACTGACCAAGGATATGGACGAAGAGATGGTAGAGAGTTTAGGGTTCTGTAGTGTAATGTGTGCAAAACAAACGTCACGGGATAGCGTCATGCATTTTACCATACGGGGTGGCAGAGGCACAATTGTACCCCAGGTTTAGCCAGTTACCCAATTAAGCATGACACGGGGCTAGCCCATTGCCAGAGCTATAGAGATTAAAGGTTACCTCAAATATTAGTATACCGATCAATGCTTGTTAGCGAATATTGGAAGTATTAATAATTTTATGACTTGACAATGGATGTGAAAAGGTTCCCGATTCCCCAATACCTAAGCCGTCCCTCCCATGTCTCTGTAATGACAATGGCATGTTCACAGCCTGGTGGTTTTGAATTTAATATCGCAGGCCCATTGTGACTGTGGAAGATATGTCGTGGTGGATGATTGGTACGCCTTCTGTGAGTGTTCAGTTCAGTGAATGCATTTTTATGTTAAAATCTTTGTGGTATTAGTGGTATTAGTGTGTAGAAATTGGGCTTCTACTATTCAAAATCATTGGTTGCTAAAGAAACTCATTTGTGAAGTTTAACAGAAATGGGTTTGACGAATCTGCCATTAGTAATGAAAGGGTTTATGAATAAAGTTTGGGAATAATGTATAGTTAAATTGCGGTTCCCCTGATGCACCCCTGATGTAAATGAAAACTTGCTAGTAGAAATAGTAGAAGACCTCCGTGATCAAGTGGTTTTACGCTCGCCGCACAAGCACGAGATCCAGGTTGGAATCATGTGCTGACCATGTATATGAGACCAAGTTATTCATCTTAACCCAGATGTTACTGGATTTTTGGAAATTGGATCGCGATTTTGAACTTTAACACTTTAAGATACGGTTTTAATTCGATGAAACTAAATTGATCGTTTTAAAGATCGGTAGTAACATCTGGGTTAAAGGGATCGTGCAAAGGTCCCCGTTACTCCAGGCGAAAAGACTCGCAGAGTGAGTGGGACGGAATCGGGGAAAAATCACAAAAAGTCAGTTTTGAATCAACACAAAATTAACTTAAATGGCTATGAAATTTTCCATACCAGATAATTTAGGTATTGTCAAACCCGTCTAAATGAATATTTTTTAAGTCTGTGTTCTATTCCAATTTGTCACAAAATCAATCAAAGTACACTTTGTTGGAGGAGTTTCGCTCGATCTAAATTTGTATTTTTTTTAATAATTTAAGAAGTTAAATAAAGTATAACAATTTCGGGATGTTTCCCCAAGGGACTTCTTTGGAACACGAGAGACATCGATTTTGTCGATGTAATACCGTTGTAACGCTGATGGAAACATCTTCAAAATCCATATAATAGCTGCGGCGACGCGCTAGCCCCCTGACACTCAAAATCGATAACTGAATAACTGGCTAAACGTGGGCACAATTGCGTTTCTGCCACCCTGTATGGGAAAGGGTGTGACGTGTTCTTAGTATACATACGTATATCGAGCATGAGAAAAAAAATAAGCCATAAAGGCTTCAAATTTATCTCTAAATCTTAGATAACTAGTTTTTAAATTAATAAACTTGAAGCCTATCCCGACTTAGTCAACGTCAAAACAAAACTTCGAATTTAAATTGAAAATTTTCAAACAGCATCCAACAACAGAACGGCGTATCTGCGAAATCGCGAAATTCCGGAATCCTCAACAATTCTCTGAATTGAACCAAAAAGTTGTGCAAACAAAACCTTCTTGTCAAGCGCAAACGTCGACGCAACCCTTTCGTGACACGCTCATTGCAAATTCAGTCGGGTGCTGCGGAGACTGGTCGTGACGCACTGTAGGGTACAAAAACGCGGCGATTTTTATATAATTATGTAAAACTTTAAAATATAGTGACTTATTTCCTATATAGGGTAGGTATTTCATATGCAGAGGCACAGTTGTCTGTCTCACCGAGGGGCGATGGTAAGCGGCAAACTTGTGTCGATGGTTTAAGTTATCTTTAAAAGTGATCTTCCAAGAACATTAGAGATCAAGCTGGCATTTATGTAATGCTGTTTAAATTTAAAGTAACAAGTGAAGTGGCTAAAAGGAGGAATAGGGCATCTGTCATAGCATGCGGGAAAAACTGACTTATGATTAAGTTGTAGTTGTTATTGAAGTGACAGTCTCATAATATTATATCACTTAACTTGGCGAAGACTTATCACACAATAATATTGCCAAAGGGCATGAAAGAATATATTTGTAGATAATTTCACGACGACTGCTATAGAACCCAGTGCGTTTTCCAAGTCAAATTTGCATAGCCTGCCCCAAGAAAGCAGCGACTTTAAATCTAGTAAATTTGCTAAATCTAGACATAAACCGATTTGATGTCGGCCTCAGACTCTTCGTTAGACTAAGAATGAAGGAAGATATGAAATTCAGATTTATTTTAAGTTGTATTTAATTCAACATTCTGTATCCTGTCCATTCGTATTTTGGGTCTCTGAAGAGGTCCAATGACTAACACCGCTTTGAAAAGGGCAGAATATGGTGATGATGATCTTTAAGTAGGAACCTTTTATAGAAGGGCAGTTTTCTCATCGGGATCTAAAAAACGAAAAAAACGTATGCAAAGCTGCGCCACCGTAGCAGTGGTGTGACAGAGGTCATTGACCTATTGAGAACCAAATCATATGGTAACTATCGCTAACCTAATCGCTACTGCAACGCCAACCCGAAAATTGTGTCATGTGGAACTGACAATTCCGACCAAATGATCATGTTTCCAATTTATTCTCTGTAACACAATGCATTCGTTTTTCGTAAATTATACGGTTACACCTGTTTAAGTTAACAGGCTAAAGGTAAGTCTAAAACTCAGATGAACGAAACTCTTTGCTTAAGGGAAATATTAAACTGCTCATAAAAAATACTGATTTGCACAGCGAATATCAGGGCAAAATGCTGCGGTAGCTTAGGTAAAGGGCGTGAGCGAAGCGAGGCCCTCTTTATCCTTCGTGTTAGGTTAAACATGCAAGAACAACAAAAATACTTAAAACATTGCTGATCCTTTTATGCTGTGCAAATCAGTTTTTTTGATGTGCGATTAAATACTAGCCATCGCTTAATAGCCCTCCCTCTATTTAGTGACTTACTCTGCGGTCTGAACATCCTCAGTCTGCATGTTAGCCCGCGCGTTCACCTGCAATTTGTTCTAGAAGGTCTGAGTTCTGACAAATCGATGCAGCCTCCTTCGTAGGAACTCCTTTCGGAACAGGAACGATTCACCGAGGCGTACTGTGGCGCGTTTGCAAAGCTTGCTGTTGCTTGTACGTAAACTACGAAGTGCTATTCTAAAATTCTAATGTTTGATGTAATAGACCTGAGTCTCTGCACGAATAGCAATAGTGTATCTGTGGCAGTTGGTTGGTTAAATCAGACACTTAACCTACTGTCTAGACCGTTAATTAAATACCGACGTATAACCAAGTCACTAGAATTTGATTTAAATAAAGGATCGTCGAAAAAGTTTAACAATCTGTCTTACCGAAAGCCGGCGATTTGGAAAACAACAGCTGATTTGCACAGCTTCTATCAGGGCAAAATATTGCGGTAGCTTAGGTGAAGGTGAAGGGGGTGAGCGAAGCGAAGCCCCCTTTATCCTTCGCGTTAGGTTGAACATGTAAGAAAAACAAAATATACTTAAAACATAAACTTAAGTACAGATAAAAAAATATTTATATTGTATATGTCTTGATGCCTATAGGAACGTTTAGACAACTCGTTAAAAGTTTCGTTCACTCACTTGTCTGGTTGGACTTGATTAAACGTCGGTATGTAATTAACGGCCTAGAGAGTTAGTTAAGTGTCTGATTTAACCAACCAACTGCGACATATCGATTGTTCTCAAGGGCTCAGAATGCCGTACTTTCTGCGACCTTGGGTTTCATAACAGACTCGGGCCCCAGGAATTAAGGTTCTGTTGTGCAATGTGTGCAAAACAAACGTCACGGGATAGCGTCACGCCTTTTCCCATAATTGGAGGCAGAGGCACAGTAGCGCCCACGTTTAGCCAGTTACTGATTGGTTCATTTCGCGTGGCGGACGTGAAACTTAATTTTTAATTTAATTTTTTAATTTTCGTAAAAAACACAACGTCACCAAGAATCGGGCAAGTGCGAGTCGGCCCGCACATCTGTACCATTGCAAATAAAAACTTAAGGACTAGAAAATAATAAAACAAAAATGCCAGAACTTGGTTTTGATACCAGTCCCTACAGAATGCGGTTTGGTGACTCGCAGGGGCAGCGATATTCAAACACGTCTTTTATACGGGGACGCCCTTTATTTATGAAATCTCATAAAGTTCATTATTTGATAGTAGGAGCAACAGACACACAATCTGTGAAAAAATCAACTCGGTAGCTATAACGGTTCGTGAGATACAGCTGACGGAAAGACGGACAGACAGACGGACGGACAGTGGAGTCTTACTAATAGGGTTCCGTTTGGCACCCTTTGGGTACGAAACCCTGAAAAAGTAATCTGAAAGTACGGATTCATCCGGCCCACTTGGGTAAGAGAACATTTAAAAAAAAATGCGAGTATTATATAAATTAACTTGTATTTACATATGTCTGCTGTTTGACTTTGTCGTCATAAGGGTTTAAGGCTCAAAGGGCCCTGTTTCCTTTGCTTTTAGAATTCAAACAACATGATGTAAAACATTTGTATAGGTACTTATACGTGCGAGTACTTTCCTTGTGTTTATGATACGTAACGACGTCCGTTACCTAGTGGTCAAACGCTCGCCTGGCACGCAGTGGATGCGGGTTTGAATTTGACCATGATCCAATGAGGAAAGTAATTTATTACGTGTAAACTAGTGGCTCTGTGGGCTGAAGACCTCGCGAGTCTGTTGATGGAAAGCTGAATTCTAACATACAAACTTATGAATGCACCTGGTTACGTACATGGAGCATAAAAGTAGCCGCACCAATCACTTTGTAAAGTATGTTTTGCTACCTAAAATCCAACCTATAGACTATTCATTAAAATTATACAGCGTATATTAATTTCACGGTCTCCACAAATCTAACGACGCCTTATTTGTCAAGCTGTTTGGGCTGCAACGGTTTTTCTACATTTTCAATCCCATATTTCCGCAATTTTGAAAAAATCCAAAAGCGGAATCGAAAAAAAAAACGTAATTATCGAACCTCTCAAAATTTCATGAGAATCAGTTGAGAAATGTGACCTGTAGAGGAGAACAGCTGGACAGAAATACAGTCTTACGAAAGCATTTTTGCCCAAACTGAAACGGAGGCGCTTCGGCCGCTTCGCTTGCTCGGTCAATAAGGCGGTCGTTCTAACAGTGATGGAAAACATCAATGGCAGCATAATAGCAGTGATAGGCTAGCCCCCTGTTACGCAAAATAGAATATTAAATTACTGGCTATAGGTGGGCATAATCTTATGAACAAAGCGACACGCTTTTTCCCATACGGGGAGGCAGAAGCAAAGTTGTGCCCATGTCCTCTATATGCCGGATGTCTTGCAGAGAAGACATTTTCCCGTTAAAGGTTTTGAATTTTATTACCTTGGCATGAGTTCAAAATCACGATGCCTCATAACCAGTTAATCAATTAAAATCATACAAATCATAGACACATCGCAACCAACTACTATAAGGACACTCATATCAACAAAACATAACTTAATTACATCACTAGAAGTTAACATCGCCCTCAAAGGGGCCCTGCCACGAAACGTTCCAAATGAGATCAGAATAAAAATCGAATTAGATCGCTCTTATTGCGTAAGATCCCCGCTGCCCGGCCCCTAGTCGCGATAACGTGAGGGTGCGGTAATTATAAGCTGTAGTGTAGGTATTGAGTTATAGGATGGTTGTCTATCGTTTTTGTTTAGTATTTTAATGCTGATTTTGAACTTTATGTCATTATTTTTTGACGTGATTTTTAATAATAATCGACAATGTTTTGGCGATTGATCTGTATATATATAGCCCATTAAGGCGACACTTTTTGAAGTTATTTCTCTGCTGTTCAAATGAAGTCAAGTCCAAGTCAACATTCCCAAGTTAAATAAATTAACATAATAGTTTTGGGACGTTTTCTTGATTTTGTTATAA
This sequence comes from Argyresthia goedartella, assembly GCA_949825045.1. Classification (NCBI taxonomy): domain Eukaryota; kingdom Metazoa; phylum Arthropoda; class Insecta; order Lepidoptera; family Argyresthiidae; genus Argyresthia; species Argyresthia goedartella. The sequence continues at coordinate 6,750,421 of OX463818.1, forward strand.
CAGAAACGCGATTGGAAGAATTTCGCTCGATATAAACAATTATTGAAATTAGGTCTTAATTTACACTCTTTTTATTTTCTGGCAAATTGGAATAGCCCACAGAATTCGAAAAATGGGTTTTAACAATATCTAAATGACCTATTACGAAATTTTCATATGTATTTTAGTTAATTTTGTATTAATTTGAAACCGACTTTTGGTCATTTTTCCCCGATTCCGTCCCTCTCACACTGCAGGTCACCGCCTGGAGTAACGGGGACCTTTGCACGGACGAGATATCCCCTTAACGTCCCCACCAAGGGGCTTAGGCCTTTGCCCGGATACGGCAAAGATTAGGCCATACCTACTCCACCACGCTGGCTCGGTGCGGGTTGATGGAGAGGTTCTACAGAATACTTAATAGTACTGGTTCGGATTCCCGGCTACTATCGCTACTTGGTCACTACCATCCGAAACATAGGGAACGTCCGATAATGTACTTAAGATAAATTAAATATGAATCTGCATCTCCTGTGTGAGAAGCAGGCGTGAAACCCATTAGGCTACGGAGCGCCAATTGATTCTATACTTATCGTTTTATGAACGTGTTTCCCCAAACACTTCACTTCGTCATCAACTTATGTCTACTAAAGTATAGCCTTTCTTACAGAATGGAAAGAGCATTGCATCGGTCTCCCTAGATTACTAGTGTTATTCTCAGTAAAATTGTTATATGTACTTATGTAATAGAAGATGTATCTGTATACATAGAATTACAAAAACGAGCCTCCCTCCAAAGCAACCACAATCATATTACGAAAAACGCATTCACAAGTCCTATTCTCTTTTAATGAATTTATATAGAAATTTAGTGGTTACATTCTCCATGGGGGGTCAGGGAGGGATTCAGGAGGGCTTAAAAGACAATGTGGAAACTACAACCGAACATAGTAATCAGTTTAGGAAACAATTTGCCTGTGTGCCCATGCGAGGTATAACGCAGTAATCTGTGGATTGTATGAAACGATTTTGATCGAAATATTGAATTGGAGTTTTTAGTGAACGCTTTTGAGGTTTCGTATGCCCTTCAATGGATTGGAAATGGATTGGAGGTTTGCATTGTAAATCGGGCGACCAGAGCCATTTCGTTTAGATCTATATTGTATTCTGCATGCCTGACTTTTCATAGGACCAAATGTTTGCTACCGTTGTTAAATCTATATTAAGAGCTGTTAACACATCTGACATTATGATAAGGCCAATAATGATGATGATAATGGTGAAATTCGTACATAATATTAAATGACGGGACTGTGTGGGGTTAATCTGGCTCAACAGCAACACAGACCTTGCTGTTAATAATTTTGTAATTATTAATTCCTGCTTATTAATTATGATAATGATATAATAATATTTGTATTAGTTAAGCACAAGATTTTTTTAAAAGAGATCTAAAAATCAATCTGTTTTGTTTCTGAGTTTCTTCGCCCTTCTTCTCGCTCAGTGGTCCAATGTAGAGAAGTGGAAAAAGATGACGATTGCTAATTAATCTACAGTAATAAAGACATTTGGAATTTGGAATTGGCTTATGTTTAAACGATTACCAAAAACGCACCTATTTTACTACCAATAAATTCGAAATGACTGCCAGAATGGATAAATGATCACCAAAATTCTTTTTATGTTTTGTGTACAGTTTATGTTTTAAGTATTTTTTTGTTGTTCTTACATGTTCAACCTAACACGAAGGATAAAGGGGGCTTCGCTTCGCTCACCCCCTTTACCCTTCACCTAAGCTGCCGCAGTATTTTGCCCTGATATTTTTTGCAACTTTTGGTGTTCATTTATCCATTTTGGGTAGGAAAAAAATATTTTGGTGATCATTATATTTGTTGCTTTTGGAATTTGTAATTAAGCTGTACTCCACCACGCTGGCTCACTGCGGGTTGATGGAGGGGTTTTACGATCACTACCACGACGCGATAGTAGCCGGGACTTAAAGCTTAACGTGTGATCCAAAACACTGGACGTCCGATTCTGTACTTAATATAAATTAATTATCTCATTGGTGCATACATGGTCAGGATTCGAACCTGCATCTCCTGTGTGAGAAGCAAGCGTGAAACCCATTAGAAACCACGGAGAACTCGTAATTCGTACATACTGGTATCTGTATATTTACGATTGTATAATCCAAATAAGTTAGGGCTCAATTTTGACAGAGTCAAACTGACTCCAATAGTAAAAAAGGTACTTCTGATGCAAGGACTTGGCCCTTGTACATATTTCCAATAAGATAAGCTATCCGCGGAAATATAAATGAACAAATAAGAATGTTTTACAAATCACGACAAATATTTTGCTTTGCTTCCCACCAATATGCAAACAAAAAAGCAATGTCATACCTCATTAGCGAAAACTGCATGAAATCTGTAGGATTGAGTCGTCCTCCGCCTGTGAGTCGTCCTCCGCCTGTGACTACAGCGCTTCTAGTGTTGTTTTGGAGATGGCGACTTCTTTTCAAAAAGCTATTTTGAGAGCAGAACTGCTGCTATAAAAAGTTGTGCGCCGACACACATTTTTTCATGATTAGTGGGAGTTACTACAAAATTATATTTAAAAGAAAAGTTATCTATGTATCATGGTATTTAAACATGTATCAATAACTGATACATTGATCAATGGATCGTTGTTAAATTTTCGACAGTAACTTTATGACATCAATTAGTTTTGTTCGCGATATCGCACGATATTGTACAATAACTTTCAAATGTCGCCATATTTCACATACGAGTGAAAATTGCTTCCCTGTTATGTGGACACCTTCAAATTATCTGTTTTTTGTAGGATGTAGTTTATAGACGTCGTGCCTATCTAAATGACGTAGCGTGACATGTATATGACAATGCCCACGTTTGCACAGCATGCTCTACCTAATCCAAAGGACACGACGTTGATACATTTTTCAGGCATAGCTCCCTCAGAGCAACGCCGCAGCCGCACAGCACAGCTGCGTAGGCGCACGTCTCGTGACCAATCGCGATAATCCGCGACACGTGCGCGTCACGTGACTGAACGCTCGCGCGTCAGTCTCACATCGGACGCCGGCGCGTGAGCATCGTTAATTAAGACAAGTGGCAATGACCGTTGGATGAGTTGCGAGATTTTTTTGGTGCAAATTTGTTTCTTTTTAGTCTTATGAATTCCACAGATTAATATGTCGGTCTTAAGAGTCGCTAAGGCCCAGCCCACTGTTTCTTACGTGAGGACTATTCTTTAAATAACTTTTCCAACATACTTTAATTCATAATAAGAGAGTTATCACAAGAATAAGTTGATATATAAAAAAAATATAGAAAGCTTTTAGGAACTTGTAAAAATGACCTCGAGTTCTTATCAAGATGAAACCAAGGAGCCCTTACTTGATGGAGTTACGTCGAATCATTACAGAGTTCCCATGGCCACCTTCCAGCTCCATCATCAGACCCTGGACATCACCTAGAACCGATGTACTTGTCAAGACAAAGCGACGAACCAAAACTTGATGGGGTTGCGTCGTTTTATTACACTACTACCCATGGCCACCTTCTTGCTCCATCGTCAGATCAGCTCCATGTCATGAAAATAATGCATTGTCGTGCTGGCAAAATTTCAGCTCAATTGGAAACCGGCAAGTGGGTCAAATGTCACTTGCATGATTTGATTAGAGACAGGCATACTACATAAAGCAAAAAAAAAAGAGTAGCAAATTACCTATCTCCATATTTTTCTGAAAGTGGATGTGATCTTTCCATTTTAGGAATTCTTTGGCCTTCATTATTTGTATCTAGAGGCGACCCGAGTGGCCGAGTCGGCAGTGACCCTGCCCACAAAGCCGAGGGTCCCGGGTTCGAGTCCCGGTGGGGGCAAATATTTTTATTTGTTTGATGGGAACGGATGTTCGTACCCTAGTCACGGTTGTTTGGTGCCCAAGATACAGGGAATCCTAGTTTGGGGCTAGATCAATGTGTGTAAATAGTGTCCAAGGTATTATCTATACTAAGAAATAGTGTGAAATTAAAATTAGATGTAATATTTTGATTGTCTTGTGAAATAATAAATTGCAATCATACATCATACCCTGAAGTCAACTTTGCGCAAACCTACTCCATACACCATTGACATATAAAATCTAGCATTATAATACCAACAATGGTTATAATATCCGAATAAAAAATAATTTCTTGTCGGCACGCGACTCTAATGGGTTAATATTCGTATTAGCGAACAAAAGATGAAGAAATAAATTTTTATCGCAATGGTGACATTGATATCATAATCAAAATATGAAATAATATTTTGTAGGGGAGCCGAATGACCCTTCAAAAGGGATTATGGGAGAGCCCGTGTTTAGTTTGTTTTTTCTTTATGTTTGTTAATGATACTGTTTGTTATTGTAATAGAAATTGCTCTGTTTTAAAATCAATTAATTTATTGTGTTGAGATTTATTGTTGATTTTATAATGAAGACTGAAGCTATCTTTTATCGAGTGGAATAAATAATTTTAAATTCTACGAATCTTACAAAGTGTTTTTTTTAAACCATATTTAAGTACAAATACAACTACCCACCATTAGAAACTGGGCTACTTTTCATAATAACCTATTTATTTTTGCAAGTTTATAATGCTGCTCTGAATTGTGTTTCGCTTCGTTGCATAAAAGGTATGCTTTATCCTGCGATTTCCACGAAAATCTCGAAAAACCGCGCGCAGAAATAAAACCAATTACGACACGCGGAAACGTGGCGCGAATAAAAATCACCCCTTTTCCCGCGAAAATCTGAGGCCACACAAAGGGCATTCAGGCATTGTGCCCCATGTCTGCCAAGTCTGCTCCGGACGGCACTTCGGAATCGCACGAAAGAACGAAAAATTCGGAAAAAACGGCACACGTGCCGATGCATTATTCGATAACCGTCGGAGGCGGTATTAATATATTGTCGACAACCCTAATTTGACTAGCTCAACCCAAACAAATGTGGACTTTATTCCAAATCGCAAACGGTCTATTATTTCATAAAATTCTCTCAGGGGTGTCAGTAAAAAACTGAACATAGAAAAGTAAGTTTTAGTCCCCACGCATTAGAGTAGGTGTTTCTGAGTTCAAAACCGTTAGGGTATTACAGCTAGGGGTGTCACAAAGATCTCGCTCGGATCTATTTATTGGTGGGAAAGGCCGCGTGTCAAGTCTGACACCAGTTTTAATATTTTAGGTCACACGACCTACACGTGACTCGCTTTGGTAAAAAACTCAAACGCGAGTAATTCTCGTTTTGCATTTTTATTGTAGCATTCTTCGTGTTAAATGCTTTGGAGTTTTTTTGCGCGTTTTTCGTGTGGTTATTGACAGGCTATAGTCATTATTCGTTATTTGAATGGTTGGATCAGAATAGCCCTCGTTTGCAGTATAAGAGTATTTTTTGTGGGAGTTTTTTTAATTGGTGTAATTATTGTGTTTAATCCTACCGCATTGTTAGGTTTTACATTCGACTGGCGAGTAGACAACTAGCTATTGTATATTACCATCGTTAAATATGTAGAGATTTTCATTTCAGTGCGTTAATGAATTTTAAATGAAATTCATTGGTCAGATTTCACTGACGACCCGAGTGGCCGTATCGGCAGTGACCCTGCCTACGAAGCCAAGGGTCCCGGGTTCGAGTCCCGGTGGTGGCAAATATTTGTTTGATGAGAACGGATGTTTGTACCCTAGTCATGGTTGTTTATCTAAGTATAATATTTATTTATATAAGTACGTGTATCGTTGTCTAGTACCCAAGATACAGGGAATCCTAGTATGGGGCTAGATCAATGTGTGTTAGTAGTGACCAAGGTATTATTATTATTATTATTATTATTATTAAAGTCACGATCTCACAAACATACTCATTGACTATTTTGGCATGTAATGTATCACATCAATCGAGCCAATTTCACAATACGGAGGTGAAAGATAATAATAATAATATATTTATTTGTCGCCTTACATACGAAGGTTTCTAAAAATTGTAGTTTGAGATATATAGGTAGACATTGATCTATCGATAACTAAACCAGGCAGAGCCTGTGCCTAGATCTCAATAGTCCTCAGCGCTTTAATAGCTAATTATGATACAAATTGTCGCTTTCACTTGTACCTGTAAATTTCGCTTGTAGTTGTAAATATAGGTAGTTATTAATAGGATTAAAAATAATAAAATAAGAGATCTGGTTTAGGTTAGATGTTTAGTGTTTGTGTATATTTCCCTGTTTCTGTGAAGTGTAATGAATGTGTGATTATGTGTGGTGTGTGTGTTGTGTATGTGTAGTGTAGATAAATTAGGCAAATGGAATCATCCCCATCACGTGATGCGCCTGAGTAGATTATCAGTTTTTTCATAATCAAGTGATAAGAGCCAGTCAGTGACTTTTACATTCGTGATAATCTAGAGTATATAGGTTAATTATATGCAAACAGACTTTGTTGTAAATTGCTCCGCTTAGATAGCAAGGGATTCTGTAAGCAAACAAAATATTGAATTTAGTAATTTCATATATTCTGTCTTTGCTGTCCTGATATCTGTCTAAGTAAAAAAAAAGGTGTGTGTATAGAACAATTTGTATTATGAACGCTGTCTGCCCGTTAGTACTTTGCAGTCGCGGTAGTTACGAGCCGCTGGATAGCGGAAAGGTTGTAAAGTTGCAGCCTTAAGAACAGTTACTTGCGCTCTCTCTATAATTTGAGAAGGTAGGTCATTGCAGCTCGTCCCCAGCATGTAATACAGTACTGCAAGATATTGGCACAGATCAAAATATATTGTTCTCCATAGTACACTATCAGCGACATGTTTAATATTTTTATAAATGGTAATTCATCTTCGAGTGCCCTGTCTCAGTGATTGAATATGTTTTTTGAATGTGAGATAACAATCAATTTCTATCCCTAAATATTTAATCTCGCTGACAAGTTCTGGGCGAATACAGTAACAGAGTGGGAGGATACCGGAGGATAAACACTATGAAGGGTGTGACATGATAGGTTCGCATTGTAACGGCTCTTGTATTGTCGTGTACGAGAATGAGAGCAAAACTTACTTTGACTCGCTTTAAAAGGGTTCTTTCTCCTACCTTTGGATATTGATTGATATAAAAGTATAATCAAGGATATTCACCACTTAGTTATGTACTTGCTTAGTTTAGGAATTGAAAATTCATATAAAAATATTATGTTGATTAATAAAGTATGAGAAATTGTATCCTGCAAACTCAAATGTGCTATTTATATAATCAAATATTTTTAAAACTATTAATTCCAGCCTGAACCTAAAATTCCAAAACTTTTCTTCACATTTCCCGACCACTAACGCCATCTATATTTATGTCTCACAACTAAACTTAGGGTTGTCACTCAGCTAGGGGCCTATTTCCTGCCGCGTGCCGACGAACGATACAATTGCGATACGATACGCCCGTCGTGACGGATATCATTACGATACGACGGATTATTTGCTAAAAATAATAAATGTTTCGTAGGTAAATAGCATACTGTAGCTTATCTCATTAATAGAAGCCTTAGGTATTTAGCCCTTAAATGCATGGTGAAGGATGCAGCCTAAATAAACAAATAAATGAATACTGAATACTGAATACTGAATACTGAATACTGAATCAATGTTTACTACAAAGAAGGTGTATATTTTTTTTGTAATACGGCTAAGAAAACTTTTCTTCGTATTTATTATTCAAACTCAAACTCAAACTCAAAACGTTTATTGCGACATTGTGGTGGTATATGGTGATATATATATATATATATAGAATTTGAAGAACCGACAATGAACCCAGTGAGGGCACTGCAATATCTTACATCTTCATATGCTGGGGAAACTGAAATAAAAAGAAAAATAAGTGTTTATGAACGAAATGGCGGAAATTGAGAAAAAGTTCAACATTGAGGGCTTACCACAAAAAAAAATCACTGTTCAGCACTTGTTTAAAACCAAAATTGTATGGGATTTTACGTTTGTTTTGAGGCACATAATTAAAACTGTACGTTTCCTAACCTTAACCAAGTTCTCAGTCTATAAGTACACAATATTTGTACACACTATTCGATTTTGCGGGGAATGCAAAGTGTAAGCTGCACTTGGAAAGTCGTGCTAAAATCTCACAAAGGATTATATAAAATATTTCTTCGTTCAATGAAAGTTCTAATTTAATCGTGGCTGGTCATTTCATGATTTACAATTGCCGGCCGCCGCCGCCTCCATCGTGAAAATCAACAACAAATCGACATCTGCGCCTCTAACGGTGGTATGTGTAATTATTTTACGATATGATCACTAACGTTTCACCACATCACAAAATAGTCATGCAATTTGCTTTTTATATCATCAAACGCTGAACATGCATTGATCTGGTCAGGCCGTTTCATGATATGATAGATCAGTTTGAGGAGGCTTCATCATGAAATTGATGTATTTCAAGAAATTTTCAATCACATCATGTTATGATCAGATACTGCACTTCACCGAATATTTCAATTCTACTATATGGTTACGACATTTAGATCAAAAACAAAACTGCTTCAATTAATTAAAACCCAATTATTGCATTAATTCATTTACTTCAACGAAGCTAGTAATGTGCTCATTATTTTGACAACCTTCTTTGAGCAAAGTCGATATTGCCGCGCTACTTTTTTATTTATTTTTTAAATCTTATTTGTTTTATAAGCCAAACATCTTATGATTAAGTCAGTTTAAAAATAATTAACAAAGTTACAGTGCTTACAGAATTACTTTAACAAAATATTTTAACATTAAATAAATCTAAAATTAGTTAGTTACAGAAGTATTTTGTAGTGTTCCCATCTGAGATTCAAAGAGGTTATCAAGAAACTTAAGAATCTGTCACTATACTCGACAGTGAACTCTGAGCTTAGAATTCGATGTAAAAGGAAGAGAAGATCCCCCTCAGAGCACCGAGTTTCTTCGAGGAGGTCCAGCCTTGGTTGTTCATTTATTTTACACTCGAGAACTAAGTGAAGGAGGTCTTCCTCCCTCTCACATCGGGTACAATTAGGGTCGTCTCTTTTATTCATTATGAAACTAAATTTGTTAAGTGGGATGTGGTAAGTTCGGATTCGGAAGCAAAGAACTAGTTCTCTTCTGTTGAAGCTTCGTGAGGCAAACCAAGGTACGCGAGGTGGTTCGTCTACAATGGTTCTGTACCAGATGCCTTTGTTTTGAGAGCATTCATTGAAATAGGAATTTAAATCTAAAGTAGTTGTCGATTTTCAATTTTGGAAGATGGTCAGTGTAGTGCGGTACCGTGTCGAGAGGTATGCCGTTCCGAAGAGCCTCGGATGCAAGTGAGTCTGCTATCTCATTACCCTTGATGCCCACGTGTGAAGGAATCCATTGTAAACGAACTTCAACCCCGTTACGTATCATTCTATGGATACATTTAATAATGAGGTAAGTTTCGCGTCTACCGACATTACTGCCCTTAGCACTTCCCACTAAATGTTGTAGACTGCTCTTAGAATCTGTAAAAATTACAATTTTACTACGTGTGGTCGACTCAATGTAGTGTACTGTTTCTTTAATTGCTTTTAGTTCAACCACCATTATCGGTATGCATGGATCTTCAATAAGAAATTTCACCCCGAAATTCTCAGCTTCATCATAAAATGCGCAACTAGTTTTGCGTGTCTAGTTTTGGATCCGTCAGTATATATTTTAGAGTGGTCTGAGTACTGCATGTTTATCATATCTTCGCCAAGTTGTTTAAGGTCATGAGTGGGTAGTTGGATTCGGAAACGTATCACCGACAGTCATTTCTACTTTGGAATGTTCACCGACATAACATTTGGTCTTCCTTCGCTTCGCCACTACTTTGTTTCACTATTGGGTATTTCACCGACATAACACTGCGCCACACAACTATTCGCCGACTGATTGTTTCACTAATCATCCTTTCCTCAATACTACTATTCATCATCGAACGTTTCGTCGACATAGCGTTCCGTTACCAGGCATTACGTTCCCTTCTTTAGCTATTATGCAATCCATGTAATATCTGGGGACTGAGCTTTGCCGCCGAGCAAAGCTCAGTCCCCAGATATTCTTTTCATTATCTATCGTGTAAGTCATAATTTTTTTGCTATTTATTTATGTTTTATTTTCTCATTTTTTAAAATAATTTCTACAAAAAAACACGAGCTCCTGTCACCCCAATATGAGGAAAAAAGTGTCCCATCCACCATACATTTTTCATACTTCCAACTTTGTTAACACTCATATGGAAATGGAAATAAATTGGAAAAAAATTGGGACCCTTTTTGTCATATTGGGGAGAAAAGAGCTCGTGATTTTGAGTTAAAATTATTAGAAACAATTCAGAAAATAAGACATAAAAGGTGGCAAAAAATTAAGGAATTTAGGATTTTTGGTTCAAGTATGTAATTATATTAGGTAGATATGTATTTATACTTAATAAAACAAAGTAAAAATGCGTTCAATATGAAAATGTATTTATCCTAAATGCGAAAGTAAGTAAAGTAAATAGTCTAACTAAAACGCTATTATTTTAACTAAACTTGTGTCATGTCTTGATTGCTTATTTATGTATAACATAATAATTGTAGAAAAAATACCAATTTCTTTTAAATAAACAATCCACGATTGTAGTGCATAATTTTAAAAGTAATTATAGTTTAAACTAAACTGCTGTGTCTTGTCTTTATTGCATAATTATCACACTAATATTATAATCGTAAAAGTTTGTGTGTGTGTTTATATGTTTGTCAGTCTTTAGCTCTGAAACGGCTGGACGGATTTAATTGAATTTTGAGATGTGTATAGATCATACCTTGACTTAAAAAATAGGCTACATTTTATCCCGAAAAATAATCACTGATTCCGTCGGATGTTCAAAATGCATCCATAAAAAGTTTTCATAAATATGTCACTAGATGGCGCTGCATGTATTTTACATCGCGGTATGGTTTGGTTTCAAGCTTACTTCATATATGCCGGCACTGACACGCACTGACTGAGGTTGTTCTGTTGATTTATTGCTAAAGTTTCTCTCTCTCTCTCTCTCTCTCTCTCTCTCTCTCTCTCTCATCTCGATAGTTGGTCTCTTTTGTCTTGATAATTACAACAAGACAAGGTATTCTATTTATAATTTCGGATAGGTTAAAGGTTAACTGTGGTTCTTTCGCATAGAATTGTAATTGGCATTGTAACTTTTTAAATTGAGAATGCCTCGCAAACGCAAAACAAATCTTTCGTCGAGCTTACAAGGAGCGCGAACTAAGAAGATAGCTAGACAGCAAGAATCTTCTGTTCATGCTGAACAGCGGAGAATTGAGCAAGCGGCGCGTCAGGCAAATTCTCGAGCATCTGAAACCTCAGAGCAGGCTGATGCTCGACGTCACCGGAACGCTAACCGCATTGCATCTCAGATTGCTGCGGAGACACAAGAGCAGTCGGATGCTCGACGAAGGGATATGGCAGAACGTATGGCTTCTCAACGAGCCTCTGAAACACCAGAGGAGGCGGCTTCACGACGACAAGAGAACGCAGAGCGCATGGCTTCTCAACGAGCCTCTGAAACACCAGAGGAAGCGACTTTACGACGTCAAGAGAACGCAGAGCGCATGGCTTCTCAACGAGCCTCTGAAACAGTCGAAGAGGCAGATCTGCGCCGAAACGCTGTTGCCCAACGACAAGCTGAACGTCGGCAAATATTTTCAAGGAATATGTGGGGAGTTTTCAAAAAATGTGCTTTCGACTACGATCCTACTTTAGATTATAGTAACCATAGACTCATCAAAATTGACCGTATGAACAAGGCTTGCAGATTCTGTGGGGCACTGAAATGGAAAGAGGAAACGGCGGGAATGTGTTGCCCTGGGGGCAAGGTAGCCATCCCCACATTAGCGGAGCCGGTCGACCCTTTAAGGGAATTATTTTTGGGCGAGACTGATGAGTCACGGCGCTTCCTAAACCGAATAAAAAAATATAATTCATGTTTTCACATGACTTCCTTTGGGGCAGATATAATTCTCGCGATGCCTGGGTTTTCACCAACCTTTACGGTGCAGGGGCAAGTGCACCATAAAATAGGGTCACTTTTACCTCCACCCAACGGTCAAGCACAATTTTTGCAAATTTACTTCATGGGAGACGACGAGGCAGAAACCGATAGACGGTGTCAAATTATTCATGGAGTGGAACGAGCGACTGTCCAGAAAATACAAAACGTCCTGCACGATCACAATAAATTGGTGCATGACTTTAAATCAGCTCTCGAGAACATGCCTGATGAGCGCTGCAAGGTTGCGATCAACCCAGACCGCATGCCGAGCGGGCACCACGCGCGCCGCTACAACGCGCCGGCCGTCACCGAGGTGGCGGCTGTGGTCGCGGGCGCCGACCTCACGGCCCCAAGAGACATCGTCGTACGCGAGCACAACGACACGCTCACCAGGATCGCTGACACTCACTGCTTCTACGATGCGCTACAGTATCCCATTATGTTCTGGAAAGGACAAGTTGGATATAACTTCAGTATTCCTCAAACCAATCCGGCGACTGGGCAACCGATCCTGAACAAAAATGTATCATGCATGGCTTTCTACGCGTTCCACCTGATGGTCCGCGAACACGACTTCAACTTGCCGCTGCGGTGTAGGGTACTTCTATCCCAATTTTTGGTAGACATGTACGTTAAGATAGAGAGTGAGCGTCTAAGGTTCATAGCGCTAAACCAAAGCAAGTTGCGTGCAGAAAATTACTTTCACTTGCAAGATGCTGTTGCGCACGATGGCAATGTGAATCCGAATGACTTAGGGCAGATGGTGATCCTGCCATCGTCGTTCGTGAACAGTCCACGATACCTCCACCAATACACCCAGGACGCGTTCTCCTACGTTCGGAACTATGGGCGGCCGCACTTATTCATTACCTTCACGTGCAACCCAGCCTGGAAAGAGATTAAAGATGAATTAATGGGTGGGCAAAAACCGACGGACCGGCACGATATCGTAGCACGAATTTTTTAAATCAAAGTACAAAAGCTGGTGGCCCTCCTCACGAAAGGGTATGTATTTGGCGAAGCGCAGTGCTTCATGTATTCGATTGAGTGGCAAAAGCGTGGCTTGCCCCACATGCACTTGCTGCTGTGGTTAAAAGAAAAATTGCTTCCGAACCAAATCGATGAAGTGATATCAGCTGAGTTACCAGACCTTAATGTTGACAAACAACTATATGACACGATCATTAAGAGCATGATCCACGGACCATGTGGAACCCTGAATCCTACGTCCCCGTGTATGAAGAACAGGAAATGCACAAAAAAGTATCCTCGTGCACTGTTAAAGGAGACCCAAACCAATGATAATGGGTATCCGTTGTACAGACGCCGAGCACTCGAGGTAGGGGGACGTACAGTCACAATTAAAATCAGGGGTACCGCGCAAGACGTCGTAGTAGACAATAGCTGGATAGTCCCTTACTCGCCGCTCCTTTGCAAAATGTTTGATGCTCACATTAATGTAGAGTTTTGGAACTCGGTTCAGGCAATTAAATACATTTGTAAGTACATCAACAAAGGCAGTGACCAGGCCATATTTATTGTGCAGCAGCAAGGCAATGCCAATATTAACACACGAGACGAAGTGCAGATGTTTGGAGCTGGTCGATACGTGAGCAGCAACGAGGCAGCATGGCGAATATTAGGCTTGCCGCTTCACGAGAGGTACCCGACAGTGATTCTTGCGGTACATCTTCCAAACGGTGAGCGCATTTACTTCACAGAGGCTAACTTGCGCGATCGAGTAGCGACACCGCCGACGACTACACTTACAGCGTTTTTCCGTCTGTGCCATACTGACGAATTTGCCAAAACATTGCTGTACGCGGAAGTGCCAAAATATTATACATGGAACGCTGCGCGGAAAGAATGGAAGCGTCGTGTGCAGGGCAACCCCGTGGAAGGCTGGCATGGTGTGAAGGCGTCGGATGCTCTGGGCAGAATATATACCGTACACGTTACACACTTTGAGTGCTACTGCGCGCGGTTGCTTTTGACCCGCGTCCGGGGCCCCATCAGTTTTCAGGCCCTTAAAACAGTCGATGGACAGGAAAAGGCTACGTTCCGAGAAGCGTGTGAGGCCATGGGACTTTTGGAAGATGGCGGCCACTGGGACTCTACGATGGAGGACGCCGTATTGTGCCGATCAGCGGCCAAGTTGAGAGAGTTCTTCGCCATCATGTTGAGCACTTGCGGACTCTCGAACCCCCTGCAACTTTGGGATAAATATAAAACCGCTTTATCGGAAGACATCGCGCACAGGTACCGAGAGACAGCACAGACCGACGATGATATATATTTCAACGAAGCGCTTAAACTTATTGAGGACAAAGTATTTTCAATAGTGTCTAAGCGGCTTTCTGATTTCGGCATGCCCACCCCACAACGAACAGGAGAGTTGTGCAATGATTTGATCAGGGAGCTCAGTTATGATACCGCAGCCTTAGGAGCTCAAGTTGCTCAAACTGAGTCTCAGTTGTTACCTGAGCAAAGGCAAGTTTTCAATAAAATAGTAAGCCGCGTGGAGAGCGAAGAAGGGGGTCTCTATTTCTTAGACGCACCAGGGGGCACAGGCAAAACATTTCTGTTGAATTTGCTGCTGGCGCAGCTGCGCAAAGACAGGAATGTTGCGCTAGCTGTTGCGTCCTCTGGGATAGCAGCGACCTTGCTCAGCGGAGGCAGAACTGCCCACTCGGTGTTTAAACTTCCACTGATCCTTGCGGGTGAGGAAACTCCCACTTGCAATATAAGCAAGAGCAGTGGTCGTGGAGCTCTGGTGCAGCAATGCAAATTGATCGTGTGGGATGAATGCACGATGTCACACAAGCGTGCGATTGAAGCGCTCGGCCGCAGCTTGCAAGACATCCGTGGCAACCGCACGTTAATGGGTGGAGTGGTCGTCTTGCTCGCAGGTGACTTCCGGCAGACGCTGCCGGTCATTGAGCGCGGCACTCCGGCAGACGAAATCAACGCTTGCCTCAAAGCTTCACCAATATGGGCAAAGGTAGAGAGATTGCACCTCACAACTAATATGAGAGTCCAGCTCCACAACGACCAAGAATCCGGAATCTTTGCTCAAAACCTCCTCAAAAACGGCGAAGGCCGCATGGCAATGGATGCGGAAGGCCTTATCAAATTTGAAAGCCACTTCTGTAATGTTGTAACCTCGGAAGAGATCCTAATACATATGGTTTTTCCGAGCTTACAACAAAAGATGAGCAACGAGGAGTGGTTGTGTGAAAGAGCCATCATGGCGCCAAAAAACGAGTCGGTGGGAAAAATTAATAAAAAAATTATCGATCAAGTCCCGGGTGTGGTAACTACTTACACATCAATCGATACTGTGATGACCAATGACGATGCAACAACATACCCAGTAGAGTTTCTTAACTCTTTAGAGCTTTCGGGAGTGCCGTCACACAAGTTGGAACTGAAGGTAGGTGTGCCTGTCATACTGATGCGTAACCTGGATGCTCCAAGGTTGTGCAATGGCACCAGGTTACGCATCACGGAGCTGAAAAGGCACATCGTGCAAGCCACCATCATCACTGGCGAGGCCAGGGGAGAAACGGTATTGATACCGCGAATACCTATTATCCCAACGAACTTGCCCTTTCAATTCAAACGCCTGCAGTTCCCATTGAAAGTTGCCTTTTCAATAACTATTAACAAGTGCCAAGGGCAAACATTAAAAGTGGCAGGCATTCATCTGGGCACCCCATGCTTTTCGCACGGGCAGCTCTACGTTGGCTGTTCACGTGTATCGAGAGCTAGAAATCTCTATATTTACGCAGAGAACAACAAATCTCGGAACGTTGTATACAGAGACGTATTGCAGTAGATTTCTGTCTCTCGGTGCATTTCACGACTGTTTGCGATACTCAACATTCTAAATGATTTAATTTCCGGACATGTGTACAAATATACTTACAACGGTTCTCTACGTTGGA
Organism: Argyresthia goedartella; assembly: GCA_949825045.1. Lineage (NCBI taxonomy): Eukaryota > Metazoa > Arthropoda > Insecta > Lepidoptera > Argyresthiidae > Argyresthia > Argyresthia goedartella. The sequence continues at coordinate 6,766,475 of OX463818.1, forward strand.
ATACCAGAAACTCTTACAGAATTATTTTTGTTCTCTTTTTTAAACACATCAGGTATATTACTACAAATGTGCACAATCCAAAGCATGGCGTAAATCCGACTACTACGCGGGCGAAGCCGCGGGTAAAAGCTAGTTTATATATATAAATAATAATGTACCTATAAAATAAATAATAATTGTAGAAAACCATAACAATTTATTTGAAATAAACTAAATAAACAATCCACCATTGTATTGATTTGACTAACTATACAGTTTTAACTGTACATATTGTATAACATAATAATTTTAGAAAAAAAAACAATTTCTTTTAAATAAACTATATATAAAGAATCCACGATTGTATTTATTTGACTAAGTATACAGCTATACAGTTTTAACTGTATAATATAATACATAATAATTGAGAAAAAAAAAAAACAATTTATTTTAAATAAACTAAATAAACAATCCACGATTGTATTGATTTGACTAAGTATACAAAATCGAATTTTGAGCAATTAATCAGCAAAAATACAGTTATTTATGTAAATGACAAATATGTGATAAAAGCCATTTAGGTATGTTTTCATGTCCATGTTGCCCTTTTCTAGTACGTGTCGTTCTTGCTCTGTACATTGATCCATGTTTTCGTTTGCGAACTTGTTCCGAGGAAATAATACGTTGATTTTGAAGTTGTTCGAGTTTGTTCAGTAATTCTTCGTTAGCACTGACCCAGCAGACATCAGCAAAAGCGATGAGGGGTAGAAGAAGAGACTGAGCGAGAGTGATTTTGGTCTGTCAAGGCAAAAAGTATTGAAGTCTCCTGAGAGAGTGAAAAGTAGCAAATACTCGTCGACTGACCTCGTTGACATGAAATGACCAAGACAGCTGGTTATCGAAGATGAGACCCAGGTTTTTAGCTTTATCGCTATACATGATGGTGGTACCATTGAAAGTGACAACTGGAATAGGCTGTTGCTGTAACAGTTTTAGAGAATATCTTGTACCTATAATCATAACCTGGGACTTACTCGGGTTAACCAGGAGTCAAACAATTAAATCAAACAACCAAATAAAACAATTAAATCAAGATAATCCTTCTATAATATTAATAAATCAAAAATGAAAAGGGAATAATACATTCCGTGTGTTTTTGCTCCTTTTGGAACTCCGTTATAGTTTTAAATAAATTCAATTTTAGTAGTGTGTTCCACCGGTTATGCCACGTGCCGGTTAACTTAACACTGTCATGTAGTGTCCACATTTCAGGCATGAATTTTTGTGGACATTGCTTCACTGTCATTTTCGAGGTAATATGTCGCAAGGCAGTTGCTGACTCACAAACATAATATTTTTCGAACCATTCTAGTATCACACTGGCTTCTTCAGGAACTATTTCATTCTTTACTATGTCAAAAGCATCAGCCACTTCATTTGGCTCTAAAAATGCCAATGCTGCAATGTGTCTTAGCTTATAAGCAAATTCGGGATTGTCATTATACTGTTTTGCTAACCCAGCTGACTGAATGTGCCGCCATATACCTACTCCGGCTAAGGTGGAAAAAGCATAACTTATTTATGCACCGCGGGAAACAGGATTTAACGGCATTTATCGCTGCCACTTCAAAGTCTGTCATTATAATTTTAGGCAAAAAATTCATCTTCAGTTTGTTATAACAGTGCCTCTTAATCAGTTCCAAAAATATCTTGTAGCATTTTTCGGTTTTGTGTGATAATAAACCAAATACTAATGGCATTACTTGAGCGCCAACTTTAGCATGAACCGAATAAATTTGTACAAATGGTTGTGGGCAGCACCTGAATGTTCCGTCCATCAGCCAATAGGGCGCCTTATTCAGCAACCGACAATTTTCTTCAGTCGCAAATACGACCACACATTCATTTTCTTCTAGAAATTGTCCGATGAGATATTGTTTGCTATTAAATTTAGTTAAATCATCGGGAATGACTATTTCCTGTACAGTTTTCGGGAGTTTAGGTAAGTTTTTGTTCCTTTCCCGATGAATCATCGTCCGCATGGCATCCCTGTTGGGCATGTAATATCCATTGGATGCAGGTATAACCTGAACACACCTCTGAATTATTTGCGATGGAGCATCCATTGAACCTTCACTTTGATCGACGTCTTTAAATTTGCTTCAATCTTCTTTTTAGGATCCGGCAAATGACAGTGATCATAATTTTTTCTCACAAAAAAGTGCGCATTGTTGGTCAGTTCGGTGGCAACATAAACACTACAACGTACGGCGTCCTTTCTTGTGCACCGCCAATAGTATTTAGAAGCTCGCTGCCTTCATAAGTGATAAGAATGTCCTTCACATATCAACATGTCTCTTCCACGTTTTGTTGTTTGTTTTCTTCCTCGACCTTCAGTCTCGGCATTTATTCCAGCTTGTCCATCAAAGCTGCAAAGCTGTTCGCGCTGTGTAGGCCTTGAGCTGCGCTGTGCTGCGCTTTCGGCTACCAACAGTGCGACCAGGAACGCAATCATTACAGACCGCGACAGTAATGTACTATATTTTCTTAACGTCTATCTAATGAAGGTTCTTTGTTACGACTTTATTTTTAATACAATCTGCCCTTTGAGTGACTGGATTAGAACTATACCGGTCAGGCAGGTTACGGACAGAATCACAGAAAAGTCAGCAACCAGTTGCGCCGTCTGTGGCATCCTATTTGATGATTTGATTTAAGAACTCCGTGTGCTTAAGGTGATACGAAACCTAAAATGGGATGTTTTTGAATGCATTTACTCCACTATAAACTCATCTACAGATTTAATTTTTGGGTTAACGTTTATTGAATATTTGATTAAGATTGTTACAGAAGGAAAACGCGATTGGATGATATATTTTTTATTTTATATTCTTAATGAAGGTAACAGCATTAATTCGTAATAATAACAGGAAAAATACATACTTATAAGCTAATAATAACCTCCCACAGATGAAAACCTAAGCATAAAAACTATAAACTACTCAACTTCTTAATTAAGTGGCCTATCTTAAAGGACACATAATGTTAGGTAGAAGAAAACACAAACATCACATCACCACTAGTCATCCTTTAGAGAATTTATAAATTGCCTTGTAACATGAATCCTTACTAATTGAGCACTGCCACTAAATTTTCTTGATATAATTAAATTTAATTACCGTAAAATCACCCAATTCTGGTCCTGGTCCTCAACTATGTTCCAAATACCCCTGCGTAGTAAATTGGACAAAGAGCTACAACTATCGCCATCTGTCGTCCATTTTATTGCTTACTATTTTATTCTCAAAGATATTTCCTCCAATATTTACCGGCATTACTAACAGATGTACTCTGTGAAGTTTGGTTTTCTCAGTCCATCAGACAAGTTTGAACGAGTAACGTCGACGCTGCAAACTTTCTGGCACGGATAATACTTGGAGTGTGATTGTGGAATTGGTGTTGGTACTGCTGAATGGTAAGTTTGTAGAGACTCCTATTATGATATGTTATTCTCCAGAAAGCTATTTTATCCCATTTTTTTAGGTTTTTCTAAATTTTCCTACTTTGCTCTCATCTAGAGTCCAAATATTTTTTGGACTTTATTTATAATCATACTATCTGTTTCAGGGAAATGTCCCGAAGATTGCCGGGAGCCCGAGCCTACCGATTTTATATAGAAAGGCAGCTGGAACTATGCATATCAGATATTCAGAATAAAAATCTGACAGAGATATAAAATAAACGCTCCAAAAAAACTCAGCTCTAAGAGAGAGCTTTATCAAGTCCCGGAGCTGGAATATAGGTGGGGAAAAACCAAAAAATGAAAAACTGGCTGATCTATTTGATTTTTTATTATTTTATGTGTTGATTAAAAAAGTTCCTTTTCTAAGTGAAAAAAATCGTGATTTTTGATCTCATTATAATCTGTTTTGATGGCATTTATTTTGTTATAGATACTTTTGGTACCTAATTTGTTGATTGAGAAGATATTTTTCTAGTTTAGAAAGCAATAAATGTTTTTTTTCTTATTTTCGTAAGATTTTGTTTTATTTATTGGTAGCAATTTCCCAACATAAAATGTCGAAAAATTATCAATTTGAATCTAGGTAGTTTTTTTTTTACAAAACGTCATATTTTATCTGTGTTTTTTATTAAATATCTTGACCGATATTCAGGGCCTAATTAAAAACATGAGAAGACATCCTTGATTTTCAGTGCTAAACTAGTGACGTATATCCGGTCCGTCCGTTCCCGCCCCCGGATGTTCGGTTAAGCCGCGTGGTACCTTGTTTGCGCGCGCGCCCCACCCCACCACCGAGGCAGTTCGGATTGTTGAATTCGAATTAAGCTTCATTGGCGTCTTGATTTTCGCACGGCACAGTCGCTGCTCAGCTCCTGAGTACGGCCCGCCTTAAATATATACATCGTGACGCAAATAAAAGACACCCAACGGTGTGACCGTTCGTTTGTGTAAAATGGAGCAAGAATCCCCGGAGGTTCCGTCCAGTTTGGAGCACGTGGCGGCACGTAAGGATAAAGGCAAGAAAAGGCGGAAACCGGTGAGCTCTTCGGACTCCGAAAATTCTAGTTCGTCCTCGATGAGTTTCTCGGAAAGCGGCGATCGCAAGAAGCGGTACCGACGGCGCAAACGCATCAAGGAACGTAAGTTCGATCTTCTTTTTAACGAGATTAAAGATCTTAAAAGTCAACTTGCTGCTACACAGGAATTTCACGAATATGATTGTGAACCACGGCATGACTTGATTGACCCTATTGTTAGTGGAGACCTCTACGAAGGTCACGTTGAGGAGTCCGAGCCCGCCAACATTGACTCGGCTTTCGAGGTCGATCTTAACATTTTTACTGGTACAAAAACCAAGGCGCCCGCTGTACCGCAGGCGTCTCCCGAACTAACACAATAATTAAAAGATTTGCAGCGATTCAATAGCCAGGACTGGATTAACGTCCGATATGCCGACGTCCAAAAACACTATTTATTTGCGCCGGGTTTCACTAATCTTGAAGCTAATGACGAGATAAAGAGGTACGATACATCTAAAACTACCTTAAACATGGAAAAGGCTTTTGCCGGCATTTCCTATGCATTGCTCAAACAGCGCGACGCGCTTTTGAGTGAATTACAAGCCTTTCTACCCTGGGCGCATCAGGTCAAAAACCTGCGATTCGACGATATCCATACAAAGCTCAAAGAAATGTTGGCCAATGGTGAGTATAGCAAGATTTCAAACGACGCTCTCCAGCTCGTCTGTGGGCTGAACTTATTCAATATCGCAGAGAAGGCATACTCTCATCAGTAAAAGACCAGTACCACAAAAATACATTACGCAAAATTGCGCCGTCAGGTTCTCATCTATTTGAAGCCGACAAATTTAATGCTTTATTGGAAAAAGCGGGTGGAGATAAAAATGTGTTTTGGGTGGAAGGAAAGTCTCGCTACAATACTGTGCCACAGTACGAGCCTTCCACTTCTACCCGCAGTCAGACGCAGAAACAGGCCGCAACTTATAACAATCGCGCGCAATATCATAATCAAAGCCAGTATCATACTTCGGCCCGAGGCAGGATAAATAATAATTCGTTTCGCGGGCGAGGCGCGCGGGGTTCACGCGGCCGTGGTCTACCCGACAGGTCAGGAAGGGATTATCAACCCAGACGTTCTCCCTCATCCCACCGGAATAGGAGACTATGCCATGCACATGCATGCAAAATTTCACGCCGGACAACTTCGCATGTACTACGATCGTTGGAAACAGTTGGGAGCTCCCACATACATTCTAAAAATTATACAAGGATGCCGCATTCCTTTTGTGTTGAAACCACCATTGCACATTCCAAACAGTCGTAGTGTGAAAACACCAGAATCAGAACAAATGTCGAAAATAATGAAAAACATGATCTCGCAGGGTGTGCTAGAAAAGGTGCGCCCAGCTTTATTTCCCCGATATTCCTGCGCCCCAAGAGCGACGGCACATGGAGGCCCATATTCAACTTAAAAAATCTGAACCAATACGTCAACACTCGACTTTTCAGACTAATAAATGTTCATCGGGTAACGGATTTTCTACAACCCAAGGATTGGTTGGCCAAAGTGGACATTCACCAGGCATACTTCCATGTCCCTGTATTCGAAGGCCACAGAAGGTTTCTCCGCCTTCTGTACGGCGACAAAAACCCACAAATACTGGAAATGACCTGTGCCTACCCTTCGGCCTTTGTTCAGCACCGAGAATATTCGCCTCAATCACCAACTGGATAGCACAATACCTCCGCGATCACGGTATCCGGATCATCGTGTATCTCGACGATTTTATGCTGGCTCATCAAAACAAAGCCACTCTCATAAATCAAGTGTCGTTGACAATGAACACGCTCGCCCACCTAGGCTGGCAAGTGAATACAGACAAATCTGTTTGCAACCCACAGAAGGCAGTGGAATACCTGGGCATTGTGTGGAACACATGGCAGAACGCGAAATACATTCCTCAGAGGTTAGTAGCAAAAATACATTGCACGGTATCCAAAATCTTGATAACACGGACAACGTCCGTCAAAGAGTTACAAGGTCTCATTGGCCTGCTAAACTTTGCCAGTTTTGCTGTACCGAGGAGTCGTCTAAATTACCGGTATTTACAGTTACAGGCCAACAAGGCCTTGAAACTAAAGATGACAAAAACCTTTCCTCTAGTTGCGAAAGCCCTAGTCGAGTTAGAATGGTGGCAGTTGAATTGTCAGAAGAGTACTCTACTTCATGTCCCACTATCGTCTCATTACCTAACAACAGATGCCAGCGACATCGGCTGGGGGGCCAAATTAAACGAAATCTCAATAACAGGCTCATGGCTACCCTCACAGCAGAACCTTCATTGCAACTACAAGGAGATGTTGGCCATATTAAATGTTTTACGCCATCATTATCAGCTCCTGAGCTCACAGTCGCTGCTAATACAGTGCGACAACAAAACTGTCGTCTCTTATCTAAGAAAAGAGGGAGGGGCGAAATCTATAGCCCTTACGGAGCTGGCAATGAAAGTGCTAAAAGTACTGGACCATAACAACATTCACATGTCCATCTATCACAAAGCAGGGAACTACAACTGCGAAGCAGACCATTTATCACGTCTCAAAGACCCACCAGAATGGCATATCCTATCAAACATAACAAATGTCGTGTTTGCCAAGTGGGGAACCCCCGTAATCGATCTTTTTGCTTCCAGGAGAGCTCACGTGGTTCCAACGTACTGTACACTGGACAGAACCGACAACCAGGCGAGCATGTACGATGCTCTAGGCAGCAAGTGGGATTTCAAGTTGGCATGGCTGTTCCCGCCGCCTTATCTCATTCCCAGAGTATTGACGCACTTAAACAATGCACTGTGTGTGTACCTGATCTTAGCCCCGAGATGGCACAAAGTTTACTGGAGACCAGACCTGAAGAGCCGCACATTGTCACCCCCATTCACGATAAGGAACCTGTCGCAGGTCCTAGTCGATGTAACGACGGAACGTCCGCCCCCCAACATATCGGAGATGACGCTGGAGATATGGAGATGTGGGGTTGGCAAGAACATCTAAGTCACTGGAGCGAGGAACAAAAAGCTCTGCTCCGTTCGAGCTGGCGTGAATCCACTCTTAGAACGTATAAACCAGCTTGGACCCGTTGGCGAAACTGGGCCATAACTCACAAGGTACAAACACATAAACCTACAAGGCTCAGACCTGGCCCGATTCCTCACTGATCTACATCAAAAGGAAGGCCTTTCATACAGCACTATCCTTGTTCATAAATCTGTAGTGTCTACTCTTTGTGATCCCAGTGAAAGTAATAAGCTAAGCTCACATACACTTGTAAAACAAGTCCTAAAGTCCATTGGGTTAGCTAAGCCTAAACCTATCAAAGCCCCCATCTGGGATATAGACACCCTTGTAAACCATCTTTCTAAAAGAACCTGCAATTCATCAAGTTTATTTGCCACCTCTCAAAGAGCGGCTGCTTTACTCCTACCATGCTCGGGTAGACGTGTACACGATAACTTTAAATACCGTTACTCAGGAACACTGTGTTATTTCAGATGACAGCATAATCTTATGGCCATCTTTTGGCTCCAAAACTGACTCCATTACCCATCAACAATCGGGATGGAAGCTAAATAAGAATAAGGACAAGTCACTGGATCCTATCTACTGGATACGCCACCTCATTGAGTTGGGGAAACCTAGGCGAATTGCTGCTAAGTGCGATAATCTGTTTGTGAGTACTACAGGCGACCCCAAAGCTGCTGCACGTACAATCATAGGGGGCTGGCTGAAGAAACTACTTCAAGATGCAAACATCAATGCTACGCCTGGCAGTTTCAGATCAGCTGTTGCATCCAAAAACTGGATCGAACACTTTCCCATTGATGACATACTATCCCGAGGCAACTGGAAGTCTGCTAAAACCTTCCAAATTTTTATCAAATAGAAGATTAAGACAATTATGTATTGTTCAATACTTTATTCCAAAGTTTGATTTATATTTGCTGATTTTAGTAATACCTACCTAATTTATTTACTGGTTTGGTACCATTTCTACGCAGGTTCTATCAAGATGAATAATAATACCTGTTTATAAGTTACAAGTTAATTTTATTTCCTTAAACCACACTAATCACCTCATCCTAACAGAAAGCAATACAGAACAGATACAATAATGTCATAAGTCATAGTACCTAACCTACATACAGTACATGTAAACTTTAGGTTTCTTCCTAAGGGATCATCGATCAGTCCGAATAAATTATAGATAGATACTTACTTGTTTATCAAAATACCTGAATCATTCATAATTTCTGTATGTCACAACATAAACTTACCTACTTTTATTTAAATATGTATGTTTACGAATCACATTAGCGTCCACCAACAACACCAGGCGATATCAAACACGTCTCTCATGTTTTTAATTAGGCCCTGAATATCGGTCAAGATATTTAATAGAGACGTTTTACCTGAAAATAAAACGTTTATTAAATACTTACCATATTCAGGGCCTAATATTTTTTAAATCTGTCTGGTGGACATGAGAGATCCAATGAAGCTAAATTCGAATTCAACAATCCGAACTGCCTCGGTGGTGGGGTGGGGCGCGCGCGCAAACAAGGTACCACGCGGCTTAACCGAACATCCGGGGGCGGGAACGGACGGACCGGATATACGTCACTAGTTTAGCACTGAAAATCAAGGATGTCTTCTCATGTTTTTAATTAGGCCCTGAATATGGTAAGTATTTAATAAACGTTTTATTTTCAGGTAAAACGTCTCTATTTAATTGTCATCTCTATGGATCATAGTTGAACCTCGAACGTTTAGATATGACCTAAAGTCCAAGAATCATACAATTATGAGGTGATTTTTCTGTTGGATCTTAGTTGGAAACATAGGAGGCAACTATAGTCCACCAAAAAACTAATAAAAAAAACTACATGCAATAAGAATTTCCTAATACCGTTTTTTGCATCCTAAGCTCAGATAAACATAGAAGTAGTTACAAGCGGTACCATCTTAAAAAGTGAAACGCTGAACGTAGCATAAGATATCAAACTTAAAATTGCCATTTTCTGGACCAGAGTTGGGTGATTTTACGGTATTATAGAATTATGAAATTACGAGAAGACCTCTTAATTATTTGTAACTAATTTAATTGCGAAATTACATTAAAAATGTGGGTATTATGTATTTGTTTATTCTCCTTGTAAATCTTTTTGACAAAATAGAGTAGTTTAATTTAAACAATATTTTTGTGGTTTGGCGCTTCGTTATTTAAAATTTTCGTATTACCATAAGGCGTCAATGTCTAACGTGGAAACTTGCATTTTCCCTAAACCCACGAAACTTCCATGTACTTACATAAAACATTGCTACCCCTGGCGCCATCTTCATTCCGCCAAGAGAACAAACATATCTTGCTAGGGTTGTCATGTCGATTTGTTCCGTATTCGTCGGATTCCTGACGCGTCGTAGTCCAGATTTGTCGTATTCCAGATCTGTCGTAGTACAGATTCGCCGTAATACAGTCCACCATAGAAGCATACTCGCTATAAATAAAAAACATTACTTATTTTTATTAACAACAATACAAGCAATGGAACAAAAAACTCTCTTCTTCGATAGAACGAAAACACTTTGTAACTTACAAAATGTATAAAATGAAACAATTAACCTCACAATTCACAAAGTCTAGAAAGGCACTCAATCACAGTGGATTTGTTATCTATGAGATCATTAATGATGCCCTTCTCTTATGTAAATTTAATTAAATCTTTGGGCCGCCTTCGTTGTATTTGACCATAGTGCAATTGATACTTTTTATTCTTATGTCCTGATAGTTTGCTTCACATCTCAATTTCATAATAAATAAATACAGAGAGCCTTTTTTGGCAATCGCTGGTTGATTCTATTGTTCCAACCTTCTACGGCGTTATTTGTACGATAATTATCTTCATCCAGAAATTGTCAAAATAGTTATGAAATAGATTGATTTCTTCAGAACTCGAGAGGTAATTTTTAATCTCTCATATGCCTTCGGTATGTATTCTTTAGGCAATAATGCTAATTTAGAACACAACTTAGTATACAGTCTACCTTCCTCAGTATCAAATGTTCTACACTACAACCACACTATTGACGATCGCTATTTCAGTCGCATTTTATCTTTGAAACTTTGAGGCCGAATCTATCTTTTCAAAATAGAAAATAAACGGTGGTACGTGTTTTCACTTTTGTCTGGCAAAATTGCATATATTAGTGGAACAAAATAAGAATATTCACGTCTTGTTTCCAGATTTGCATGGAGACTGAATAATTGACGAAAAGGCTGGGGTGGCACTTTGAAAGTTCCATCTACGAAGTATTCTTCACCTTTTGATAAAAAATCCAGTGCCAGATAAAAAATCCAATTGGTGATGAAAATATTAAGATTTTATCGTGATCGCCATCATTACAATTCAAATTCAATTGAAGATGCATCTCTGGACGTTCAGTGATCTGTTTCTGATGTCATATAAGCAACTTTTTTACTTTTCCACTTTGGTAGCTGAGATAGAGAGGACTCTCCATTGGAATCTACGAAATCTTGCTCAACTTTTTCGAATATACCTGGAATAGGTCCCATGTCTTCGGTGACAGTTTTTTTTTATGATACTTAAGCATTTATCAGCCTCCAAGCCAAGAAAATTGGGTGCACAAATATATGTTGGCTCCTTTATTATCTTATTGCTATGATCAAAAGTAATGGAAGTTGAGCATTTACCTCTATTAAAACATCTCCAGTTACTAGAACCATTTTCATTTCGATTTTTTAAATGATATTTGTACCCAGAATGTAGAAGAATTCCGTTTTCTTTTCTTTCACTTTTAATAAAATATAAGTCATCTTCATCAATAAGATGATCCATTTTTTTTAAATGAATTATTATTGTTTTTAGCACTAGGAAATTGCAATGACACTAATTCGATATAAACAACAATAGCCATGACAATTGACTTCATGTCATTCACGTGCCTAAAGAGGTTTTATCATTTGTAAGAGTTAATTTTTGAGATTGTACAGTCAAGTGTGAAATTATGTAATTACCTACTAAGTGCCTGCTCAACTGTACGTATTACGGCGAATCTGGAGTACGACAAATCTGGAATACGACGAATCTGGAATACGAGTAAGGAATCCGACGAATACGGAACAAATCGTCTTGTCACCCTCAAAAGGCCTTTTTCCCGTCACGTGCCTAAACAATGCTTGCGTCATATCGCTGCTGGAAATGACGATGGATTACGAGCGGTAATATAATAAATATTGCATTGTATTCGATGTAATATTGATGTCGTAACCAAATCGTAGAATTGACTATATCATGACATAGATAACCATGGTTGAATTACAACTTTCATTGAACAAATAAATATTTTAGGGCAAAACACGAGGTCATCGTGTTAGTTCCGATATGTATAACACAAAAAACACCACGTAGTACTGAATACAAATGCTTTTGATAAGAAATGTTTTTGTGAAATTCAACCGTTTCTGATCATTTTATGAAATAATTGACTACATCATGAAATGGTTGGCTATTTGATGAAATGATCAAGTTCTGCGATATAGCTACGACATTGATACATCATTGATGAGATGTTGTTCTTATAAATACTACCTACCTAAAAAAATTGCTAATAAAACAAAAAGTAGATGGATACCTACAAAATGAAATAATAAACCCAAGTTCAGCAATTATACTTTACTCCATTCAAGCTTAAAAATATTAAACACAAATAAAATCAAACGCATCATTTTTCCTTACAACTAAAACATGAACTTAAATAACTTCATTGTTAAGTGAACGGTAAAAATAAAATATAGTATGTGTACTTATTCAATAACAAAAAAAAAGTGAATGGAATATTCTCAGTGTCTCGATTATTCGTAAATCCAGCGTATTGTTAGTCCGTCAGCGCAATGCTTTCCTGCAAACGAAAGTTATTAAATGTTACAAAAGTTTTTAACAATATTCCATAGTCCCACATCTAGTACTGATAGTATGGACGGTATCAACTCTTTATCACATTTTGTATTTAGTTAGTACTGAGTGTGTTGATATTACTAGTACAAGACAGACGCGTGGCACTTAAGCTCGCCAAGTTTCGACAAGTATGATGAGGTCCATAATGCAATATTCCAAATTACTAATATTCCCTCGAGTTGAAGACGAAAAGTTGACGATATGGAAAGTGGTTAAACTGGTCTAATTGGGAAGTGGTCAAATCGGGAAGTGATCAAATTGGAGAGTGGTTAAATCGGGATGTCAAATCGGGAAGTGATCAAATTGGGAAGTGGTCAAATCGGGAAGTGGTCAAATTGGGAAGTGATCGAAATGGGACGTGGTCAAAATGGTTGTCATCATGAACCACCTTGTCATAATGGGAAGTGGTTAAAATGGGTATTTTTGTCATCAAGAACCTCGTCATAGTGGGATGTGGTCATAATGGACCTAAAGGGATAATGCTAAGGTACGGGAGGGTGTTTCCGTGACGTCACTATGACGAGACTTCAGTGCGTGGTCAGCATAGCACAATATGGCGTTCCGGCAGCGTACGTAACCGGTGCTTCGTAACCTGTTCGATCGAATACGTTATAGTCCTTGTAAGAAACTAGTTGCGTTCAAAGACTATTTCGTTCTTTTGGGAAACCTGTTCATCGTCTTTTACTTGATTTTGGACCTAGTTTAAAAAAATGGTAGAGTCCGTTTCACTGCGAAGCATTTTATGCGATAACCCTAGTTTCGTACATGGACTTTCATCGTACCTACTATGCGCCAAAGTTTTGGCATCGCGTTCTGATGCCGTAAGACGTTCCGAAGCGGTAGTTTTCTTGCATCATATGTATAGATTCAAATGACGTTCAAAAAGTGTTCGTATGAATATTTTTTGTTATAAATATTTTGAAGTTTGACGACGTCACAGTAACTGGTTACGTAAAAGTCATTGATCGCATCTGGTTACGCACTCGGCCGAAACGACCGCAGGCACCTACTCAGTTCAGCGCTATGGGTGCAGTACTGAAGTGATCTATGTGGACTAACATTAAAGTCGCCAATGAAGATGTCAGAATCATCAGAATGCGGAGGCTGGTCAATGTTATCGACGGCGGTGATCTGAGGACCTGTTAAAAGAACACAGGCTGATTTCCCTTCACACCTCCTTGACCTTGCCTACATAGATACGGCGATGTCTAGAGAAATGGATCCCGTCTAAAACAGAGTGTTAAATAACGGGTTTAAATATGAGCAGCTATGCCTCTCCCACCCCGTACGGGAATAGTCATTACGCTGTGTTTCTTCGGGCCGTCAAAGGAAATGGAGATTCTTGACCACGGTCACGCGAAATAGAGTATTATGACAGTTGAATTAAATAAATGTCCTTTGTTTTCTAATGTATTCAACTCCAATATTTTCGTCTAATGTGGTCACAGATGAGCCTGTCACCCATAATTATAGTAAAGTAGAGATTATAGGAAATGTTACCCATGGGTAAGCACTGCATGGGCTCGAACAGGTCCATAGAGATGAGGTCCAGCGGGGGCGACGGAGGGGGGAGGGTGCAGGTCGACGATATTCTGTTGCCTGCACACAACAAACCTCAATAAACATTTATATACATACTGCAGTTTCTTCTGGCCCTACATCAGGGTACCCTGGGACATGTAAACCAGAAGCAGCAGCGTCACAGGCATAAACGTCTTAGACCTGGGGATTTTTCTTTCTTACCGGCCAGGTCTCAAAATCCGGGATCACACGCTTGTGAGACAGAACCCTTAACCGCTACGACACAGATGACTTCTTAGTCTTGGTGGCATACGCACACAGTAGTTATACTAACACCGTATCTTCTTTCCTCAATATTGGCGAGTTGGTCTATTCTTGGCCACCATCATCAGTCTTTCAGGGGACCCACGCTTTTTATTATTTCTTCCTTACTAGCCATCCTTATTCAAATTTCACAGTACTACTTCACTAAACGCCTGAATTCGTACGTCGTTAAGGCACCATAAAGGCCGCTGACAACCCGCGGCTGATGTACTATCGACAAAAGTGAATCCGTGCACGGTGTTAATTTTACAAGGTTCCATTGTGGGTCAGGATTCACTTTTGTCGATAGTAAATTCCGTTTTTCGGACTACCAAAAGCACCATGGACACTATTTACACACATTGATCTAGCCCCAAATTCCAAATTCCAAATGTCTTTATTACTGTAGATATTTACATATACTTAGCAATCGTCATTTTTTGCCACTTCTCTACATTGGACCACTGTGGGAGAAGAAGGGCGTAGAAACTCCCACAGATTGACTATAGATCTCTTTTAAAAATAGGTTGTGCTTAACTAATACAAATTATAATATTTAGTCATTATCATAATTAATAAGCAGGAATAAATAATTACAAAATTATTAACAGCAAGGTCTGTGTTGAGCCAGATGAACCCCATACAGTCCTGTCATTTAAGTAATCTTGAACATTGTAATATCCCTTTTTCGACAAAGTCGCTTAAACATGGTTTTTAAATTGCTCAAATGGCAATTTCAAAATCTCCAGAGGTATCTTATTATAGTAGAGAATTCATTGACCCTTGAAATAATTGCTAACCTTCGCGAGTCTAAACCGGGGCGCAAGTAGTCTGTGATTATTTTTCAGGTTAACTTTACAGCTATCGCTAAGTTTGGGAAATTTTGTAAGGTTCTTGCGTACATACATTATATTTTCGAAAATAAATTGACTAACTACAGTTAGTATGTCAATTTCTTTAAAAAGCTGTCTTAAGGAGTATGTGCGTTTTAAATTATAAATTGCTCGAATAGCTCTTTTCTGTAAAATATAAATAGTTTGAATATCCGCTGCTTTCCCCCACAACAAGATACCATAGGACATGACACTATGAAAGTAACTAAAATATACTAGCCTAGATGTAGCCACATCCGTGTTTTGTCTGACCTAGGATTCCTAGATTCCCCAAACTAGGATTCCCTGTATCTTGGGTACTAAACAACGATACACATTCTTATATAGATAAATATTATACTTAGATAGATAAGCAAGGCTTAGGTGAAGGGTAAAGGGGGTGAGCGAAGCGAAGCCCCCTTTATCCCTCGTGTTAGGTTGAACATGTGAGAACAAAAAATACTTAAAACATAAACTTAAGAACACAAAACATAAAAAGAAGTTTGATGATCATTTATCCAAACACAATTTGGTGGACATTTATCCATTCTGGCAGTCATTTCGAATTTATTGGTATTAAAATAGGTGCATTTTTGGTAATAGTTTAAACATAAGCCCTTTAAATGCCTCATTTTACTAAATTTTATTTATTTTATTTTATTTTATTTTATTTTATTTTATTTTCTTAGGGAAGCTTACAGCTGTAATTTTTACGTAACATTAGAAATGGCATACTAAAAGCTAATTACAAGCATCCACATATGGTCGTCTAAATAATAACAGCACGTAACTTAGTTCTTAAAATAGATTAAATCAAATCACACAGAAGGGAAGATTTTAAGGATTATACTGCTCACGCACTCCTCCATGTACGTTACCACGACTCGCTACAAACCTCCTAATGATAGTATTACCTAGTGATTGAACGCTGCTGTTAAAAATATCAATGTCCTGATCATCATCGATATTCGTTTTGAAGAGACGATTAAATGTCGAGCAGGCTCTGACGAGAAATGAATTTTCCCTGTAGTTGCTATGAAACAAGGGTAGCTGAAATAGTGGACGTCTACGATTACTACGACTGGGGACCTTAAAATTTAATTTGTTGAGTAGATTTGGACAGTCTACGGTACCCCTAGCAATTTTCATGAGGAATGCTACGTCGGCAATATCCCTGCGCAAATTCAGAGGAAGAATATGGAGCCGTGAACATCGGTCTTCATATTCTAATTTAGGCAGCTTGAATTTAAATCCGAGATACCGAGTAAACTTTCTCTGAATTTGCTCAAGTCTACCGCTATAATTGTCATAGCAAGGGTTCCATACCTGAGATGCTAAAGATAAAGAACTTTGACAGTTTTCATATGATTGAACGACTTCGACAATCTCATAACAAATCCCATAGCCTTCGAGGCTTTACTAACGATGCTGTTAATATGCTGGTCAAACATCAGTCTACTATCGTGAATAACCCCGAGGTCCTTACTTTCAGACAGCCTAGTCAATGGTATGTTTTTCATATGATAGTTTGATATATATGGTTTAAGCTTGCGAGTAAAGGTCACAAAGAAACACTTTGCAACATTAAGGTCAAGTTTGTTTGTCAAACAGTAGTTGTCAAGCCTGATTAAATCCTGTTGCAAAAGAACGGCATCCGAAGCCTTGTTAACTACTCTAAAAATTTTCATATCATCGGCAAATAGTAATACATTTGAATTAACAAAGCTTGAGTCGATGTCCTGTACATAATATAATGAATAGTAGTGGGCCAAGCAAGGATCCCTGGGGAACACCGGATGGTATACTTGCCCAGGAAGATCTAAAACCATTAAGTACAACAGCTTGACAACGGTTTGATACATAAGAGTTTAACCACGCAAACAGACTGCCTCTGACACCAACACCCCTGAGCTTTTTCAGCAGTAAACTGTGGTCAATGCGATCAAAAGCCTTACTGTAGTCTGTATAAATGACATCCACCTGGTCACCATCATCCATACGCTCGGTAACATAGTCATTTAGAAGTACCAAGTTTGATACAGTTGATCTACCCTTTAAAAATCCATGTTGCAAAGGACTAAAACTCGCTTTGAGACTATTATAGAGCTGGGCATAAACGATTCGTTCGAGAACCTTAGCGATTAGACATACTTTGGAAATAGGTCTATAATGCTCGACACAATCCCGGGAGCCCTTTTTATGAATTGGTGAGATATAAGCGGTTTTCCAACGAGCTGGCATTACACCCTCCTCCAGCGAGCGTTTGAACAGGATAGTTACGGGACCGGAAAGTTCTTTGGAACATGAAACCAGAAATTTAGCAGGGATTGTATCGGGACCCGCGGACTTAGTGAGATCAAGAGCTTGCAATTGTCTTTGAACAAGCGATGCGTTAACCTCGATGCTGGCGATGTCACACAGACTGGCAGACTCGTCGGTATGTAATAATAATAATAATAATAATAATAATAATAATAATAATACCTTGGACACCTTTTACACACATTGATCTAGCCCCAAACTAGGATTCCCTGTATCTTGGGTACTAGACAACGATATATATACTTATATAGAGAAATATTATACTTAGATAGATAAACAACCATGACGAGGGTACAAACATCCGTTCTCATCAAGCAAACATTTGCCCCCACCGGGACCGGCCATTCGGGTCGTCGAATGTGAGGCAGTACTGCTGTCAGTACTTTGAGTAGCTGGACTAGATGGCGCTAGGAAGGAGGAGTGGAAGTATTTAGAGAAAAATTCGCATATCGATTGGCCACAGTTTGATGACAGACCATCATGGGACATATTCGTTGGGAAAACACCGCTATTCCTTTTTGATTTTACAAAAGACCAAAATGTTTTTGGGTTGTCAACGATAGATTTTTCAATATTAGAAAGCTCCACATTGCACGAACGTAGCCACTGGTCTCTAGCCTCAGACGACTTCTCCAGCGCCTCCACTCTCGCCTGTAGCTCCGTGGTGACGACCTGCTGCCGCTCGACTTGAGCAACGCGACGCTCGATGTCGTCGATCCTGCCTACAATGGACTCGGTCACGGTCTTTAGATCGGAAATGTCACTACTTATGCTTGCCAGACTCTTGAGAGGCTGCAGCTGCATAGCCATTGCAAGGAATGGTATCCGAGGCTTCTTGGTTGCAACCGCCGCACTCAACCATTGTAGCGATAACGAACGAGATAACGTACTTTGAGAATCTTTGGTAAGCGTAACCGGGTAGCGAAAATACGTGTGATTGCTAGTAGATCTCAGAGAGGACTGGATGTATGGTAAATGTATGGTAAATCTGTATAAAAATAATGTAGATATTTCCCTCACCAGATCTATTCGGCTGCTGGCCGAGCGCGGGGCAGGCGGTCAGCGGCGGCGGCGCCAGCCGGCGCGGGTACCCGGAGTACCCGGCAGTACCCGCGGGTCGAGACCCGGGTATGGGTCGCGGGTCCGATGGTTCCGGTTTGACACACGGTTCTACGCCGACCTGGCCTAGAGGGATAATGCAGTTGCACTTTTACCAAAGATCTTTCTAGAACTAAGCACACGGAGATAATGGATAGGAACTAAAGCGGTTGGTAACTCAGGTTACTGATACTTATATGTTGCGATATATGTACACATAAGCATGACTCAAAGTAAACTAGTTAGTATTTTAGTCACTGAGCAGTTCCTTTTCAATAGCTCCATTTGCATATGAGATAACTGAGGTTGCTATATGCATGAGCATATCTGAGTTAGTTTCTAGAGGGGCGGAGGAATATGGCAGATGAAGGCATTTGGAAAGGCCCTATGGTACAGACTGAGTAAGAAGACCCAAGAAAAAAAGTCGGTGTGATAAACGCGGGATGAATAGAAGTTTTAGAATCGCGGGACAAAATGAACCCAGGACTGGAGCCATATACAGGAGGCCTGTGCCCAGCAGTGGGTTCGATGTGGACTGATGATGATGATGAAACGTACTATCCACCAACATTAACTAGGCATCCAGTTCCCATGAATGCGGTTTCGCCTTCCTCTCTCGCTCGCTCTCGCTCCCGACGCGTCAATAGAACAGTGACCGGACGCTATGACGTCATCAGAGCGAGGTGCCTAGTTTACTTTGGCATGTAGTATATTATCTCACCATCAGTACACAAGGCAGTGTGGTAGGCGTGGTGCGGCTCCTCCACCGTCAGCTGCAGTCCAGCGCCACGCCGGTACCGCGGCACGACGGTGGCTACGACGGGGACTCGAATCTGGACCTTCTCGTCAGCCTGGCTTCTGGGGTTGATGCTCTGTAGTGAAGAGATAATACAGAACATTTATTCTTGAATGTTCAAGAGATAAGTAATAGCCTATATATAAGCAATAATTAAGTAGGTTGTTCCTATTCTGGAGCGTTGCGGGAGGAAACGTGCTATTTTTTGACGACAGTGCAAAACTTCTGCTCTGAGTTGTACCTAAGTCTGGTCAGAATGTTTATATGTAGATATGTGACGTCGCTGTTCCTACGGCACAGAATAGCCTAGTATGGTAAATGTATGAGCCTATATGTAAATATTTATGTTTATGTTTAACTATGCTTATGGATTGAAATGTTACACGAATATAAATATTATAATAAAGGAGATGTGTACTTTTTCCAAGAGAGTTGGTACTTTATTCGAAATAGTCATGAACCAAGTTAAAACCGTATTTATATGAAAGAATATAATTTAAAGGTTCTAAATACATATCGTGATATTTTTTTTAAATCGCCGTTATTTTTGTTACCGTGATTTTAAAATAATTATTATTTTAAATAAAACTGCCACCCAGAACAATAATTTATTATGGCAACACTGTTCTGTCACGCCAATGTCAACAACCCCCTGTTCCGAGTCACGCCACAATCATCTACGAAGCCGTTCCAATTTAGCTTTGGCGATACAAAACGATGGCATCGTAGACGCTGTAATCGATTATGGTGTGACTCGGAACATGGGGAAAGATTCAAAAATTACAATTGAATGAATGACAGTTTTTTTTTTCTTTTTGGTTATAAATCCTACCCATACAAATCATTTTTTCAAAATTAATAAAGAATGGCGTTTTTAATAAAATAAATAATTTCGTAGGCTTTATTTATACTCGTTTCTCTACCAGAAAAACCGCATATGATTATGGTTCAAAAATCAGTACCGAAAAAATACATCTCCACTTATATTTTTCGATTATACAATTTTAGTGATAGCAGTACATAGTCAAAAGAATATAATTGTGTCGGCTGTAACAATAGAATGTCCACAATTTGCAGCAGAAAAATCATTAGTACTTACATAATCTACAGGTTGAGAATGTCCATCATTGTTAACAACAATTCTGCCACCGACCCTCAAATCCTCAGCAGTAGCAGGCACCAGCATCTAAAAGATGATTACAATATATTTTTTTCCAGTGTAAGGTGCCTAAGACAGGACAAAAGAAAACGGGGCTGACCACCAGCCCAATGAATGTCAGACGATACTAATAGGGAGGCTTAAGACCAAATGTAAACCATGGTACGAAAATAAAGTTTCTTATTTCTTATTTCTGAGACGGATTTCGGAATTTCAGGCCAGATGGCTAGACTAGTGAGATGAAGTGACGATGATGAAATTGATGATGAAACTAATGTTGATGACGATCTCTGTAGCGTTGTGGTTCGAGTATCTGCCTCCCAAACGAAAGGTCCCGGGCTCGATTCCTGACTGGGGAGAAGAAAAAATCTTCCAGGTCTTGGATGTTAATGTATATGACATCGCTTTTGCTGGTTCCCACGTCAGTATCCTAGAGTGGGGCCAGAAGCAATGTATGTGACTGTATATAAATGTGTTTTTTTGATGATGATGACTTATTCACCTGTTTCCCTCCATGCATCTTTGTATCAACCACCTTCACCAACACTGGAGCCCCATCATCAGCATGCAACAACGCAAATGGTGTCTGCTTCGTCGCCAGTGCCACCCCCATGTGAAAAGTCTTGATCGGTTCCACCAGGACTCCAGAGCCCAGGGTCCAGACATCAGGATCTGACGAGGGCCCCTCTCTCGGACGTCCGAAAGAGGGAGGAGGGGCATCCCAGGACTGCCAGGGGGGGAGTTGTGAGGAGGAGGTGACTTCGCATTGTTGGGAGGGTTTTCTGGGGGGAAATTTGCTCTTTTGATCTAGTTACCTTCAATGCGGAATGCTAATGACGGCATTATACCTGAAATCATAGTGTGCCTTGCAAGCTGTATGCCATAATGGAGTGATTGCCAATGAAGCAGTATGCCTGAAATGTAAATTGAATGTTCGGCTACCTTACTTCAGATAGAACATAATGTAATTTAAGTGCATTTAACCAATCGGCATGGAGTAAGACTGGTGCATCACACAAATTTTATTTTATTTTATTGATATTGGAAAATCAAAAGATATCTTCAAATTAACAATTAAAAAGCCAATTATAGTTTTTCGCCGACAAAAAGACAATAACAAATAAAATAGTTAAAGCACTCTTGAATAACAGAAGTGGGTCGCATTATATATAATCCTATATGTTGTTAGATGACATGCAAGGTAACAGAATAAAACACAATTATTGCTTACTACGCTATTAGTCTATCGCCCAACATGTCATATTAAGCTCGCCTTTGCCTTTTAATTTTGTACATAATATATTGTTGTAATGTTCTGTGCAATAAAAAATTGTGAATTGTGAATAAAAAAAATAAAACAAAAGGAATAAATAACAGAAAGTCAAAATAATTAGCCACTCTAGTCACCGAAAAAGTCTCAGTACAGTCGCTCGCTGGATAAATAAATACCTGTGTTAAACAGGTCAAGATCAGTATCTCTGCACGGATTGTTGAATCTCTGACAAGCACGCCAGAGGAACGTATTTTGTAGTTAGTGTTTGACTTAGGGAGCGTGAATAACGCATTATAATGCAATGACCTACGGGGCACTCTAAATGATAATCGAGCAAGTAAATCAGAGCAATCAGTAATATTAGACGTAACTTTGAGAAGGAATACCAAATGTGCAACTTCGCGTCTAAGTTGAAGAGGAGCCAAATGATGTTTTCTACAAATATCGAGGTAAGAATTTGAATGTTATTTAAATTTAGTCCGATGACAAAGATAACGCATGGATTTACGCTGAATATTTTCAATCCGGTTAATATGAATATTATAGCGGGGACTCCAAACCTGTGAAGCGTACTCAAGATTACTTCTAACGTACGTACAATAAAGAATTTTGAAAGTTTTGGCTTTTTTGAAGTCTCTTGAGGAACGCATCACAGAACCCAGAGCCCTCAAGGCTCTAGTTATAATACTATCAACATGGGCAAAAAATGTCAGTTAAGCATCATGGATGACTCCCAAATCCCTAACGACTGAAACCCTTTTTAATGTTTCACCATTAATAATATAATTAAAGAAAAGCGGGCTCTTTTTACGAGAGAAGGAGACAATACTGCACTTAGGAGAATTTAGCTCAAGCTGATTGACATCGCAATAGTGTTCCAGACGCAACTCTTCTGCTTGCATAGCATCGGATGTTGGGAAAAATCTTCACGGATATTATATCAACCTAGCAAAGTCAACGCACAGGTCAGTGTCATTCACAAATACCTCAAAAAGTAACGGACCCAACAAAGGCCCTGTGGCACACCGCTAGGGATAACAACCTGTCTATGTAGGAAGCAAACCACCGCAGTAGGTCACAATAATTTGCTTAACAGGAGATCGTGCTGAATCCTATCGAATGCTTTACTATAATCGATGTAAACGTCATCAACCTGTAATCCACCGCCCATGGCAACCGTTGTTAAATAATACTAGGTTAGAAACTGTGGAGCGACCCCTGAGAAAACATTGCTGCGTATCTCAAAAAGACTGTTTCAATGTTCCATATAATTGATTATAGATAATCCTGTCAAACACTTTGGAAACGATGCAGAGTTTAGATATAGGGCGATAATTAATGACATCCGTCTTCGGACCTTTCTTTATGCACAGGGGTGATAAAAGCTTGTTTCCAAATATTACGGACAGTACCAGACGCAATAGATTTTCTAAATAATATCGGAAAGATGGCTGGCAAATGATCGGGCCCATTAGGTTTGGAGGAATCCAGTTTCTTTGACAAGTCAATATCCTCTTTAAAATATTTTTTATAGAAACATAGATGAAATTTTAAACACAGTATCAGAGAAATCGTAACCAGACACGTTGTGCCTGCTAGAAGAGAGATTTATTCAAAAAGTTGAACTGGAATTATGATGAAAAAGATAGAATCGCCTGAATTTAGTGTTTCATTACCATATTCGAGGCTGCTATGCATGACGTTACTTTTAGATTTCGAGTTAAAATTAGACCAGAAATATTTAGGATATTTTAAGATTGAATTCTCAACTGAATTTATGTAATTATTATAACATTTCTTCTAACAATCTCACCGTGTCCCTTAGGAAGTTAAATGTTTGTATGTCTGATAAATTCTCATATATTTTGGATTTAATAAAATATTTATCTTTTTCTTGAAAAACCCTTATTGAGGCTTTGGTACCACTGCGGGTAGGTTTTAGTAGTTACAATTTTGTATGGATCCCATCCCTTAAAAATGTCCACCAGTGTCCCCCATTGGGCCCAAACTTCTTAATATCGAGTAAAAATTAAATGGTACGAGATTATTTACGCGAGGTTATTTACTCACAACGTAGAATCAGGCTGAGGATCTGGTTTAATGGCAGGCTTACGTGGAGTGATCACGTTTGCTTCTTGTGAGGTACCGTTGAATTCTTCAGAACATTCTTCAGGATGAGCCTGAAAATTATCATTTAGTATTTACACGATGACAAATGTAGTTTAACCGGTCCATTACAGTGTCTACGCGCGAGGCATCGCGATTATGAACCTATTGTCAAGGTAATAAAATTCAAAACTTATAATGGGAAATGGCATTTCTGAATCTCCGATACCTAATTATTTTTTATGAAGTCTTGTTGCAATGTCTCTAGTCTGATGCCAATGATACTTTGAAGGTGTTATGATGTCCGATGGAGTGGTAGACACAGCTATGGTTTTATTGGTTAGATACTTTGCGGAGCCCCCAGAACAGAACTTTATCAATGTTTCATCAAATTTAGGGAGCAGGGAATCCTGTTTTTTTGTAACGATATTATTATAATTAAACTTTCCTAGAGTTAATAACAGCTCTCCTACATCTTACCTTGTTCTTATGGCAGACGAGGTTGGATTGTTGGTTAAAACCCTTCTTGCAGATGTCACATCGGTAAGGGCGTTCGTTAGTGTGAGTAAACAGGTGGTTCCGCAGATTACCTGGTTAAATTATTGAATTAAAACTCAGATTTTCGATGATTCTACGTTTACGACGTCACTATTTCCATTGAAACGTATCATCATGTGGCGAGAAGCAATGTATGTTTAAAAAAAATGGGCAGCGACAAATAGTTTTTGGATCTTTATAAAAGTAGACGACACTTAAGACGTTTGTTTCTTTAAAATCTTCAGAAGCCTTCTCCGACAACTGGCATATTTACATAAGCAACCAAAGGACATGATAATGATAGTAAAAGCAAAAACCTTTCTGATGGAACCCTTTAGGACAGAGATGGCACCGGTAGAGCTTCTGTTCCGAATGGGTCTTGCGGTGGGAGATGAGAGTAGAAACCCGGTTGAAGGTCTTGTGGCAAACCTGGAGGAGGTACGTTAGGATAAGGAAGGAACTTAGGGACGTATGGAGATACTTTTGTATGGACT
Organism: Argyresthia goedartella; assembly: GCA_949825045.1. Taxonomy (NCBI): domain Eukaryota; kingdom Metazoa; phylum Arthropoda; class Insecta; order Lepidoptera; family Argyresthiidae; genus Argyresthia; species Argyresthia goedartella. The sequence continues at coordinate 6,791,507 of OX463818.1, forward strand.
TATTGGGAAAGGAAAGGAAAATCAAAGATATTGTGATTAAAATGTCCTAAGAAAATTAACTTATACTCAGGTATAAGCTCTTTTTGCATCAAGTTTTCCGGTTTTATGCCGGTGAATCTCTCTTAAACTCTCCAATGAAAGGTATTTCTCTTACTGTTACTTACTTTTACTTAGTCTTACTCTCTCCGTGAGTAAATAATGTTCAACCATATTATGTGCAATGGCAGTCGGCTATCCTAGCTTAGCTTTTGATGTCTTCTTGGTCTCCAATTAGGGCCGAAGAATAGACGGATAATTTTTCCATAGAAAATAGACATGAAACATCAAAATTTCCGTCATCTCGCCATAAAACTAAAATATCCTGATGTCTAGACCTCTACCATTCGAACAGATAACATCATCGTCATAACTGGTAGGCAGTGTGTGGCGCAGGACCGGAGTAGATGTCGTGGTAATGAAGAGGCTTATACCCAGGAGTTGATAACTGCAGGCTGATAGATGATGAGGAGCAGTCGAGTGTAAAATGATAAACATGGCTGGTAGGTAGTGGATACGGGAGTAAAGGAGAGGGGTATTCCTGGCATTGAATAAATACCTCAAAAGAACACCGGCAGTGATCAGTAGTGTACAGCGCAATGCTGGCTCAGGGCAGAGAGTTGTCTGATGCTCTAGTCACTGGCGTCGCAATGGAAGTTCCTCTCGTCGATGCGAGTGTGTATTTTTATGTGAGAGACACTTGGCACGAAGAACAGACAGAAGGTGGACCAAAGCGGTAACAGAATTGCTACCCACATCCTCTAGAGTTTGCCTACAAATAGAGTCTAGACGCAGGCAAACCACCTGCCCGATGGAAGGATGTTGTTATCGCCATGGCTGGTAGATTAGGGAGGATGATTGATAATGATGATGTAAAAACTTACCTCGCAGGAATACGGGCGGTCGGTAGAGTGTATAGCGCGATGCTGGCTGAGGGTCGAGAGTTGCCTGAAGCTCTTGTCACAAACTTCACAATGGAAGTTCCTCTCGTCAGTATGGGTGGGGAGGTGCCGCATCAGGGTGTACTGGTGTTGGAACTCGCGGCTGCCTGGTAGTGGAAATGTGACGTCGGCGCTCAAGAGATGGGTAAGGCTTATTAAAGGTTACTTAAGTACACAAAACATAAAAAGAAGTTTGGTGATCATTTATCGAAACACAACATTTATCCATTCTGGCAGTCATTTCGAATTTATTGGTAGTAAAATAGGTGCGTTTTTGGTAAATACGTATCGTATTTAATAGAATATGTTATCTAGAATTCGTACTGTTCGTACTGTAGTACACAACACAAAAAAATAATCTTACGTTCTAACGGGGATGAAAAAACGTCGTGGGGATACCTTCTTATATCCATAGATGTGGCGCTGGGCTAGCCCTCTGTCAGGCAAGGTGGATTATTGAATTACTGGCAAAACGTGGGCACCACTGACAATGACGTGCTATCATATCAATAACTAAGTAATTAAAAAAAAAACACCGCGACAAATGAAACCTGAGTCCAAAATTTTGTTAAGCTGATAATTTTCCAACCACTACACAGATTTTACTAAAACACGGCTTAGAAAAAAAATAAACAGAGAAAAGAAAAGCAGGCCGTGTTGCAGTGACCGAGTTTCTTGCTCCGCTTCTTCTCCGCCGCCTTACGGCAGTAACACTTTCCTAAGCGGTAGTAGTTTTCTTGCATTATATTGATTCAAGTGTCATTCAAAAAGCGTTCGTAAGAATCTATTTTAATATAAATATTTTGAAGTTTTTAAGCACCGCAGGAATGTCTACCATTTAAAGAAAACTGCATTAAAAACCGTCCACCTGTTTTACCGCTAGAGCTACGGACAGTCAGATAAACACACTTACAGACAGACAGACAGATTGACAAACGTTTCAAACACCCCTCTTTTCCGTAAGGTTTAATAATAATAAAATCAAATCACCAATACGGGATAGAGGCACAAATCACACACTCTTCTTTGTGTCAGAAGGGTAGACCCTTTCGCTAGAGGCCATCGCCTCCGCTGCAGAGATATTTAGTCCAATAAGGAATTCACTTACAAATACCACATTCCCACAGCCGGACGGTTCTGCCATGCCTTTTCAGGTACTTGACGAAGTGGAACCGCGAGCGCGGGTCAGACTTGTCCACTTTGCACGCTTGCGGTTTCGACTTGGCGGGCATTTTCACTGAAATTAATAATCATTTTCAATATTCAGAGCCCCTGGTTTCCCGCTGCTGGGCGAAGGCTTCTCCCCCCTTTTCCACTCTTGGCGATCCTGTGCCCGCGGGAGGCGATGACGCGTGAAAGTGAGGGTCAGAGCTATCCTCTATCTAAAGCTCTGTCCATCACCTTTCGCGACAAAACCCCTCCGCGTACGGCATGCTGCGGGTGCTCAGCGGTCATCCACCAGTGATCGTACCGAAGATCTAGCTCCTGGGTCGACAAATGAAATGATAGGTACAAATAAATCCGCCGATCTATGACATTGATTTTTACTTCTTTCGAGCAAGGTACAAATTGCAAGTGCAATGTTTAGCGATCGTACGATATTGAATCGGGTGTGTTCGGGAATACGACAACTGCCGAAGATTTTTATCAGGACATTATCAGTTTTGGAGTACTGTAAAACATAGCCCTGAAATGGATTAGCTACAATGCTCGAAATATCCCGATTAAATTCAAATTCAAATCACAGTCGCTTTAAACGACAGTTCGTATGATTAAATGATATAATCGTGGTCAATTTTAAGTTGGCGAAAATCCTTCAAATGGAGTTTTGAAAGGGATCAGGATAAATATTAAAAGTACAGTAGCCTTATAATCAGTGCGTTCCGAATGGAGCTAACAGCACTCAAACTACCATCAAACTAGCGCCCATGATGCCATTTCGAATGGGAAATAAACTTAAGATCCATTCGGAAATCTTTGAATGCGATGTTGTCTTTGACACTGACAGATAAACAAACCAACATTTTGTTTTTTATTTTTGTTTTTGCGTGAATATAATTTTAAGATAGCTTTGTGAATATAATTTTAAGATAGATTTAGGAAATATAATTTTAAGATAGCTTTATCGATGGGTGTAGCGCGACTGCCAGATGTCATTGTCATTTTTGATCGCTCACTCAGTACTAACGCTCATGGGCGATGATAGCACAACATGGTGACGTTAGTGATGTCATTAATGTCGTCAAAGCAACCATTTAGTGCTATCATTGTCGCGCTAACGGCGACTCGGAATAGCCTCTTATGCGATATAATCGATTATGTTGCGACTCGGAACGCGCTTCAATTTATCAACTGAGGTTTTGACAAATTGACCAATCATTAACCTTATTATTAGGAATTTCGCACATTTAGCAGTTTCAATCGCAATCGAGCGATCAGAACACAATTTTTTAAACGACCTTTTTTATTATCGATTAAGATTGGACGATTTATTCATTTGAATTGTATTGTCAGAGATACATAATAATGAGGCTGCAGGCCTGAGAAACTTAAACCACAATGATGCACTGAGTATCTTTTCACGAGAAAATATTAGCCAGCATACTGCCAGCTAAATGAGTCGTTAAGTGATTCATTACATTGCAGATAACTTGAACGATTTGTGGGTAAATTCAAATTTGAATTCGGATTAATAGTTTATTAAATGACTGACTGCCGTACTTAGTCATTTAATGAACGCTTAATTTGATTCCAAATTTGAAATTACATACAAAATCGTTCACGAAGTAATTTTAAATGAATTAAATTAATCATTAAACGCCTCTGGGAATGGCCTTGAGTATGGCGGTTAGATTTATTTGCGTCAATCATTCAAAAACGTAAACATAATATAGGCACATACATTGCTTCTGGCCTCACACTAGGATACCCTGTGTCATGGGTAACAGAAACAGCGACGTCACACACATATAAACATCCAAGACCTGGTGGTTATTTTTCTCTTTAACCCCCAGCCGGGGTTCGAACCCGGGACCTCTCGCATGGTAAGCAGAGCCACAACCGCTGCGCCACAGAGGTCGTCCACACTTAGCTAAGTAAATAGTGTTTTGACCTAGTTACATATTTCTCATGCTATAAATGAGAGATTTATCAATATATTGCGTAATTGGCCCTAAGATGAGAAATCAATTTGTTGATGTATATTGGACTTACGTGAAATATAGACTGTATGTAGAACAAGCTATATTATGATCATTGTTAATACAGTTACATCCCAATATCCCAAAACACCCCTTAAAATAAAATAAAACAAAAAATAACATGGCCATTAATTATAAAACTTTTTTCAAAATTGGGACATAGGTTGATCCATATTGGTTGATATAAAAGAAATGTCTTGTAGTTATAAGTAAGTAGAATTTTGACGTTGAATAAGATAATTTATATTCAATAAAAAAAAACTGATTCTGATTCTGATCTATCATCGCGTTATGCATCGAAAGTCTAAGGGATTAAGTCCTACAGACTAATTAACCAAGTTTCACATTGATGTTTACCTGATGAAGAGCTGCTAGTCGCAGTGGAGCTGGTTGAGGTCACGGTTTGTAAATCAGTGTAACTCTTCTTAGTGAAACTCGTCCCAGCTTTGAGAGTCGATAGCTCTGACACCGCACTAGATGTATCGGCCTCCTAGAAACAACACTATTTCATAGAAGCGTCTAGAATCAAAGTTGTGTAGAATTTTATCAGCTTTCAATATGTAGACTAACCAAATTTCCTAAGACGCGACGTTTTCGAGAAGTAAGCAATATACCAAAAAATGGTTTCTTCTTTGCGAGAGCTAATAATATAAAGATTTTACCTTCATCTGGCTTTTCAGCGCTGCGTCCAGATCCTTCCCGAAGTCGGTGCCAGTCCCGAACCCTGGCTCGGAGACCAGGGCAGCGATGGCACCATCCTCCTCAGTCCACGCGAACCTAGCCTGCCCCGACTCCAGGCTGAAGGGGAAGAACCCATCGCGGAATACCTGGGAACAATGGCAATATACTTATCCTAGTGTCCTAACTAGCGAATAATAATAGCTGGAACACTTCTGACTCTCAGGTTGGCTTCTAACGCGACACACTTACACTGACCTCCAGTAAGCCAGCGTGGTGGCATACGGCTCAATCTTACTCGGATCCCAGTAAAGGCTGTGTCCCTTGGTAGAGACATTAATAGGCTATATGTATCTATTATGATTAGGTATTTAGTTATCCTACTATCATTCCAATAAGTAATTTATCATAGTATGTATAAGTAAGTACATTTAAGGGACTTTGGAGGGAAACATCGCGAGGAAACCTTTTTATCTCCATAGCCGCAATGGGCTAGCCCCAGAAAGTTATATCTGGCTAAAAGTTAGTTACTAAAACAGCGCTACTGTGCCTCTGCCACCCCTTAAGGGAAAAGGCTTGACACTGTTTATAAGTTTATAGTTTTAATAATGCAGCTTATGTAATTGTTTTGATGGTTGTTTGATTTATTTACGTTAGTTTTAAAATAAAAAAGTAGTAAGTCAATGTTAAAGTTGCAATTACTTACGTCATGTTTGCTTGGGTTCGCTAGCAGCCCTTCACCCTTGAACCCTAAATCCTTCTTGTCAAACTTTTCATCCAAACCCAGATACACCTCACGAATACTGAAAACCGAAACAAAATGGAGGAAAAATAATTCAGCAAGGCCAAGATTGTGTTTTTGTTTCGGAAAAATAATCGAAAATCGTGACGCACCTAATTATTTTGTCGCCCGGCCTCGTGAGGTTACCTTCTTCCTTTATTTCGTCGTCAGAAAACATCATTTATTTTTGCAATATTCAGTTTTTTTGACAAAAAACGCGAGACACTTCAGCCGTCGTTTATTCCCTACTTCTATTGTTATTTTTCGTTTCTATGGCGATGCGTTTGATTTTTTAAATTATTTTTCCTGACACTGCCGCGTTTTTATTTCGTGCCAGTATTTTGAGGTTGGCTCGAGTGTGTGACCTCTTTTGAACTTTTAGGAAGTTCATCGGCCTCTTTACGGTGTGGTTTGATTCGGATTCTGTGAAATATGCCATGTTGTAGTTTTTTGATTCGTATATGACTTTAATGTGTTTGTTGGATTCTAAGGTTGGATTTTAAAAAAATAAACAAAATTGCCGGGGTACTTAGGTACAGGAAAAAAGAAGAACCTACGTGTCAAATACCCTGCATTTTCTCATTCTCGAAATTGTCTAACTATATTACCTTGGAATAATATGTTACCTAACGTTCGCACATCTTATTATTTTTCATGAAAATATGATTCACAAATCCTGGACCCACAAAATCATTATTCCATTTTAGCAAACCAAATGAAAATATATCTTCGTGAGTGTTTCGAGTGGTTTATTATGAGTATTAAGACGTCTAAGTGGACTGCTCATTCCTTCCGACCTCTTCACAGTTTGAGACTTGAGGATACTCCAGAATGTTTGCTGAGAGAGAAAATTACGATATTTTCCTATGGCGCAAAATAAAGAACCTAAGTTTACGCGGGAGAAATCGAAATACACTGCCGCTTACAAACACTCTTTTAGGTTAAGGGCAATCCGACTGTGGAACGCACTTCCCTGCACTATTAGGGATAGTCCATCAATTTTCACTTTTAAGAAAAGATTGAAAGCGTATTTCCTTTCTCTTCCGTAATTGGTATCATATTTATGTGAGTATATGTATGATATTTTGTAGTTTACTTATATATGTGCATGCTGTCTATTGTATTTTATATAGTTGAGATACTTTTTTTATTAGGTATATATTTTATTTATATTTTTAACGTACGTATGTATACAGTTTTATTGCGCACTAGGACTGTCCTGTTTCATAAACACTCCTGTCTTGCCTAGGTTTTTGGAAGAAATCTCTTTTTAAAATTTATTGTAACTGTCTGTTTATCTATGTTTTCTGTGCAATAAAGAATATGAATATGAATATATATGAATATGAATCTACCAGCTTACTGAGGAAACTATACATACATTCATGCATACAAACATACATAGCGTCACGCATCTTCCCATATGGGGTGGGAGAGACACGGTTGTGCCCACATTTTGCCAGATATTCAATACTACATTTTACGTGACCGGGGGATAGCCCATCGCCGAAGCTATTGAGATCGAAGGTTTTCTCGCGATGTTTTCCATCAACGTTAGAAATACCGTATAATGTACCTACTTAGGAAAAATGACAACTCCACATGGTCAGCACCGGGATTCGAACCTGCATCTCCTGCAAGCGTGGAACCCACTAGACCACGGAGTTCTACTTAGGTAACTTTACTAAGGCTCGTATTTATTTTCTTTATTAACAATACACTAACTTTGAAAATAAGAAAAGCAAGTTTGCCAAACAGTCACATAAAATGTAAGTAGCTCCATCTACAGGACAAAATGAGATACAGGTATCCAGAGCACAGCGCCATCTTGTGTCTACATTGTGTACTTGGTCCTTTGTAGCAACACCCTAGCAGTAACTACAGCAACGCTCCATAGCACGTAGTTCTGTTGTATCTGTACAGAGAACGCTGATGGTTAGTGTCATGTCATCTAATGGGAAAAAGTGAAACGTAATGGTTCTTGTGGCGGCGCAAGTACTTGAGGGTTGCATTGGTAGGTTCTAGAACTTCTTTCAATGTTCATCAGATGCCGCTTATCAGAGTTGGTAGACAGTTTCATTAGGTACTTACATTATTTTCTGTAAGAGTATAGGGCTCTCCAAGAGTATAATAAGTGGGTATGTATATATAACGATCTTGGGTCAATGAATAACACATTCCCTTAGGGGCTACCCCATCGCCCCAGGCTATGTTGATATGAAGGTTCCTCACTATGTTCTTCTTCGCCATCATCAATAATGTATGTTTATAAATAACAATAAATCTTACAATACAACGAACTGTTTATTAGTAGAAACTGTACTGACTGACTGACTTGACTATGTACTTTTTTATCTGTGCTATGTAGTCGAAGCTACAGAACCGCTTAAGGATCCAATAGCCAAGTCACGCCAAGTTCACCAAGTCTTTAGATTACTGTCAAAGGAGATAACTTGATTACTTAGTTTGCACAAATGAACTTTTTTCTTCAGTAACACTTCGATATAAGTGAGAAAAAAGCCTAGAAAAACTCAATAATTTCAACCCTAAATGAGAAAAAAACGTTCTGAAAAATCTCCCTCTCGCTCGCCTTGAGATACAAGTTTTAGGCTTAGACAAAAAAAAACAAAACATAATCTCAATCGATGGAGTAGGATAAGTATGCCATTTAAAATAAAAATAATTTATATTTATGTTGTCGTGCGAGCGTTTTTTTTTTCAGACACTTAGTACAGGAGTGATTTGGGACGGCTTGTCCCATGTTACCAGTGTAGGAGGCATTACTTACGCTTCGAAAAAGATAGCGAATCGAACTGTCAGTGACTCTTATTACAATAGCATTACGTATACATTTGATCTGGAGGCTTAATATTAATACGCGTAAAGCAGGACCTAAACTGAACTGCCCTGCTTTTTTGTACTATGAGCAACATTTAGCAGGCCTGCGGCAGGATTGTTTAATTTGCCGCTCAAAAACCGTTCACCTTTTTTTCGTATAGACTTTTCGTACAGACTTTTCGTACAGACTTTTCGTGCTATGAAACTATATTTGACAGTAGCAAATCGTTTTTTGCGCGTCTTTTACGTCAAATTAGACGATCTTGAAAAACCTTGTAGATATTAGCCTCAATAACATTGTTTTGTAATTTAAAGTGGTTTTGTAAGTTACTCGTAAATTTTCGAGTGTTTTAGATGCTTGGAGCACCACAGCGGACTCGTGAGGAATCGCCACCATTGTCTACGAGTTCAGACAGTTCCGAGTTCCGACGATGAGGCACCGTTTTTCGGCTTTAACCGCAAACGAAACATGTATAGGTACACATGAAGTGGCCCAAATGTGGAATATCATCAGGCTCAGTCAGGAATTGGGCACGCGGCAGCAATGCGTGGGATTTGCGAAAGATCACATCTTCAATAAGAAGATTAAATTGTATCATATTCACCGTGAGCCGATGACATTTGCATAGCAAACGAACAAAACCATCGGCTCCTTTGTTTGTATCAAAGGATGCTTTAAGGGCAAGATCTGCATAGCAAGAGCAAAAGGGAATTAGTTTTAAAATGTCAAGCTATTCTATCTCATGTATTTTTTCGCTGATAAGTTTGACATGCGCAAGTTGAGGGAGGACTTCACGAGGACTGATGATCAGTATTTGTCCTGCAGAATAATCATGGACTGGAACAGCTATTGTTGGGAAGTGGTGGTGCAATACCAATTGCAGAAACAAGAAATGAAGGGAAAAATTGGCGGAAGCAAGACTGTTCAACTGAATGAAAGCAAATTTAGCAAGATAATAACGGTGAGCATGTCATGCCACAGAACCGAATTGGTTTAGTTTACAGTTTGTAGTTCATCGCGGGCCAATTTTCCGCAACTCGACGTCTTTAATTTGCGCCTGCTTTGCGTTATGTGGGTTGGGGGCACAACTCCTGCCAAACCAGCTCCTGTAGGAAGCCTAGCAGACCCTTAATGTTGCCAACGACTTCCTGGAGCGACCTCGGCGACCCGAGGTGTGTTGCCGGGTAGATGGCCACGCCGGAACATTCCAGCAGGACGTGGGTGGCTGTCTCCTCCACCTCCATGCAGGCTCTGCACAGGGGGCTGTCCGTAACCATGTATTAGTTAAAGTTTCGATATCGATTTGTTGCTCTAAGGAGCTACCCGGCAGGACGTGAAGGGCTGTACGTTCCCAGTATCTCCTTCTAAGGAGCTACCCGGCAGGACGTGAAGGGCTGTACGTTCCCAGTATCTCCTTCTAAGGAGTTACCCGGCAGGACGTGAAGGGCTGTACGTTCCCAGTATCTCCTTCTAAGGAGCTACCCGGCAGGACGTGAAGGGCTGTACGTTCCCAGTATCTCCTTCTAAGGAGCTACCCGGCAGGACGTGAAGGGCTGTACGTTCCCAGTATCTCCTTCTAAGGAGCTACCCGGCAGGACGTGAAGGGCTGTACGTTCCCAGTATCTCCTTCTAAGGAGCTACCCGGCAGGACGTGAAGGGCTGTACGTTCCCAGTATCTCCTTCGGCGTGAGCAACAGCCTCCCTTTCGGAAATTTATTAAAGCTTTGAATTTGCAATTTTGCCACCATTTTTTAAGTTAACCTAAGGCACGTTCAAAAACTTATTTCATCAGAAATACTGGAAATTATAAATATCAATTATACGTATAAAAAGTGTCATAAATATATTAATAGAGCTTTGCAATATTTACATTAAGCTATTTGAATGTTTAATAATTGATTGTCTAAAAATCTTAACGTAAGATTTTAAGCAGGCCTGTCTAAGGCGTACTTTTGAACTGCACGGAATAGTGAAGGGTTCTTTAAAAGTTTGTATTAAGCCTCCTGAACTAGAACTTTTTTTCACTCTGGTATTTATTCCTGCGTTAATTCCACAGTTAAGATTATTTTTAAACGTAAAAATAATCTTAACTGTGGCTCAAACAGTTAAGATTATTTTTACGTTTATAAAGTAATTTTCTTACATATTTATATTTTTCGCAAAACCATGCCTCGACACAAGACAAAAACATAAGTTACCAAAAAAAAAACTGGGTGAATTTTGTAGTTTTCTTTTTTGTAACTTTTTACGGATTTTATACTCCTTTAAATGTCATCCGCGAAAATATAAAGTAAAAAAGTGGCCAAGTGCGAGTCAGACTCGCCCATGAAGGGTTTCCCTTGAAGCAAGTAATTATGTGACTGTTGTATGTATGTTGTAACTTTGTTTTTCATAGCGTTTGTATGAATGACAATGTTATCTTTGCGGTTTTTAATAAATGTTTTATATCTTAAAAACTGCTCATTATATTTTATTCAAACCAAGTTTAGTTCAATGTGTGTATTGAGATTATTGCACATATCTTTTGTAGATTTTTCACTCTCTTACTTTCAAAGTTAGAGGGGTGGAGGAACATTTTTTACTTTGGAAGGGTCTGTCCCTTTAACGATTTACTTTGAGGAAAAATGGTTTCAAGAACTTCAACGTCATTTTTAACACGCTCAGCGCGGTATCGGGTGGAAGGCACCCGATGCGCAACTGTCCCACGGTGCGAGGGCCAAAATGGTGTACTTTCCGTTGGGCCGGGATGCAAATACACTGGTTGTAGCATGAGTAGGAAAGAGATACATTGATTTTTGGATATGTCTCGTCAAATCATACCCTCAAAAGAACAAAATTACTATCGGATCTATGCGACCCGATATCGGCCTATTGGGAAAGTTTTTTCATTAGGAGCGGCTGTCGGGTCTGAAACACCCGATACCCGATGACCCGATAACCGCACTGGATGACGGATTAGTTTGTCTAGTGATGTGATCGAATGACGTTGTGTTTACGTATAGTGTTAGAAAATTACAAATTGACAATTTAAAAATGAAGCGCAGAAGAATGCTGAGAATGTGCAGTGGTGAAGTGTCCACCGAAAGTAGAGAATAAGCCACATCAGACAGTGATTTGTACAGAAAGGTATTTCAACGTGAAATTAATTTGAGTCCTACCATACATAAAAGCCCAACTACGGGTCATTCTATGCGAATCCTTCAGAATGTGGTACCAGAGAGAACTGAATCAAGAAATGTTAAGGTTTGCAGTGACAATAAAACTATACATATCATTGAGGACGTTATCGTAAAGCCTTGCTGCAGTAAAAACTTGACTGTCGCAAAAGAACAATATGCTGATCTTGGAACAAATGATATCTGTACTACAAAAAGTCATAAGAAATACAAATCTAGATAAAACCCTAATTTCGCTGATGTTCAAATGCTTGAAACTGATGTTTTCTGTACTCCAAATAGTCTAAAGAGACCAAGACCTAGTTCTGCCTTTAATACACCCAGCAACATTTCCGAATCCTGTTACACTTTGAGTAAATCTGATATTCTCAGTGTTTCAACATCAAATATGGTTTCTCTGAATTCGTCATTTAATGAAGAGCAGTTTCTTAATTTACTGTCTACACCTTCAGCAAAACATGATCAAACTCTGCTATCGACACCAAACAGTCTCGCCAATTATCAAAAGACAGACCAGGTCAATGAACGAGCGTTTTTCACGTGCCAAGAAAGTCAGGATCTACTATTCACACCTCAATTAGAACCCGAACAGGAACAACAGAGTCTCCAGCATGCGCACGGGAACTCACTCATTGTGAAGCACGCCGCCGTAACCGCTGATTCTGCATCTAACCAGCCATGCCTTTCATCTGAGCAATCAGCTTCGTGTACTAAAAATGGTGCGGATAACATTTTATCTATGAATAAAGATAGTGTTGACTCAAGCTCTGATGAAGAGTTTATCCCTAATAGTTGTGAATCTTCTTCCGATTCATCAACTGGAGTATCTGAGGATGAAGATATCAGAAGCGTTGAATTGTCAACGAGAAGTAATGAAGATAATCATTGGCAGAAAATTTCAAATGAAACGCCTAATTTTGATGAATATTTGGGTGATAGCCAGTTTTTTATTCCTACAGACATCACTGACCCAGATGAATTTTACAGGCTATTCTTGACTGATGAAATTATTGACAAAATTGTGCTAGAAACCAACAAATACGCTGCCAAGTGCATAGACCCCGCCAAACTCACAGCTAATTCGCGCTTACATCTCTGGAAACCAACGAACAGAGAAGAGATGTTGAAGTTTTTTGGCAATTTGCTATTAATGGGTCTCGTCAAGTTGCCACGGATAAAAGATTATTGATCTAAAAAGAAAATGTAAAGGAACGAATTAATTTCATCTTCAATAAAAAGAGATCGCTTCATGCTACTTCTAAAACACTGGCATTTCAGTGATGATGATAGCATAGCACTAATGGTCAAACTGATAAATTGTGCAAAATACGAGAAGTTTATGAGATGCTGCTGAAACAATTTGCCAAATGTTTGACACCTGGAAAAGTGCTCATTATAGACGAATCTATGGTTCCGTGGCGAGGCAGACTTCGATTTCGCCAATACATCAAAAATAAATCGCACAAGTACGGTGTCAAACTGTACAAGTTATGTACACCAGACACATCCAATATCATCATTTATACTGGCAAAGAAGATGGCAAACGAGATTTGAACCATGGGCATAATGTCGTTATTAAACTGATTAATGGTCTTGAGAACGAAGGAAGACTTGTTGTTGTGGACAACTTTTATACGTCGATTGATTTAGCTGAAACCCTGATAAGTAAGAAAACATACATATGTGGCACTCTGAGGAGCAATAGAAGAGGTTTACCACAGAAGGTTACGAGTACCAAACTGAAGAAAGGACAGATCATAGGACAAATGAACAGAAAAGGCGTGCGAATTATAAAATGGATGGATAAGCGTCCTGTTCTAATGTTGAGTACTTGCAGAAATCATGACATATCTATAAATGACACCGGAAAAAAAAGAAGAGGTACAAATGAAAAGATTATGAAACCAGAATGTGTACTGTGTTATAACAGCCACAAGAAGGGAATGACTATAGTGACCAAATGTCATCATATTACTCTACATTGAAAAGAGGTCTTAAATGGTACAGGAAGGTAAATTAAATCAATTCATTTAGAAATATTTTATGTTATTCAATAAATCCTCAAGAGGGCGCCATTGATAATTTAGTGAGACGTCATATAGCCTGTAGTGGAAAATTAAGATGCTTCTAACGAAATCTCATTTGTCAAATAAGTAATAAGTAGATCCGATCTTCCGGTGTTCCTTTTGGGTTGCCGTAGTCGGTTTAACAGTATTTTTTTACTTAAAACTAAACTAATAAGTCTCCTTTTTTTCAGGTGATGATGGAGCTGATCTTTGGGACAGCTTTGATCATCGCTTGGATTATTTACAACCTCAAAGCTGTAACAAAGTTGTCAAAGCTGCAGTTTACGGAACACATCGTAGAAAAGTTTACAAAAACTGCTAGCAGCCAGCAGATTCAGGAACCAAGTGAAGAGATTCAACATGCCTTTATAAAAACTGCCAAGAAACGAAATTGCGCTAGCTGCTATGATCAACTTCGTGAAACAAAGAGCAGTAAAGAAGCCAACAATAAAGTGAAGAAGGTAAAGAGTGGTTGTGATAAGTGTAAAAAAACTTTATGTCGTGACTGTTACAATAAAAACCATATGTATGTGTAATTCTTAGTAAATCTAGACTATAAGAAAAGTCTTTAAAATATAATATTTAGATAAATTTATCTAGGTAGGATTTTTTTTTAGACTTTTGAAGTGAGTGAAATTAAAAACTGTGTGTAGATTTAAGTTTTTTCAAGTTTTTTAAATTATATTGTGTTGATGATAAGAGTATTATTAAGTTTAAGTCGTGATTGTTATAATTAAAACAAAATAGAGTTCATTTACAGTTAGAGTTGAGTTTGGTCTTTAGATCAGACTTTGATTATTGCCGGAAATGTGCTAAAAACCGAACTCAACTCTAATTGCAACTGCACTGTAAATATTTGTTTTATTGTTGATAAAAAGACAGCTATATTTTTGTTGATAATAGGTACTTAATTAAAATTCACTGTCATATATTATCCACTTGTCGGTGCCATTTGTATAATAGTAAGGTTTAAGGTTTAAGGTTTAAGACGTTTATTTCTCAAAAAGAATTACAAATTCACTTACATGAGAAACAGAGTATTGTCTAAGTAGGTGTTAACATACTTCACAGCATGCGCAATTATCGTCAAAATACAATATATAGAGGGTAGTCCTAAAACAAGAAGAAACAGAAACAAGATTGTAAGGTAGTGGTTACATTGAGCTGACGGCAAATAAAAATTTAAACTAGACATGAATCATTAATATAAATTTTAAATGGAATGTTATCAAGTATACACAGCAATATATTTTTATTTATTAAGCAAAGAAAAGTCCTTTAAAATGTGCAATTTGAGTAGTTTTTTAAAAACAGACAGTGACTTGGCTTCTTTAATATCTTTCGGCAACTTATTATACATACGAGCTCCTTCAGCTATTATACTACTATTACCGTAGTTAGTTCTGTGGCGTTGTATGTGGATATTATTAGCTTGTCTTGTTACGCGTGTTTGCATTTGCATTTTTTTTGTGAAACATATTTGGGTGTGAATATCTTTAGTCAAAATTTTTCGTATTAGTACACAGTTATTGTATTTGTATGTTTGAGCTATGCTAAATATTTTAGTTTCTTTGTAGATTTTAGTGGATTCTGTTAGATAATCATAATTAAATAATATTTTTACAACCTTGTTTTGAGCAATTTGCAGAGAACGTATGTTTGTTTTTGCAGCTGATCCCCACACTTCTATCAGGTATTCTATGTGAGGTTTAACAAGTGAGTTGTAGATCATGTAGCGGACATGCTTTGGAAGACATCGGTTAATTCCACGCAATGCCCCTGTGAGAGATGTGAGTTTGGATACTATTTTCTTTATGTGTGATTTCCACGTGAGACCATTATCAAGAGTGAGGCCGAGATACTTTTCTTCTTTGCTAATTTCAATGGTTTCATTATTTATTGTTAGAGTGTCGTGTTCGTTAATAATTTTGTTTTTGGCTGCAAAAATAATATATTTAGTTTTAGATGTATTAATCGTTAAAAGATTATCTTGAAACCATTTATTAAGGATATCTAAGTCAGATTAGTAAGTAAATCTATTTACCTATTCCCTATTCTGTTATTGTTTATAATTAAATTAAAAACTGTATATTTATGATTCGGAGCTTGGCAGCACTGCAGCGCTGGACTGCAATAATGTACTTTCCCTACCGTACATTCAAAGGCTTCTCAACAGTGACTATAAATGTATGGATGCGAGGTATATTATTGTTCGGCGCTGCAGTGCTTCCAAGCTCCGAATCATACGTCTAGGCTGTTTTTCTGATTTTGCACAGTAACTACATAATACTATTGTCCCAAGTTCCCCCAGGGTGCCGCCTGGAGGGGGAGCGGCGCGTGGGAACAACAGAGATGCATGCATGGGCGAGAGAGAGATGGTGGCCTCATTCAGGCGCCAAGAAACTTTGCGATGTCTGTACCAGAGGGGTACAAAAATTTTAAAAACCTTCTATGCTCCGGTATAATGATTGAATATCCCTCTCAATAGATACTAGGTAGATACTTTACCTAGTAATTTTTGGGGGAGAGCTGATAAAAATAATTAAAACAGAGTTTCAAACCCAGGCGAGGCGACGAAGGAGTGTCATACGTTTTTGATTTATTTTATGTCATATCTACCTACCTACACATGTAATCCAGGTACCACCGCCATGCACGTATCTCATGGGTGGTGCTAACGAGCAACAAAACAAAAATCTCGAAATACTTCGATGGGTAAAAAGCTACGTGACTTTGGCTAAGTTAAACTAAGTTCTCAGTCCGCCATTGCCACACTATATGAGTGGGCCAGGCGCAGGCACCACGATAGAAGATTAGAATAGGTCGCCAAAAAATAAAAATTATTTATCTTTAGTTCATTTAGGACGGTCTCACGGTGATGGAAAAATCGTGAGGAAACCTTCATAACTGCGGCAATATGCTAGCCACCTGTCAGACAAAACGGAGTGTTAAATATCTGGCTTAAGGCGGTTATGCGTCTGCCACCCCGAAGAAAAAGGCGTTACGCTATGTTTCTTTTTCTAAATCAAACTCTATGCAGGCGGCCGGCGGTAAGCGAGGACGTCCGTCAGGCAGGCAGGACTCATGCTTCGCTTTTGCGAGTCGTTTGCTTTAATATTTATCCACTCTCCCTGAATATGCAGTAGGTACCTATTCATATGAAAATCACATTCACTCCATCTTAGTCTATGTGACAGAATGAAACGTTCACAGATAACTCTCTAGATGGCAGCACGAGATAACGATATTGCCGGCTCATCGCGAATACAGAATGATACAGTATGGCGAAGGTATAAATGGTAATACAGAATGGTGTAGGTATAATACAGGGTGACTTCTAATTAGCTGACCTTTTGGGAAAGGCTCATGTTTAAACGCCCACCAGAAATTTATTATTTACTACACAAACATTCGATATCCTTCACAAAATGGGTATATTCTCATTAAATCGTGTTCCATGAAGTATTGTAGAAATGACGCTATTTTCGCTTTTATTGATACCAAATAAATCTTTGAACGCCTTTAAAGTTAATTTCAGAACAAACATTTTATATTATCGCTAAATAGATGTTACCAATAGGACCAGTTTCAGTTTCAGTTTATTTATTCATGAGCAATATAAAATTGTATTTGAAATTGCTTACAGACTAAAACATAAAATAATTAATTAACAAATCATGCAAATAAAACAATACAATATACATTTCACTATAAAAAATAACAATGTTAACAAATACATTTATAAAATTTATTACTTATATAATGTCAAAATTGTAAAATTGTAAAATAATACCTAATATAAGAATACATTTTTCAACAATAAAAACAATAAATAATATCAATTCAGTCAACTTTTGTCCTCAAAAAACTCATCAACCCTGTAGTAACACTTGTTCAAAAGGAATGTTTTAAGCTTATTTTTAAGTATATTGGAGCTCGTAATTTGTCTAAATTCTATTGGTAACATATTATAAATTTTTATCGCCTGATACCTAGATGAGTGTTGAACTACATTCAGTCTTGGTACAGTGAAACTCTCTAGGTGTTTCCTTCTTGTGTTCAATCGTCTTTCCCGTTCTTCCTCAGACTCTACTTTATTTAATCGCTTAAGTAAATCTACAGACTGAATTAATATGAACAGACTAAGAACTGTGAGGATACCTAATTTGATAAAAAATTCACGACACGATATAACCTGTGTTATTCGTACCATTACTCTTCTGGCTCTCTTTTGGAGGATGAACGCTTTTTTGACATTATAATCGTAACTATTTCCCCAAAACTTTATACTGAATCTCAGTTTTGACTCTACCAGGGCATAATATACTGCTTTTAAATTGTCAATTTTTAGCTCATCTCGTAGACTTCGCAACGCATAACAAGCTGAGCTCAGAGTACTTTCGATGGCTTGCAGTTCAGCTTTCCAGTTTAAGTTAGCATTTATTTGAACGCCTAAGAATTTTACTATGTCTATCAAATCAATACCCTCTCCAAGCATTTTCAGATCAACCCTATCATTATTAGCCGCTGTTGTTTTAAACAGTATTGCACAGGTCTTATTGCTGTTCAACTTTAGATTATTTGAGTCAAACCATTGGTGTAATGAAAATAGCGCTGCATTAGCTTTTTCCTCAAGAGTGTTGAGGTGCTCTGCGTGAATAACAGCATCTGTATCATCAGCAAACACAACTAGCTGAGTGTCTAACAGATTTCGTGAAATATATTCTACCAAGTCATTTGTAAAGACAATAAACAGTATTGGCCCCAAAATCGAGCCCTGTGGTACACCTCTCTCAACGTTGGTAATTTTTGGCCGATGTTTCGCTTGCTTACCATTTTCCCACGATGTAAATTCAACATATTGCTTTCTGTGTTTTAAATATGATCTTAGTAGCTCCAGAAACACACCACGGATGCCATAATGTTCTAGTTTTCTTATTAAAATAGTATGTTCAACCAAATCAAAAGCAGAACTGAGATCCAAAAATATGCCTCGAACCTTCATCTTAACTTTAAGTTTAGAAACAACATCATCTATGAGTGTTTCCACTGCATCTGTGGTGCTAATGTTCATCTGGTAACCAAATTGTCTCTCACTTATCACTTGATTCTGCTGAAGGTGTCTTAAAAGTCTAATTTTAATGATTTTTTCAAAAACTTTTGAAGTATTGGCAAAAGAGAAATTGGTCTATATTTACTGGGATCAGTTTTTGACCCCTTCTTGAATGTTGGTACAACTTTGGCCAGATCAAGTTGCTCAGGGAATACACTCTCATTTAGGCAGCTATTAAAAAAGTAAGTCAGAGTGACAGCTAGGATGTCTATGTTTTTTTGTATGACAGTTATTGGTATACCATCATGGCCACATGACTTTTTGGTTCAATATTTTTTACAATTTTTGTGATTTCGATCGAAGTTGTTAACTCACACATTATGCTGTATTGTACTCTGTCCGTACTAGTTTCTAGTAAGTGTAAGCTATGTCATTCCTATCTGATATGTAGCCCTTTTTGTAAAATTCACAAGAGAAATGTTCAACCACCTCACATGGTTTTTGTAATGTGATGTCATTAACTTTCAGCTGAATAGAATCTACTTTACAATTTTTAAGTTTGTTTCTGTGTTTGTTTATAACTTTCCAAATAGCTTTGGTAAAATTTCTAGCTTTTCCTATTCCATCTCGATTGGCAATTTTTCTAGCATTCCTCAATACTCTTCTGTATATTTGTAAGTAATTTTTAGTGTAAATATGGTTATAATCTGCATCCTTCACTCCTTTTAACGGCAATAGAACACGTTTCATTTGACTAGAAACCCTAATTCCTTTAGTGACCCATTTAAGTTTTACAAATTCTTGCTGTTTTATTTGCTGACTGACTATTTTAAAACTATTTTTAATCGCTTCTTGAAATCTTTTCAGAAAAATATTTATACCCATATTTGTCCAGTCTTGTTTTTAAATGTTATTTCTGAACATCATGTTATTTCTTTCATTAAAAACCCTACGCTGTACAATTATATGTTGTTCCTTTTTTACTGCTGCTATTGGATTTTCTAGTTGTACAATACAAAATACTCCTGCATGCCCATCTCCTATATTGTTTTGATCCACAGTGTTATGCAAAATATTATATTCAGGTATATTCGTTAGGAAATTATCTAGACATGACTCATATCCTTCCTCAAAATATGTAGTTGAACAAATCAAATGCCTAAAACCATAGCTTTCCAGCAAGTTTAAAAATTCTTTTTTTTTTGTTACTTTCCGTCAACATATCTATATTGAAGTAGACCTAACAAACCTCTCTTTAGTTTTCAAACAGAAAGTGACCTATGCCAATCATTTTGGTTCTGTGAAACTACATGGGTTCACATCGCTCCGCTCCGCTTCGCTTCGGTTTCCGGTTTTGCTATAACGTTATTTAATAACAAATCAATCTTTAATTTTCATACAGAAAGTGACTTTTACCAACCAATTCGGTTCTGTGAAAATACCTGGCGTCCCGTGCCGGTAGCGGCTGTAGTCTTGGATTGACAGTAATATATTTCGGATTGAGGTTGGATAATTTAATAAATGGAACTGTAATTTTTGGTAGTAATGTTACTGTTTCAGTAAAACAATATTTAAAGTAAAGTAAAGTAAAAATTATTTATTATCACCATAACATATAAAATAACTGACAGTTATTAGACACATGATTAAAGTAAGTGGTGTAAGAGTGACTTTTCTGGTCTTCGGTGTCCCCTACACTAGGCAACGGCCATATCGCAGGGGACGGTAGGCAGCTTATAATAGAAAGAGGTACCGGTGGTCAGGACAGGTGGCTTAAAAGTTTACAATATAACTCTAGTAACAAATTTTAACATAAAGTCGGTAGGTAAGTAATTCAACTTAACTTAATAGTGTTACGCCGGTAGGTTAGGTCAAAAACTTTGAACGTCAATTTCAGTGCTTTAGAGGCGTTTTCAGCAGGCTGAAAAGTCATTTCAGGCCGTTTCAGAAGTTACTCTATCACATATCTAAAGATCGAAATTTCACCCAAGTTGCCGTCGTTTTCAGGCGCCTGAAACATGTTTTCAGTCCGTTTCAGGGCACCCTCTATCAGATGACGCCATAACCTGAAAACCCGTTTTCAGGCGTTTTCAGGACCCCTTATGGGCCTCTGAAGCACAAATCGTTATATGGCGAAATATCCGGTAGGAGTGACAGAGATAGCACTACTAGAAAGAGATAGCTATACTCGGAACATTCGAGAAGGGAGTGACAGAGAGAGTGCACCATTAGAGAGAGACATATATGGTCTCGAATGTTCTCGGCCCGCACGCTGGTCCTTACTAGAATATTCGCGATATGTGTGGACAATGTGTCCAGAGCGGCTCCGCGGGATATAAAAGGCGCCGACGGCCGGCGCGAGTTAGTTACATTTTAACTGCGATCGAGTGCTAGTACAAGGATAATCGGAAAGAAAGACTCTTCGTGTGAATAGTGAGTGCATAATTATTAAATAGTGTGTGTGTGTTTTAGTGGATTTTATGTACAGTTCGTGTGAATTGTAAGTGCCTAATTTGGGTAATAAAGTGAGTGTTTTAATTAGTGGATTAATTCGCGTTTTTCTATCAAATACGAACCCCACGCTCGTAACATTTGGTGTCAGAAGTGGGATAGAAAATGCCGTTAATGCCACGAGAAACCGAGCCAAAAGGAGTGACGACGCGAAGCCAAACGTCTGGGTCTGGAGACTCGACGCCTGGTACGTCGGAATCACCTGCTCCAGCTGCACAAGGAGTAGACCTCAACGTTATCTTCGTCCTCCTAAAGGAACAAGCGAGAGAGCTAAAGGAACAGTCGCGAAAACAGGAGGAACGGGCCAGGAAACAGGAGGAACAGGCCAGGAAACAGGAAGAACAGACTCTAATCCTCCAGAATGAGCTTAGGGAACAAAAGGATCACCAGGAGGTACAGGCACGAATGCTTCGTGAGGTACATGAGTCCACGACCGAATGGAAGAGAGAGTTGTTCGAGGTCCAGAAAAAACTGGCCGATATGGATGAAAAACTGGAGAGTCGAGTCCATGATGTCGATAAAAAAATTGAGACCTGTGAGAGCCGTCTCCAAAAACTTGAGATCAAAGTGGCTAATGGTCCAAGTACCTATGTACCCAACGCATCGGTGTCCGGAGGCGGCAGGTTCAAAGTGCCCCCCTTTGACGGTAGCTCATCGTGGACTGCCTATAAGCTGCAGTTCGAGTCTGTTTCCCAGGCTAATGGTTGGAGTAAGGAGCAAGCCAGGACAGCACTGACGTTGGCGCTGCGCGACGAGGCTCTTACCATACTAGAGGCTCTGGGAAACGACCGGACGTACGACCGCCTTCTAGAAGCCTTGGAGGCACGATACGGTGACAGTCACCTGGAGCACGTGTTCCGAGCTCAGTTAAAGGACAGGACACAAGAACGTAACGAGTCCTTACAACAGTGGGCCCTGGAAATCGAGAAGTTGGTTAGGAAGGCCTATCAACGTACGTCAGCATCCTTTGTGGACAGTATGCTGGTGCAGGCCTTCATCGATGGGATCCGGGATCTGGAAGTGAGGGCAGCCGTGCGATTGGGACATCATGGCAGCCTAAAGGATGCAGTAGCCCACGCTCTCGAGGTGGAAGCTGTACGACAGGATTCATCCAGGCCTTTCAGGGTGCGAGAAGTGTCGACTACGAAGCCAGTAGATTCCCGCCGCGAATTTGGGCCACGTTGCTACCATTGTGGAGAACGTGGTCACCTGCAGTCAGGCTGTCCAAAAAGGACTAGGAGGGACAGAGACCCCGCTCCAATGGCGAGGAAAATAGGCTCTGTGGAGTCAGAGCCCCAACAGGGAAACGAATAAAAGCCAGGACTATGGGACGAGTGCTGGCTGGCGGTCGAAATGTCCCAATTATGATATCACAGGCAAACGACGGGAATAGTCTGGTTGTCAATGGAGAAATCTGTGGAATACCATGTCTCCTTACCATAGACACTGGAGCTTCTCGGACTGTGATTAGCTCTCGGCTACTGAGACACCTGACCAGAGATCATCTAGTCCGACCTAGGCATCTCCAGCTGCAAACTGCTACCGGCCAGTACATTTCCGTCCAAGGAGAACGAGAGTTAGCTGTGAAAATAGGTGAAAAAGAATACTGGCATAAAGTGATCGTTGCTAACATCGTCGACGACTGCATTATTGGATTGGATTTTATGAGGAGACATGACTGTAAAATCGACTTAAAGGTTGGAGTTCTAAAGTTTGGAGTTGATGAGATTCCTATACAAGGTGGAGTAAATGGAAATGTTTACTGTACCAGGAGAACCATTCTTCAACCAAGGTCACAGGTTTTAGTTCCAGTGAAATTGCCGAGCTCCACAAGGCCGCAATCTCACCGCTGTGTGGTGGTAGAGAGGTTGGATGCTGATAAACCGTGGATAACAGCCCGTACAATGGTAACCACGGCATCTACAGCATTTGTAAGGATCCTTAATCCAAGCGACACGGAATGCGTCCTCAATAAAGGAACGCTGGTCGGATCATGCCAAGAAATTTCTTGGATAAGAGGCTGCCGAGAATCTGAGGTAAACGTGAAACCTGGTCATGTTAAGCCTTCAATGGATGTTGAAAAACTACTAAATGACTCCAGGGAGCACCTTACCGAGGAGGAATTCCTTAAGGCGCGTAGCTTACTGCTACGATATCGCAACGTCTTTTCTTCGCATGATGATGACATTGGAAGAACTGGAGTGGTTCAGCATGAGATCGACACTGGGGAAACTATGCCTATCCGACAGCGCCCTCGGAGAGTTCCAGTAGCTCGGGAGAAGGAGGTTGAGGGCATGATCGAGGAAATGCAAAGAAGCGGCGTTATTGAACCTTCAACAAGCCCGTGGTGTTCTCCCGTAGTTTTGGTTAAGAAGAAGGACGGCACCATGAGATTCTGTATTGACTACCGTCGACTTAATGATGTAACCAAGAAGGACAGTTATCCACTTCCACGAATCGACGACACTTTAGACACATTGAACGGAATGAAATGGTTTTCAACGTTGGATCTGAAAAGTGGCTATTGGCAAGTCGAAATCAAGGACAAGGATAAGGAGAAAACGGCCTTCTCTACTGGCAAGGGACTCTGGCAGTTCAATGTTATGCCATTTGGACTGTGTAATGCACCAGCCACATTTGAGAGATTAATGGAACAAATATTAGCTGGACTTCTAGGAGAAACTTGCTTGGTCTATTTGGATGACATCATTATCGTTGGTAGAGACTTCAACGACCACTTGAATAAATTGGAGCAGGTGCTAGGCAAACTACGAGGGGCAAATCTGAAACTCAGTCCGAAGAAATACTCGTTTTTCAAACGTAAAGTGAATTACTTGGGACACGTGATTTCGAAGGACGGCATCCAGACAGATCCTGAGAAGATTAGCGCTGTGAAGGATTGGCCGACACCAAAAGACAAGACTGCAGTACGTGCCTTTTTGGGGCTTTGTTCATACTACAGACGTTTTGTGAAGAACTTCTCGGATATAGCAAAGCCTTTGCATCAACTAACGGAAGAAAAGCGATCATTTGACTGGAACGAACAATGTGAGTCAAGTTTCAACGAGCTTAAAGGAAGACTTTGTGAAACGCCAATATTGGGGTATCC
Organism: Argyresthia goedartella; assembly: GCA_949825045.1. Lineage (NCBI taxonomy): Eukaryota > Metazoa > Arthropoda > Insecta > Lepidoptera > Argyresthiidae > Argyresthia > Argyresthia goedartella. The sequence goes on from OX463818.1 coordinate 6,815,898, forward strand.
AGACCCGGATGCGGATTTCATTGTGGATACAGATGCTAGTAATACTGGAATTGGAGGTGTCTTGTCGCAAAAGAAAGGAGATAACGAAGTTGTGATTGCATATTTCAGTAAGTCATTGTCAAAACCAGAGAGAAATTACTGTGTAACTCAGAGGGAATTGCTAGCAGTTGTCAAGACGTTACAACATTTCAGCAAATACCTGCTGGGAAGAAAGTTTCGTATCAGAACTGACCATGCTGCCTTAAAGTGGTTGCTAGAATTTAAAAACCCCGAGGGACAAGTGGCGAGATGGATTGAACGACTGCAGGAGTATGATTTCATCATCGAACACCGTAGTGGGAAATCACATGGAAATGCTGACGCCCTATCACGTAGACCTTGTGCGGACAACTGTAAACATTGCTCAAGACAAGAAGGCAAGGAATGTGTTCGAATGATAAGAACTGATACGGTTAGCGACGAGTGGAGTGATGAAATCATGCAGCAAGCGCAACAAGAGGACTCTGACGTGAGACCCATTTTTGATTGGATTAATGCTGGCGCACCTAAACCAAGATGGTGTGATGTAGCTCCTATGAGTGCGGTAACAAAAAGCTACTGGGCACAATGGGATAGCTTGGTTATGCATAATGGCGTTCTATGTAGAAAATGGGAATCAACAAATGGGAAGGATGCTCATCTGCAAGTCGTTGTCCCAAAGAAAAGGGTGAAAGATGTTTTGAGAATATTTCACGATGGAACATCCGGTGGACACCTTGGAGTAAAAAGGACCCTAATGAAAATTCGGCAACGCTTTTATTGGATTCACTGCCGAGAAGATGTTGAAAATTGGTGTAAACGATGCACTAACTGTGCATCAGTCAAGGGACCGCATACCCGTAGCCGAGGAACGCTCAAGTTGTACAACGTAGGAGCTCCTTGGGAAAGGGTTGCATTAGACTTGTCGCATAATGGGAATTCATAAGACGAGGACTACGGCGTATCATCCACAGTCAGATGGAATGGTTGAGAGATTTAACCAGACACTGGAGAGACATCTAGCCAAGGTCGTTGAGAGCCATCAAAAAGATTGGGATCGGCATATCCCCCTCTTCCTGTTGTCTTATAGGTCGGCAACTCATGAAAGTACGGCGGTTACTCCATCGTATGCGAATTTTGGAAGAGAACTCCGTCTGCCTGCAGATCTCCTGACAGGACGTCCGCCCGATACACCAAGGACCATCACGGAATATGCAAGTGATTTGCGGGATCGGATTGATGATGTTCACAGCCTGGTACGTGAACACGGGCTCCACGCTAGTATAAAGATGAAAACCCGATATGACCGGAAGTCTTATCAAGTGGGTTTTGAGGAAGGTTCGTTGGTGTGGCTACATAACCCTATGCGACGAGTAGGAAAGTCCCCGAAACTATCTCCGAATTGGGAAGGGCCTTACAAGGTAGTCACCAAAATAAACGACGTCACGTATCGAATCCAGCGGAATCCTCGTAGTCCGAGCAAGATTGTTCATGTTGACCGGCTGGCCAGATACCACGGAAATAATGATGCTCGGGACGAGCATGTCTTAGGAGGGGGTAGTGTTACGCCGGTAGGTTAGGTCAAAAACTTTGAACGTCAATTTCAGTGCTTTAGAGGCGTTTTCAGCAGGCTGAAAAGTCATTTCAGGCCGTTTCAGAAGTTACTCTATCACATATCTAAAGATCGAAATTTCACCCAAGTTGCCGTCGTTTTCAGGCGCCTGAAACATGTTTTCAGTCCGTTTCAGGGCACCCTCTATCAGATGACGCCATAACCTGAAAACCCGTTTTCAGGCGTTTTCAGGACCCCTTATGGGCCTCTGAAGCACAAATCGTTATATGGCGAAATATCCGGTAGGAGTGACAGAGATAGCACTACTAGAAAGAGATAGCTATACTCGGAACATTCGAGAAGGGAGTGACAGAGAGAGTGCACCATTAGAGAGAGACATATATGGTCTCGAATGTTCTCGGCCCGCACGCTGGTCCTTACTAGAATATTCGCGATATGTGTGGACAATGTGTCCAGAGCGGCTCCGCGGGATATAAAAGGCGCCGACGGCCGGCGCGAGTTAGTTACATTTTAACTGCGATCGAGTGCTAGTACAAGGATAATCGGAAAGAAAGACTCTTCGTGTGAATAGTGAGTGCATAATTATTAAATAGTGTGTGTGTGTTTTAGTGGATTTTATGTACAGTTCGTGTGAATTGTAAGTGCCTAATTTGGGTAATAAAGTGAGTGTTTTAATTAGTGGATTAATTCGCGTTTTTCTATCAAATACGAACCCCACGCTCGTAACAATAGTTATTTTATTATGGAGACTATCTATTAGGTAATTTGTTTTAAAATACTAAAAACTATAAAAAAAAACAAGAATAGAACGTTTATTAACTGCTCTCATTGCTAAGATTATCTGATTTCCTAGACTAATAAGTTAGAATATAATAAATATATGGATATAAATTGAGAAGTAATAAATATAAACTAAACACACATATATATTCAGAATATATACTTCATACAAATAATATTTATATTAAATAATGAATTTGTAATTTCAAATTATTTTTAAATAACCTCTCCGTTTCAGCATAATTTAAACTAAGAAGCTACACTCTTAAATCCTTTTTTGCTTCTTGTGCTGAAGCTTGGTTTATGTCGCAAAAATTGGCAGCTTGGTTATAGGTGTATGGGTGGAGGAACCAGGGGAATCTTTGAGCGAAGGTTGTGTTAGTTGACGGGACAGGTACTCTGAAAACTCTTTTCGTTATGAGATTGTGGTAGTTTGCAGCGTTAATGGTTTTGCGGTGCATTAACAGGCATGTGCGCAATACAAATAGCTGTCTGACAGTTAGCAACCGGCATTCCTTATAAAGGTCCGTGGTGGGAAACCTTTTGGGCTTCTGGGTCATAACTTTTAGTATGGAACGTTGGACTCTTTCTATAGCTAGCATGTGTGTTTTAGAAGATCCACCCCAGCACGTAATGCAGTAGCCAAGGACTGACTGACAGAGGGCCATGTAGACAGTACGTAGTGTCTCTGCGTCAGCACTCGTGCGGAGCAATCTAGCAACGTGGATTAGTTTTCGTGCCCTACCCGAGATATATTCTATGTGGTCGGCGAACTTTAGTGTTTCGTCTAAAACTATACCCAGGTATTTTATGGAAGCCACTCTATCAATTACTTCGCATGAGCATTGCGTCGACAGAGAGTCACAGGTATGCATTTTTAACTGTTGACCATTGGGGGGTTGAGAGGCTTTAGTTTTGTGAAAGCTGAGGTATTTTGTTTTTGATAAATTGAGGGTGAGCAGGTTATTGGAAAGCCAGGTGGCAGTTTTGGCCAGACCCTCCTCAGCTCGTTTGTATGTCTGTTTCCAGTCGTTGCCTGAAAACAAAATAGCTGTGTCATCGGCATAGCACAAGATGTTAGTGTTGCTAGTTGTAGTAGTCACTGTGTCGACATCGTTCATATAAATAATGAACAATGTTGGTCCCAGTATGCTACCTTGAGGAACGCCGAAGTTGTTAGGTAGAGTGTCGCTGAGCATATCTCCTATTTTTGCGAGCTGTTTTCTGTTCGCAAGATAGCTCTGGAACCAGTGTAAAGTTTGCCCTCTTATACCTAGATTTTCTAGTTTTTGTGTGAGTATGGGTATTGAAACCGTGTCGAAGGCCTTAGCCAGGTTGAGAAAAACACCTATGCAGAATTTTCCTTTGTCTGAGGTTAAGGAGACTGTGTCTATAAGCAGTGATGCGGCATTTCCGTGGATTTGCCGCGCCTGAAGCCCAACTGATTGGGGGACAGTAATTTGTTTTGTTCGAGGTAATTCACAAGACGGTGATTTACTATTTTCTCGAGTACTTTGGAGACGACAGAAAGTAGCGAGATTGGTCTGTAGTTTGACGGAGTACATTTATCGCCAGCTTTAAATATTGGCGTAATCGCCGCGGTTTTCCAGGTTTCTGGAAAGCAGCCGCTGGAGAGACTCAGGTTGCAAATATGGGTGAGTGGTTTGACTAGGTATTCATTCATGCTTCTTAATAGGTTGTTCTTAATTCTGTCCAGACCAGGTGCGCTATCATTTTTTAATTGCTTAATGTAGTTGGATACTTCTTGTGGATCAGTGGGGCTAAGATAGAATCATGTCCTTGGGGTTGAAGGGGCTTTGGCAAGTGAAGCTAATTCAGACTCAGTTTTCCCGGTTTTTCCGATAATTTTATCTGCCAGGTTATTGCCTATGGTAGCAAAGTGTTTGTAACAGATGTTCAGAGAGTTAAGCTGATCTCCCTGGATAAGATTAGTCGCTGAACTGCTTTTAGGAACTGCTTTTAGGTGTTATTCCACTTATAGACTTTATAGCATTCCAGAGCTTCTTTGGATGGTTTTTGCTTTCGTTGAGTAAGTTGTTTTCATATTGTGCCTTAACTTTACGTAAAACTTCTTTGCAGAAATTACAGTATCTAGTATAAATCAGTTTGGCTGTAGCATCCGTAGGATATTTCCTGCTGCGGAGATGCAGTCGGTCTCTGTGGGCCATACATCGGATTAGTCCTGGTGTGACCCAAGGCTTAAGATTAAACTTTGATCTACTGATATTTACAACTTTAGTATTTTTCTCAATTGAGCACTGAATGATGGAAGTGAATTTATTAGTTGCTTCGTTGGCATTACCCGTTGAAAGTACATCAGACCAGTCCGCCGCTTCCAAGTCAGCTGCTACTGCACAGTTGTCGGTCTTGAGGACATGTCGCATACGATGAATAATTTGGCTACTGGTCTTTACAAAGGCCATGGGGAGGTCGTGGTCACATACCGAAGTTTTGCAGACAATCCCCTCAAATTCAAGTTTAGATTCTATGAGTATGTGATCTAAGCAGCTTGTCTCTCTGGTGGGGAGGGTAAAAATGGGAGTTAGGCCGTGTTCCGCTGTCGTGTACAGGTACTCCGTTTTGCTCGAATCGTTAACTTCCGGTGAAATGTTTTTATTAATATCACCCATCAGTATTATGTTAGATTTGTGTTTTAATGTATGAAGGTAATTGTCAAGACATTCAATAAAATAATTAGTTTGTTTAAATGATGGTGATCGATACAAGGCAATAACAGTAATGTTATTTGATAGACTGATAGAGAGACAATCTGCCTCCCCGAAAAAAGGCTCAGTGACAAAAAACAACTTTCCTCTAGAAACCAATTCTCAAACGAATATTTAAAAGTAGTAGTTTAAAAACTATAAACACCCCTTGACTCAAGAGGTCTAATTAAGATGAATCAAATAAGAATACCAAGTTTCCGTCTACCAACGTCCAGCTCCATCCTCCACTGAAGATGATAAGGAAATCGCTGGGTATGAATAGATATGAATAGGACTAAGGGTTTACATGTAAGCTGTATAAGTATAAAGTATGCCACACACAAATGTATAAATTCAACGGGTTACGTACAAGGAGTATGGAATGTAGTCGCGCCAATATCTTTGCAAACCTATAGCTCCACCATTTTGAAAAAAAAAATAGTCGACACATAATTATCGAACCTGCTCACAAAAAATCACGAGAATCGCTTGATAAATGCGGCCTGTGGAGGAGACAGCCGGATATCCGGAAACGCGGACATATGAAAGTATTTTTGCCCAAGCTGATTGGAGTCGCTCGCTCGGTCAATGAACGCAAAGCTTGGCAGGAAAGATTATACCAGAAGATATTCCTATCTAAAGCTATGGGTTGCCTATTAACATAACACAACCATGATCTCTCTCGATCACGAACAAAGATAGCGTCAAACTTTTTCCGATACGGAATGGTGGACGCCCACCTTTAGCTAGTTATTCAATACCCTCACAATCCCATCTTAGTATCTCCTCACACATAGACACACGTCCACAAATTCGCAATGATTGTTGCAAATGCAATATGTCCCATAATGATGATAAAATCGGTCAAGTGCGAGTAGGACATCTACACGGAATTGTACACGGAAAAACGTAAAACGACAGTCTTTTGTACGAGTAGGTAAACCTTTTTATATTTTAATAATAAAATATTAAATACTAGGTAGGACTACATTTAAGGCCGTACATCGAAACAAGGAAAAAGAGTTTTGTGTATGTAGTATGCATTACTATGTCTATGGTAGTATGTAAGTATAGAACTATTTGAAGCCGAAAGTGGATAGAAATTGAGTAAATTATTTATATCTAATTAATTAATTAATTATTCAGAAATAAAGTCAAATGTGATCAAAAACTTAATATTATTTATTATAATTCAAATGAGCAATTATGACACGTAATCAAGCACAAAACTCAATATCTGCAATTAAAGATATTTTCCGTTAAGATCAGGAGAGTCCAGTTTTCGCCGATAAACAAATTAAACAAAATTGCTAAGAAAATGTAAATAGGCCGTACCAATAATTTCTTGTATGGGTACTTCTTTTAATTCTTAAAGACCGGTATGTTTTATTATTTGTTGTTATAGCGGCTATAGAAATACACCCTCTGTGAAAATTTTGCTCTCTACCTGTTTCGGTTGATTCGGCAGAGCCCTGTGTCAGACGGACGGACAGACGGACAGCGGAGGCTTAGCAATAGGGTCCCGTTTGGCACCCTTCGGGTACGGAACCCTAAAAGATAGCATTACAACTAGGTCACAACATCAGTGTACATGGATTCGTGATCAGTGTACATGGATTAAAGCTGTCAATTATTATTTTTTTACTTTAATTTTTTACAGTAGTGCCACATTTTCACTAAATGTTATTAATGTAACACTTAATAGGGAAGAACTGTCTCCCTAGATACAGTATTTTACTAGTTAGGGAGACAGGGAACCAATTTGCATTGCGTGCTAACCTTTTTGTGAATAAAGAATTTATATCTTTACCGGTGTTCTAAGGTTTTTGCATTCAGGCGAGGTGCAAAGATATTCTGGCCGGGCTGTACACTACATACAACGATTGACAATTGACAATATTGAGCATGAAACACTATGAAACATGAGAGTATGATAAACGGTGAAGAGGCGTGTTGAATGACTATACTGTTCCCCATAGCGATATGAGTGATCTAGATCGGAGTGTGATCTGTGGAAGGGTATATGCATGCTATATTCCCAGATGCACCCTTCAAGATTGTCCCCTTCTATTGGCTAGGTTGTTATGCCTAAAATTCTATAGGGTTATAGGTTAGGTTGTTACTTAGAAGAAGCAAACTCGGAGCGTGGCGAAGCGGAGTGCAGCGAAGCGTAGACAAATAAAAACAACATTTATCTAAACATAGCACAGTGGCAGGGGTATCTGGGAATGTTATGCCCCCTTCTGCAACTGAGCTGACAATGCTGAAGGAGGCATCTGAGAATGAAGGTTATGCATTGAAGTAGTGTGGCATAAGTGATAATAACGTTAGTATTATACACTTTCCAGATGGAATGTTACTGGCATATTTACCATATTCCTTTATTATTTAAGAGCGATGACGCCACAGACAGACACATAGAGTTTTCAATCTACCCGCTTTTTGAGTCTGAGTTTGAACTTGTATGTTAAACCGACCGATGAATCGCGAGTTGACACTAAATAAACCTAACATAAAATTTACATACATTGTTTCTGGCCCCACACTAGGATACCCTGTGTCGTGAGAACCCGAAACAGCGACTCACACACATATAGACTGTTTTTTTCCGGGGATCGAACCCGGCACCTCTCGCATGGTAGGTAGAGCCACAACCGCTGCGCCACAGAGGTCGTTACCCTATTCAACTTCGACATGTCAATGATATAACGAGGTTTTTAACCAATTCTTTTCATACGATTCTGTCCTACATAACACCCTCCCATTTAGATCACAAAATACTGCGCATGCGTCGTTTCGCTGCAAAATGACACAACGTACGAGCCCCAACTGAGCGGGCCGAATTGTTGTCATCCACGTGTAATGGGAAATTGACACGGTAAGTACAATGACGAGTACGCGTCGGTGCAAGGAAATTGGACAGTCTACGGAAATAATACAAATGATTTTAAATATCTGGTGGTGTTGCTTGAGCAGGTATTGACCCTTATATTACTTACTTACCCTATCTTGCTTGGAAGCAAAGAAATAATATAAAATAATGAATGAATCTGCTTTTGTATGGATCAAGTTCTTTTTTTATTTTCTTCGGCTTGTGTGTGCCGTAAATAGTTGGCAATAAAAATACATGGTTATTATTGGACCGCTAGCTAAAAGTAAAAATGATTTATGGAAATATACAATAATATAATTCGTATAAAAAATAAAAAAATTTTTTTAGGGTTCCTCACGCAAAGGGTCAAAACGGAGCCCTATTGGTGTTACTCATATGGCGTTGGTCGTCGGTCACACAGGTTTTACTGCCACTTTTAAAAAATGCTTCCATACAGTTAAAAAAACTTGGCCTTGGCATCGAGTGGGGTATCATTGATTAGAACTTCATAAGTTCTATATTTTTTTGTTTAAAAAAATTTGGGAAAAACGTGGCCACATTCAGCTTTTTTATAAATAAAATTATCGAAGATTTTTTTAATTCCCATTGATCTATGATCTTAAAATTTGGTGATAATTTATAACGTATATCTTATTATAAACCAGTATATCATTAAATCACATTTTTTCTATGAATAAACCTCATTTTTAGGCTTATATTCAACATTTGGTGCGGAACCCTAAATGTGCAAACTCCGACACGCACTTGGCCACTTTTTTACACCACTTCGCCAATCCTAAATTTCTAGCCGCGGTCATGGGCGGCGTGCGCGGTGAACAAACGAGTATGTGAGAATAATTTTAATTTGTGTTAGGAAAAATTGGCGAAAAATAAACATCGTTATTTTATTTCATAAATTGATTGTACTCCGGCAATTCTGTGAGTTGAAAAAAATGGCTAGCTGGCCAAAAATAATCCTGTAATAAAGTATACATTCTGTAGTGTTTGTGAAACGTAAAAAAAAAAAATTTGCCATTATATTGTCCTTGCTTGCCTTGATGAGTTCATCTCGTTTCGCTCTTCTCACCAACTTCACCACGATGAACCTGGGCAGCCGCGGCAATACCCAGCTGCCCAGGTTCATCGTGGTGAAGTTGGTGAGAAGAGCGAAACGAGAGAGTTCAAATTAATCCTAGCAGGAGGGCCATCTAATATTCCCTCCGTGCTGAGTTCACGTCGGACTTTAGCAGCCTTGATGAGTTCATCTCGTTTCGCTCTTCTCACCAACTTCACCACGATGAACCTGGGCAGCTGGAATATTAGATGGCTCTCCTGCTAGGATTAATTTGAACATAAGACTTACAAAACAAAATCGCGATATTTTTCGTGAAGCCCGTATTAAAACCAAAAAAAGTCATACGTTCTGCTGGATCCGAAACGGAATCGTACACCTTCGCCAAGATGTGCACAAGCAAGCCATCGCAATTCGCTCACATGAAGACTTGGCACAACAACTTGGAGGCGTCAGCTCAGTCGCCCACTAATATGTTTTGGAAGCTACTGTGTATTTTCTGCCTACCTTTCGTGACGGTCTGCATGTGTTAACCCATGATTATGAATATTTTTTTTGTTACGGTCCCATTATGTGCCCGCATTATCAAAATGTCAATGTGTAATACTATCCTTTTTCTTAATGTTAGATCAACTTTTGCCGCACTTACTCAGACTCGTATTTTTTTTTTATCAATCACAGTTACTTACAAATCTATCAAACAAACAATCATCCACAAACACACAACACTCATCCTCACTTTTTTATGCGACAGTGTGCTTTGCACAAATTTAAATTTAGTTACGGTCACTGTTCCTACAGTATTTATGAATGGCGGATGACGTAGCAACAGATATTGTTAATTTTCTCAGTGTGCCCTGTCGTAAACTGGAATCAGTGGAAGCATGCCAACATATGATAGATAGTAAGTACAACATGAAAGTGATTACCTTTAACGCAGTATGGGTAGGAATTTAGATGTATTCTTGGTGGTTCTTGATCGCCTAAATCTGATATTTGACGTGATTGTACTTACTGAGTGCTGGCTAAGTGTACACTCACAAATCAAACAAATAAATAGATATACATCGTTTCACACAAAAAAAAACATTAACCAGGCTGGTGGAGTGGTAGTTTTCGTTAAAACTGAACTGTCAGCAACAGCTAACGAACCTGACCTAAATGATGCTAACTGTTTAGTAGTCGATCTTACAAACGGCTTTACTGTTGTAGGTATTTATCGCTCACCTTCCATTAAGTGCGTCAATACATTCTTATCTTCACTAGAAGAGTTACTGATTAAATACAACTCCAAATCATCACTCATTCTGTTGGGGGACATCAATATCGATATTTTATCACATAGTTCCGACCCCAGCCGTGATGAATACCTGTGCCTCATGGCAGAATCTGGACTCTTAGCTGCAATCTCGGAACCAACTCGGTTCACCTCATGCCTGGATCACATATTTAGAAGTAGAGAGTGCAGCGGGATGGATTCTGTTGTGTGCACCACGGAGGTCACCGATCACGATCTAGCCATTCTCGGTATCCAGTGTAGTCGTCAGCAGAAAGAAAAATACAATAAGCATGTTCTGAAAATCGACTATGCTGGCATATCAAGTGAACTCCGTGAAGTTGATTTGTCTCTCGTTACAAGACATACGGAACCATCTGGGGCTGCAGCTGAATTTACCAATGTTGTCAAGAAGGCCATTGAAAAGAATAGCAATGAGGTAAGATTAAGTCGTACTAGGTTTAACATCAAGCCCTGGATCACACCAGGTTTCTTACGCTGCATTAAGAATAAAGATAGGCTACATATTGAGAGCAGAAAGAATCCCAATGATCAAATTGCGACACTAATCTTTACGAGATACAAGAACTTTTGTGATTATTTATTACGGTGTCTCAGGACGGCACACGATCAAAAATTACTAGAGGACAGCAAACTAAATCCAAGAAAGTTATGGAAAGTAATAAAAAATATATGTCATATAAAAGCCTCGCAAAGTGATGATTCCCAGCTGTTAAATCCGTCCGTACCAATTTCGGAGAGTCTCAATGAAACAAACATATACTTTTCTACTGTAGGTAAAAATCTTGCTGACAATATTCTAGACAAGCTTGCTAACACCGAAGAAAATCTAGCCGCCTCTGTAAAATTGAGCGCGGCCGCTCCGTGCAATTCCTTTTTCCTGAGTCCAACGGATTGCATAGATGCAGGGAAATAATAATGAAGCTGAGACTTGACAGTGCTCCTGGGCCAGACAATATAAAAACACCCCTGCTTAAGTGTTGTGCCGATTACCTGGTACAGCCTTTAACTCACATCGTGAATATCAGCTTCTTGAGTGGTACATTCCCCACGCCTTGGAAACTGGCTTCCGTATCTCCTATTCACAAAGCGGGTCCTAAGGATACACCTAACAATTACAGGCCCATTTCCTTGCTGTGCAATGTTTCCAAAATACTCGAGAAGGTTGCAAACAAGCGTCTCGTAAGTTTCCTTGACAAAAATAATCTTCTAACTCAACGTCAGTTTGGTTTCCGTCGTGGCAGGTCGGTGGAGGATGCGGTGTCATGCCTCGTTAAACTAGTGTCTGGTTACTTGGACTCAGGGAAGAAATGCTTGGGAGTGTTCCTAGACCTAGCGAAGGCTTTTGACACTGTCTCCGTACCGATACTAATTAGAAAACTTGGGCTGCTAGGAATACGAGGAGTAGCCTTATATTGGTTTAATAGCTATCTCAATGGGCGGTGACAGTGCGTAAAAATTGGAGCATCAATCAGCGACCCTCTTACTTTAAACGTGGGGGTGCCCCAGGGAAGCATCCTCGGGCCTACACTATACTTAGTATATATGAACGACGTCGTAGACATACCGTCAATGGATGCTGAGTTGATATGTTACGCTGATGATACCGCAGTTTTATTTAACGGGGCGTCATGGAAAGAAACTTACGACAGGGCAGTCCTGGGAATGAATAAAATTGCGACCTGGCTTGATAATAATTTACTAACTTTAAACACAAGCAAAACAATTTTTTAAGCTTTCCACATTAACAAGGCTTCTGCTCCTGTAACCTTACCAGACATTCCTATACACCAATGTGGAGAACCCAAGAGGCATTCTTGCTGCTGCCCAGGCATTCAGAGGATCAGTAATATTCGCTACCTAGGTGTCCAACTAGATGAACGTTTGACATTTGAGTCACACATCGATAAACTATCTGGCAGAGTTCGAAAGGTGATTGGCATAATGAAGTCCCTAAGAGAGAGTGCTGACAAGTAACTACTCAATTACATATACATTGCTCTTAGCCAGTCACTTATCAAAATTCCAAAATTCCTAATTTCCAAATGTCTTAATACTGTAGATATTTACATATACTTAGCAATCGTCATTTTTTTCCACTTCTCTACATTGGACCACTGTGGGAGAAGAAGGGCGTAGAAACTCCCACAGATTGATTTTTAGATCTCTTTTAAAAATTACTTATGCTTAAATAATACAAAATATAGTATTTAGTCATTATCATAATTAATAAGTTGGAATAAATAATTACAAAATTATTAACAGCAAGGTCTGTGTTGAGCCAGATTAACCCCATACAGTCCCATCATTTAAGTAATCTTGAACATTGTCATATCCCTTTTTCGACAAAGTCGCTTTAACATGGTTTTTAAATTGCTCAAATGGACAATTTCAAGATCTCCAGAGGTATCTTGTTGTAGTAGAGAATGCATTGACAATTGAAAGTATTGCTAACCTTCGCGAGTCTAAACCGGGGCGCAAGTAGTCTGTGATTATTTCTTAGGTTAACATTACAGCTATCGCTAAGTTTGGAAAATTTTGTAAGGTTCTTGCGTACATACCTTATATTTTCGAAAATAAATTGACTAGCTACTGTTAGTATGTAAATTTCTTTAAAAAGCACTCTTAAGGAGTCTGTTCGTTTTAAATTATAAATTGTTCGAATAGCCCTTTTCTGTAAAATAATAATAGTTTGAATATCCGCTGCTTTCCCCCACAACAAGATACCATAGGACATGACACTATAAAAGTAACTAAAATATACTAGCCTAGATGTAGCCACATCCGTGTTTTGTCTGATGTTCCTAACAGCGTAAGCCGCAGAACTTAATTTACCAGCCAATTTTTCTATGTGGGGTCCCCACTATAATTTGTTATCAATGGTTATTCCAAGAAACTTCGTGTCATTTACTAATTCTAACGTATTGCTGTCCAACACTAAACTGGTCCCAACTTGCCTGACATTTGGAAGTGAGAATTTGATACATTTGGTTTTGACGATTGCTAAGTATATGTAAATATCTACAGTAATAAAGACATTTGGTATTTGGTATTTAGTATTATTTACCAGCAATTAACAATAAATTGTTAACTGTGAACCAATTCAAGTTTAAAGATAATACTCTATTGACATCATCAAATCTTCTTTATGTCTTGCAAACAACACTATGTTAGTCAATTTCTCCACCATAAAAGGCAGATCGTTAATATATACCAGGAATAAGAAAGGGCCTAATATGGGACCTTGTGGAACGCCAATTTTTACCCCTGATCCATCAGATTTAACGCCGTTTATCGCCCATATCAATTATTGTATCTCGACTTGAGGAGCCTCTGCCAAAAAATTTATGATCAAGGTTGAGCGAGCGCAACGATCTGTGTTGAAGGTAATGTGTAGAAGACCTCGCTTATATTCCACGGATAGTCTCTATGAGGAATGTTTGGTACTTCGTGTCCGTCAACTCTACATCTTGAAGGTTGTCCTTGATATGCACAAGAATACGCTGAACTCACCGGAATACGCCCAGCTTTGCAATCAAAGAACTTTCAGAGTCCCGGTACCTAGAACTAGAATTGATTTTGCCCAGCGCTTTTTACCACTTTACTTCACCCTTTGTCTATAATAGAATACTAAAGTACTGCGACATACAGAACTGCTCAGTGGGAGAAAGTAAACTTACTATAACATCCCTTTTAAAAACATTCAACTATGAATCTACGGAGGCCTTGCTAACTATATAAAAATGGCATAGTGTGGGGAGAATAAACCAAAACCCAAACACACACACCCTTACACGCACACACACACACACACACACACACACAAACACACACACACACACACACACACACACGTATACACACACACACACACACACAACATGAAATGTAAAAGTAAATGAATAACTTATATATTTTAATTTACTTCAATTGCCTTGGTTGACAAGAATCAACCAACGGAGCTGATTTTGAATATAATTGTATTAGTAATTTATGTGACTGATGCATAATGGAGGGCATTAATGTCGAAATATTGATACATTATTGTTATAATATATCAATGTTCAGTTAAGAAATAAGTTTTTACCAAGTAGTATCATTATGCTGGTCGTAGCGTGCGGTTTTTGGAGGCAATGGGCAGAGTTTGATACTTGGGTAGATAAAAATAAAAATATGTATGATTGTGCTACGCCTTTTCAGCGTTAGTTATTCCTTATCTGTAACTTCTCAAAATGGAATTACTTTTATATATATCCTATAATAAGCCTGCTTAGATTTCAGCATTGTGACAATAATCTTAACTGTGCTTAATGTTGTCGTGACGCCCACGATACAGGCCATACCTAGTGTGGGGTCACTGTTACTACTATTGACTTACACAGAGATGGACTATAGTCTAGTACTTATGCTTATTTGTAACTGCTACTTATGTTAATGTGTATCATTCTTTTTACTTAATAAATTTATTTGTATTTGTATTTGCTTATCAAACACTATTTTGGTCAAAGAAGCAGCTCTGCGGTCCTGTCTTAAGTATGAAATATATCAAAGTTATAGTTTCATAAATTATTTCAGTAATTTATTATTTCATATAAGTTATTATCTCATAAAGTAAGAAGGGACGAAACTATTTTTAAGGCTTATTTCAAAGCATTCTAATTTCCTTGCCCGCCAGTGTAAACTCAACTGTCACGTGCGAACCTACGACGTGACGTCATCACTCGTCATCTCCTTACAGAAATCAGTCCCATGTCATTTGTACACATCGACCAGCATATATTGGCAAGTTGTGTACCTACCTTGAATCCTTAGTCCCAACAAAACTGTAATCGACCAGTTTGTATAATCATATTTGGGTTTATTCTCCTCAGTCCAGAAGAGATTTAGATAAAAACAAAATGAGGAAAAACGCAATGCAAAGAAACAGCCAAATAATTTAAAAATATTTTGCATGGGAAGTGCAGCCTTTTCCAATAGATGGCGTTGGTGGCCAACTCAATTTAACGAAACTCTTTGCTTACTTACTCTTTGAAAGCGAATCTTATGTTTGACAGCTGCGCTATGCATAGATATATTTGCAAAGAGTTTGGATAATCTAGGGCGCAATGAATACTGTGCCAAATAGATAATAAAAACGCGTTGTGTGGGAAACCGGGCAGCTAGTAAATAACTAAATGTGTCATCGAAAATTGATAAAAATTACTCGATGATTACGAGGAGTGATCCTATTCCGGCAGGTCAAGCTCGCTGTCGAATTAACATAATATCCTACCATATATCATGGTCAAAATTGGTAAAATGGCAGACCCCTATTTTCAGTGGCACCATCTGGTGGGGAGAGTTTTCAAAATTATTCAAAAGTCGGCGGTTCAGGGCAGCATTATAGGAGACATAGACTGATCTTTCGCTGTCAAAAGCAGAACCAATACATATCGTCACACCTTTTTAGGGATCCGTACCTTTAGAGGAAAAAACAAACGCTCAAAGGATCTCTTTGTTGTCCGTCTGTCTGTCCATCTGACAAAACCCTTTTTATCAAGAACGCGTAGAGATATTAAGTTGATATTAATATTCATTTGTCAAATCTGTAGTTTCTTTCAGATATGTAAAGATACTAACTTATAGGTCAACACATTCAAAGGATACCGCCATATATGTCAAAATTTTGTTGACATTGCGTGATATTTGCAATGGTATCAAAACCTATAGGGCACTTTCCGTAGACCTAGAACCATAAAATTTGGGCCGAAGCAAGGTCGTATAGCACAAATGAAGAGGTAAATCCAAAAACTGTAAATTTATGTCAGTCAGATTTTTCTCAGGAACATGTGGAGGTAGCAAATTGAAATTAATACAATTACTCATATCTGTAGTCTCTTGAGAGACTACAGATATGAGTCGACAAATTACTCAAAATCAAACTTATCGGTCAACGCAACACATTTTTTTGCTGAATTTGCTGGATATTCGCAAGGGCATCAAAACATACACTCCCCGTTAACCTATTATCAATTACATTATTTACTAATCAATATTACATAATGACATTACAAAAAAATGCGATTTATGTAAAATTCTCGGTGCGCAAGTCCAACTCGCACTTTGCCTTTTTTTCACACGGGGTTGCGGGAAAATAATTAGAATCCACGCGTTTAGACAAAATTTATAGATACTCATTTTTGACATGACAAGGCTAGTACATCGCTGCCATTCTGGAGATTTAATTTGTCAATATAGTGCCAACAGGCCCTTGCCGCATTACAGTCGTCTACCATTTCTGCAGTCGATCTGTCAAATACCTATGTCGTTTGTCATAATACGCATGCGTGGAATGTGAATCGATTTCATAGTGATTGATATTATTATACTTTCAGGATTGTTACGAGATCGCTGTGATAGTGATTTGTTCTACAGACAAGATGCCGACATAAAATAAGTGTTGCATCTACGCATTTTTTTTAATATTGTTTTCAATACACTGGCTTGTAATGTGACACTTTACGGTAACGCATTTATAATTAAGCTTATTATTATGATGCACTCGTGCTTATTTCCGCTTTAGTGCGGTAAAGTAAATGTACATTTTTCATCATTATTATCACGCTGGGCCTTTGCCCAGCAGTGGGACACTATGCAGGCTAAATAAAAAATAAAAAAATATTATCACGTTATCAGTATTTATCATTTATTAAAACACGATTACAACAATAGCCGAGATCAATAATAATATTGATCTCGGCTATTGTATAATATATAATAATACATAAGTACATTTATCTACACACTTATCATAAACCCTCTTTACTGCGCACAAAAACCGCACGTTACGATCAGCATAATGTTTAACTACTTGGTAAAAACTCATTTCTTATCTGAAAAATTACACATTATGACCATAATGTGTAATTTTTCTACATATTATGACATTCAAATTTCGAACGCCGACGCCCGCCTGCGTTCCGCCCCTAGTTTGTCTGTGAAGTTGGTACTACAGAACAAGCTAAACAACTGCAGAGCCACAATGCCGGTCAAACATGCGGTTCCTGAACACATCAAAGAGAGCTTATGATATGTGTGTGGATAAACTAGTGTATGTATCTGTACATAATTAGGCATTAAAACTCTCGAGTCGAGTATTAATGCCCTCCATTATGTATCTCACATAAACTACTAGTATGACAGATTCGACATAGCCATGATATGCAATGAGAGCAGATTTTATTCTCGGCTGTTTTGTGTAAACGACGCAGTACAAAAAACCGGCCAAGTGCGAGTTGGGCTCGCGCACGAAGGGTTCCGTACCACCATACAATGGTAGGGATGGCGTGGAGTGAATAGTTTAGATTTTACTTAGCAAAAAGTTGTTTACAAAGTTATTGGTGCGGCTACTTTCACAATCCATGCACGTAACCAGGTGCATTCATAAGTTTGTATGTGGTATTGAAAGATTTGTTGTATGGGAGCCCTCTTAAATATTTATTTTATTCTGTTTTTTAGTTTTCGTTGTTATAGCGGTAACAGAAATACATCATCTGTGAAAATATCAAATGTCTAACTATCGCGGTCCTTTAAGAATCGCTTGAAGAAGCACTTACTTTCTCTTTTCTCATAGGTATTGTAGGTATATATATAAGTAATTGTATTTATCTGTTTACTATTATCTGTTTATCTATTATTTCTTTAATTATATGTATCTTAGAGTAAGTATTATATTTCATTGTTATTTTGTAATTTTATTATTGCACTAGCTAGACTAACCTTCTTAGTTTTACGTATCCTATTCTGATAGGTTTTCTGGAAGAAATCTCTATTAAGAGATAAGCGCGCCTTAGCCTTTTAATTTCGTGTATATGATGTAAATTTGTGATTTTCTGTGCAATAAAGAATTATGAATTGTGAATCTCTTCTATACCTTGTAAGCTGTTTATTCTTTGCCTTATACTAATTGTATGTATGAGTAAATTTGGTTTTGCTGTGATGTCACAGTAAAACCAAATCGCTTGTGTTTGTATAAAAAAAAAAAAAAAATGTGATTTTTGTTCGTAAAAATTGTATCTTAAAGACCTTTTTTTTTACAGATAGCTGTTAATTATTTTGTTATCCATGTAGAGGAGAGCAACCGGACATAAATCCAGAAATACGAAAGCATTTTTGCCCAAGCTAAAGCTTTGGTTGCTTCGTTCGCTCGGTCAATTTACTTTAGGTTAATTACATAGTGTGATATATCGATAATATTTTTTTATAATCATTTCATCAAATTGTATATTTTTCTCTACTTATTAACCTCAATTGCATATTCAAAACATTATTTTGTGTTATTTTATTTTTATAGGCTGTTTAGAGGTTTTCCAGTGCCTTTGCTAGCGCAGCGCGCGGAAAAACAAACCCAGCGCGCCATTTTCCATAAATATTTGTTGGCGTTTTCGTTGTGTGGTTAATTACTATCAAAACAAGTCTGCTTTATTCCTCACATGGGTGTTCAAAAATGTCATAGGTGGCATTGGTCATTAAGGCCCAAGATCAAACAACACCACTGAAGAGAGCTTTGGCAAAAAAAAATATGAAATTATTTCCAATTCATTCATAGGTCTCAAAAAATTATATATTATTCACAAAGAAATAATCTAGTTTAAATACTGTGTCGTTACGTGATTTGATTAATTTGGCTCGATCGTAAAAAATCCTGAAGTCTATATTTAAAAGGAAATTCAATAATTTTAATATAAAATTACTGATTTTTCATCCCTGCCTCCATCATCTGCCATCCCGTGCCTCCGCCATCGCCACTGGTAAAAGGTACAAAAAAAAATCAAACATGGCGTCTGGTCTTTTCCCATATGGAGTGGTGTAGGCACAGTTGTACAAGGTGGAGATGTGATGAGAATATTACGGCTTGATTTGAGTTCGTTCTTCAGAGCGAGCTTCGAATATTGCTGGAAGCACATGCAAGTCTAAAAAAAACCACGTCAACAATCATTAAATGATTTTAATTCAAAGAGGTTAAGCTTATTTTCGGCTATACTCAAAGCTTTCTTTACAGCCGCACCGAGGACGATTCTAACAGTAAGTAAATTAGCTGTACTTACTTTTCCAGATCCTTTTTGGCTGATATAAATTTATTTAATGTTATTTTCTTTTGTTAAAGTAATACTGTAAGCACTGTAACATTGTTAATTATTTTTAAGCTGACTTAATCATAAGATGTATGGCTTATAAAATAAATAAGATTAAAAAAAAAAAAAAAGTATCTGGCATTTTATCAGCATACAATTTTTGGGAAAATTGGACAAGTTCCCATTAACCCCTTAAGCACTGGTGACGCCATTGTGATGCCACTGTGCCGTAATAGGTTTTGAATTTTTATAAAATGGCATTAGGCTCAAAATCACGATGCCTCATAACCAGGTCCAGGGCTCGAAAGGTATGAAGTTTCTTGGAATAACCATTGATAGCAAATTGCAGTGGGGACCCCACATAGACAAATTGGCTGGTAAATTAAGTTCTGCGGCTTACGCTGTTAGGAACATCAGACAAAGCACGGATGTGGCTACATCTAGGCTAGTATATTTTAGTTACTTTCATAGTGTCATGTCCTATGGTATCTTGTTGTGGGGGAAAGCAGCGGATATTCAAACTATTTTTATTTTACAGAAAAGAGCTATTCGAGCAATTTAAAAAGCATGTTAAAGCGACTCTGTCGAAAAATGGATATTACAATGTTCAAGATTACTTAAATGACAGGACTGTATGGGGTTAATCTGGCTCAACACAGACCTTGCTGTTAATAATTTTGTAATTATTTATTCCTGCTTATTAATCATAACAATTAAATTTTTCATATTTGTATTAGTTAAGCACAACCTATTTTTAAAAGAGATCTAAAAATAAATCTGTGGGAGTTTCTACGCCCTTCTTCTCCCACAGTGGTCCAATGTAGAGAAGAGGCAAAAAATGACGTTTGCTAAGTATATGTAAATATCTACAGTAATAAAGTACTTTGACTATTTACTATTGACTATTGACTAATGTTCATAATGAAAGTTCCAATTTGATCATAAGTGGTCATTATGGGAGATAAAGGATAAAAACGAAGAGCGATCAGTGAGAAGTTGCCAGTTCATCGCCTGACAAAACTCCTAAAATGTCGCCTAATACCTTGTCCACTGAATACAATCCTAGATAATACTGGGTACACAAATCCAGCGGGTTTCGAAATCCAACATAAATCACACAACTTTCGATAACAAATCAAACGTACACTGTTGCCACTGTCGTATACAGGGCGTAGCAGGAAGGTGAATGGAAACCAGGATGGCTTTCTGGGCGAACCATCGTCAACCACAGACTACTCCAGCTGGAGCAGGAGTTAGGATGGCTGAAGTAAAAGAGTGGGTGCAGGGGATATGCACAAAGGCCCCTCTCAAGTAGGCTTAGTGCTTTAAGCCCCCAAAGAAGAAGCAGACGAGGAAGAAGGGTCTTCCCACTGATGAATAATGGCATATATCTGTGGAATCCGAATCTAGGGAAAAAAATATGTGGAACGCGCTTCCCTCCGCCATCAGGGACTGTCCATCCGTATTTATCTTCAAGAATCGTCTAAAGGAGCATTATCTTTCTCTTTCGTAAACTTAGGGATTTAATATGTATTATTGTTTATTTATGTACTTTATCTACACACGTATCACAAACCCTCTTTACTGCATCCAAAAACCGCACGTTACGATCAGCTTAATGGTAAACTACTTTGTAAAAACTCATTTCTTATCTGAATATTGATAATTATGATGTGTAAATTTTCTACATATTATGACATTCAAATTTCGAACGCCGACGCCCGCCTGCGTGCCGCCCCTATTTTGTATGTGAAGTTGATACTACAGAAAAAGCTAAACAACTCAATGCCACAATGCCGGTCAAACATGCGGTTCCCGAACACATCAAAGAGAGCTTATGGTATGTGTGTAGATAAACTAGTGTTTGTAACTGTACATAATTAGGCATTATGTATCAGTTACATAATAGTAGTTTATGTGACTGCTACATAATGGAGGGCATTAAAACTCGAGAGCGAGCCGAAGGCATGTTTCATAATGATATCACTCGAGAGTTTTAATGCCTAATTATGTACAGTTACATACACTAGTTTATCTACACACATATCATAAGCTCTCTTTGATGTATTCAGGAACCGCATGTTTGACCGGCATTGTGGCTCTGAAATTGTTTAGCTTGTTCTGTAGTACCAACTTCAAGCAGGCGGGCGTCGGCGTTCGAAATTTAAATGTCAGTACCAACTTCCCAGACAAACTAGGGGCGGCACGCAGGCGGGCGTCGGCGTTCGGAATTTTAATGTCATAATATGTAGAAAAATTACACATTATGGTCATAATGTGTAATTTTTCAGATAAGAAATGAGTTTTTACCAAGTAGTTTAACATTATGCTGATCGTAACGTGCGGTTTTTGTATGCAGTAAAGAGGGTTTATGATTCGTGTGTAGATAAACTACACTCAGAGAAAAATCGGCTAACAAAGCGACAATAAAAGCTTTGTTAGAATTTTATTGTTACCGCACGTAAGTGCATCGTCGCTGCAGCTATAGGCCCATAGTTGCTGTGGCAACTTTTTTATTGTTGAAATTATTTTTGTTATTTTAGCTAAAGACACGTAGATACGGTAACTATGTTAAAAATGTTTAAACGGGATAACAACGGCACGTTGTCAACTTATCAACGTTATGAAGTGATATTGTAGCAAAGTTTAATCTATCAAAATAGGCGTTGTTACTATGGCTAAATGGTGTTGTTGACACGGCAACGTTATGAAGTGATGTTACAGCAAAGTTTAATCTATCAAAATAACAGTTGTTACTACGGCTAAATGATGTTGTTGATACGGCAACGTTATATACTAACAAAATACGAAGTAGATGTTTTAACAAAGTATTCTTAGATAAAATTACAAAGTGACGTCTTATACTTGTTCTCGCAAGCGCAAACTGTTTCTCCTATTCTGCCAGTTTCAACGTGGATGTCGTGCAGAGAAGTAGTGTTTGTGCTCAAGAGTGATATGAAATATGGTATTGGAGACTTTTTTAACAGAAAATAAACTGCGGCATCTGCTGCAGTCTATGCTATAGGTAAGTAACAGTGCCCTAATACAATTATGAGGTTCATGTCGTTGACCCGTTGTCGTTGTCGTTCACCGTCTTGAATCCAGAAACCCACAAAACAAAATCGCGATAAATCTGCTGCAAGAAGACTCCAACCTCATGCAACAATGGTTGCAACAATGGAACTCAACAATGGCCGGCAAATTGAGCTCAGATCTTGTTCCAGGCTCCAAACTAAAGGGGTCCCAGCTGCCAAGGCGCGACTGGTGTAACTTCAACAGACTACGCACGGGCTACGCATGGACGCTGTGCCCAATATAAACATCGCTGCGGCTGGATAGACTCCCCTGCTTGTACCTGCGGAATTGAAGTACAAGACATCCAACATATTATCTCTGAATGCCCAGAAACGTGATATACCGGGGGACCTCCCGAGGACCTGATCAAGCTTACTGACGAAGCCACCGAGTGGCTTAAATCCCTTAATATTAACTTGTAATTTGGTATGAACTGTTTACTAATGCCATAGGAATAAATAAGTAAAGTAGAGATTATTACATACTTTTGATATAAATATTTTCTTATTTTCTTTTGGGATTCTCAAATACCTCTATCCTCTTATCGTATCTTGTGCTACCCAAGCAATGTACTATATTGTAGATTTCAATCCCTTCACTTTGTAAATGGTACACTGAAAAAAAAACTATATTCCTCGAAGCTTCTTTCGATATATTGTTACGGGTATACGTACCTTGACCGGAGTGCTCTGTGTATGCACCATACAGATGTATGGTGTACATTAAACATAGTTCAGGGTACGCATACTCCTGGAATAATAGTCAGAAGCTTCGGGGAGTATATAATATTTTTTCATGGTGTACCATTAACAAAGTGCAGGGATAAGATCAGCCATGTTACTTTGCTAGAGCAGCAAAATATATACGAGAAAAGTAACTTTGTCGGAGAAGCAACGGTGAATTGATAAAAGCACAAAGGAAGATAGCTAATTCAACAAAACAAAGTTAGATCCACGGACAGTAAACCTTTGTCTTTTTAGCAAAACCCCTTGTCATCGGGACAATATACCTTTGATATGATAGCAAAAGGCATTTGTCATGGGAACAAAAGGACAAGAAATCATATAGTGACACGAACAATTTTAGCATTGTAATTTCAACAATGTTTTATTGCTATTACATCAAAATTGGTAAATTTACTTAGTAACAATAAAAACGTTGCCCTCATAACTATGCACCTTTGACGGCTGTCCAGCATCAAAGTTTTTTTGTTGCAATGGCAATATTTTTTTGAGAGTGTACTATTATGTACGGTATTAATGTTCTTCAATATGTATGTAGTATGTTTAGTAGTTTAGTAAAAACACTTATTTATATTATTTACTTGTATTTCTGCACAAAGGGCTACCTATCACTGCTATTAAATTTATCCTTTTCATATTGGGTTTGCTGGAAGAAATCTCTTGTTAGAGATTAGCTTGCCTTTGTAAATGTCTTATCTATAAGCTTGTTATGTGAATTTTCAAGTTCAATAAAATTTACGAAATACGAAATATACGAATAATAATAATACCTGCTTATTCTTCAACACGCATTTAGTTAGTTCTTGCGGTAACCTCATTATACCATATATAACCATATAACCATATTACACGTTTACATTTTCGCTATTCCTCTATGAACACTAAGCGATTGATCAGAGTATCTTTTTTATAATTTTTCTTTACTAATCAGTTACTAAATATGTCATAATCATTACCCCTTTACCGCACACTAAGTCGTATGTGGATTCATAGGGTTTGAACTTTATTACCAAGCAATATGGTGGAAAAACGCGATACATTTCGGGTAATGCCATGGGTTAAGGGGTTAAATACGACATCGCCTTGTTGGAGGGAGGAAGTTGTGGAAGGGGGTGACGTCCCGCACACCTCCCGCACACCCGCAAAAGCCCAATACCACCATTGCTATAGTGCTGCCCGAGGCTTGTGCAAGTAGATGCTTTTACTTGCACTAGTGTTAAAATGGCACCAGTTGCCTCTTCATAATGTATGAAAAGGAAAAACCATTGTTCCATTATTAAGGCCCAAGATCAAATCGATTTGGCAAAAAAAAAAAAAAAACAATACATTCGTAGGTCTCAAAAAATATATGTTATTTACAAAGAGATAATCTAGTTTAAATACTATTTCTTTGCGTGATTGGATTAATTTGCCTCGATCGTAAAAAATCCTGAACAAAGTCTATATAAAAAAGGAGATACAATAATAATAATAATAATAATACTTTGGACAATATTTTGGACAATAATTTTAATATAAAATAACTGATGTTTCTCATAATTTGTAAACCTAAATTTTCCTGTTTTAGAGCTCCGTATCAATCCTCAAATTTTATCAATTTGCTTATTTCCTTTTTTTTTCAGTAAATTCGAAAAAACACCTAATTTTTAACGTGTCCGGACGGCTCGATGCAATTCCGCGCCGCCCGCTACCCCGCCAGAAGACGACGGGCGAATGCGGCGCCCCTCACCTCAACAGCCAGACTGGGCCTTAAGGATGAGAACTCTCCAGAAAAGTACTGTTTTTTTCTTCTTCTGAAACTAGATAATAACCAAGAGAAGGATTTACGTTTAGAAAAAGAGATGGAAGATTTTAGCATAAAAGCAGGAGAAACCAGTGACGAAGATTCCCTATGCGTTTCTAGGGATTATGCAGATGAATAAATTAATTTGATTTTGATTGTGATAAATAAAATATTTGAAAAAAAGGTGATCATATTTAACCTCAGTTTTGTCGTGTCCCTTTTTGGTTACTATCGTCATCGTCTACATCACATAAATAGTGCCATCCAAACTTGACTTGTACAGTAGCTAAACCTAAGACAATAATGTCATAAAATATGACAAGCACCATTTGGAAACATCCTGTACTGTACTGTCTTATTGTTACCTGCGCGCGCGCAACAAAAACATTTCCGATATTTATGATCGCATCGCGTTCATGCCTTAAATTATCGCCACCTGCCGCCTGCATTCCCGTGTGGGGGCAAAACGCAGTAATTGTCGATACATTTTTGACTTTCAAAAATAATAAGCCCTTTTCCCATTTGGGGAGGAAGAGGCACTATTGCGCCTAAGCAATAAAATAAAATAGTTGTTTAAAAAATGACCATTGACAATGTTACCGACTTCTCACTGTCATAAACAGGTTGACTTTTAAATAGCTGACCAAATGGGGAATCATAGCATCCATCATTCATTATGAACCACTTTCCCAAAGTAACATAAGGTGGCATTTTTTTTTGTTGATCCTCAGAACATTGACCCGATCAGCTGATTACAAGTTACTATAGGAGACCTATTTTTTTTGCGTTTGCGATTGCGTTCCTTGGGCAAAGTCGTTCATAATAATAAGTACTACGATTCCCCAAAATCAGTCAGCTAATTAAAATTTATTTTTCACTGCTTTCGATGGTTTTTCAGCGTCATAGAAAAGCACAACGGTTTTTTGTTCTAAATATAGATCCCGAATACACGTAAATGATCACATCTTATTCCTATAATCTTCTGATTTGTGTACCTATCAAAAATTTTGACGAATCAATTTAATATTTATTTCCGACTACTACATTTTGCCACCACGTGGCAGCAAGTGTCAGACCACCGGATTGTATGGTTGCTTACATTAAACATATCGACTTGATTTATATTGTTAGCTGCAGTCTAATTATTTAGGTCAGTCGATCTGAACGAGCATTCAATTGTACGGAACATTCGGGAAGGCATAAAGAGCTCTGTGGTTCCACCCTTGCCTCTCACGCTGGGGACGCCGATACGATTCCGGTGCTGACCATGTACCGATGAGATTAGTAATGTTTCTGCTGGTTCCCACGCCACAGGGTGTCCTAGTGTGGGGCCAGTTGCAATGTATGTTTTGACGTTGATGGAAATCATGCCACCCCGTATGGGGAAAGGCGTGACAGTCACTAGGAAACACTAAAGAAATGGCGTTTTCAAACATAGATTTATCTTCCTCAGCTATGTGATATGCGTCTAACAAAAAGCCACGTTTGCACGGCATTGCCTTTGTCACAAGTGGAATTATTATAAAAAAACAAATAATTCAGTTTATTTTTTATTTATGAAACCCTTTATTTCGATATCCCACTCTATAGGTTTTAAAAAAAAATGTTACATCCAGTGTAACTCTGACAGTTGCGACAAATCTAACGACGCCTCTCAAGCTAAAATCCATCAAGCCCTTAGGCTACAGAGCGGTGCCAAAGAAATAAACATACATACATACACTCGAAAAACATAACCCTTTTAAAAGCCTAGGTAAGAACGATAACCGAATAGGGCTACGTTTTGGACACTATAATTTTGTATGGGATAAAATAAGTGCCAGAGAAGTCGTGTCAATTTGCAAGTAGGTACTATTAATTATGCAGTTGTGACACGAATGATATAGACGTCGAACACTATGGCTGTGAACTGGAGGAGCAAGCGAGACAGAAATATCTTCTGTATATTTTTTATGTATCTGTATTCTAGTGCGTAAATGGCGATAAATCATGCGATAAAGGTATCCGGCATAATTCCGCAATAGGGAAGATTACACAAATTTTCGTAGAGGGAACTGTGTGTTTGTAAGCTAATCTAAGCTTTGTAACTTGATAAATAAACATTGTCAACAGCATCAAAGAGTTTCATTCTCAATTGATTTATCTGAATAACTAAACTCTTTTCACAAAGCTGCTTTACTTACTTTTACTCTGTGATTAATTAGTTTATAACCTCAGATGAACGAAACTCTTTGCTTACTTACTCTGTGTTTATCATCTATAAAAAAACGCCCCCTACGTGGAAATACTTTGACAGTTTGACAGGTAATGAGGGTATATAAGAGGGTACATCAGATGATCGGAGATCATCATCATTGAAGACTCAAATGTTTCGTTTGATACCGTATGGCGCTTGGAGAAATTAGACTCAAAATTGATTGAAAAGTATTTTAAAAATTCGGCGTGGTGGAATTTGACTTAATTTTCTCACATCCGGGAAAAGGCCTGTGACCCTCGGTGGGGAAATTAATTGGCCTAATTTATTTATATTTATTAATAAAAAAATCATTCCGTCAAACCATACTCTTACACGTATCTCATTGGGAAATTATAAGTCAAGCCACAGATTTATTTGTTGGTCACGTGAACTAACATTTTATAACGAAGCAACGGGAAAATGAAATAGCCTCTAATAAACTTATTCGTCGTTTTTACAAAGCCAACTAAATATTCTATAGAAAGCGTCAAGTAAAGATCAACAATTATTTTTGCTTGTCCTTCTTATTTATACATTGCCACCTAATTTACTAACTCAAACCACGAGTTTTACATGTTATCACCATTTCACGTTTTACAGCTTCAACACAAGGTCCTCAAAATTATAATTCAAGCTTCCAAACCCAGTATCATTAATTATAACGTAGCATGTAAAATAACATAACATATTATTTTATCGTGAAAAGAGCCACTGCAAGATTTGGCGCGGGTGCGCGAGACGACAGCGACCGGCCATTTGCACCAATCAGACAGCGCTATTAGATTCGTGTACCGACGAGTTAGTCACGTGTATTTGTTTATTGTCGTTAGTGCATTCGTATTGCAATTTTTTCATCTGTAATTTAAATAAATTATGCCAATAAGGTTACTTGCTCTTTGACTGAGTAGGTTATTGTGGCTCAATTTCAATTGGGTTATAGGTTATGTTAGAACTTTGAAGAAGCAAAACCGGAGCGTAGGAAAGCGGAGTGGAGCGAAGCGTATGCAAGTATAAACAACATTTAATCATATGAATAGCTTTTTGTGTAATATTGGGTAATATTAGTGGCCATAACTTACTATTTGATGGAAATTTTAGCAACATTTTGACCATCAATTAATGTGGGTTGAGTTACATTTTAAAGGTACTGAGTTAAAAAATTAGAAGCTAATAGAATATCTTATTTGATGTCATATATTAATATTTTAGAAGTTTACTACTTTTATGCATGTTACAAATTAAGATGCTAAAAATAACATGCTGAATTGTATTTAGTGTGGCTTACATAGAATAGAACTAGTGGTTAAGATAGGCTAAGATATCACTCGTTAAATGTGGCTGACTTAGTAATTTGGAAGGCAATGTAGATTTTTAGAGGCGAATAATGCTATAAAAAATAAGTATGTTTGATTAGCACCCAATCTCATTTTAACAGCCAACCAAAAGCCCCAACAAACTTAACGCGCCGAGCACAATATTTCAACTACACTCATAATAATTCCGAAAGCTAAACTATACTCATAATAATCCGAAAGCCATTATCCGACGGTTCACATCTCTATCTGGGGGTTAACCGACTGTCAGTTAGCGTCAGAGTCGCTCCCCGCTGCGCCTAGTCGAGGTTTAACCGAGGGTTAAGTTGTTGGTGGAAGCGGCTTGCGTTATCGACAAAATTAGGATTTACGCATTATGTAAGTACAGTATTGGACGTTCAGTGTTTCGAATGACGCGTTAAGTCCCCGTTACTCCAGGCGGAAAGACCCTCAGTGTGAGAGGGACGGAATCGGGAAAAATGTCATAACGTAGCGCTATAACACAGAAAAATTGTTTAAAAATAAACTACGCTATTTTGTGAATTTTTTTTTTGGGAGATTGTGTCAATACATAATATCTACATTTTGAACGGAGTTCCACAATGAAATTAGTTAGGATTTCAGAATTAGAGGAAAAAATAAAAACAATTTAGAGGTGTTTTCGTAATTAAATTCTATCAAGTAAATTACATCCAATCGCGTTTCCCTTTAGTGAAAATCTTAATCAAATAAAAAACGTTAAACCAAAAATCACATCTGTAGATTACTTCATGGTGGAGTGAATGGATTCGAAAAAATCCCATTTTTTTTCGTAGCACCTGGTCCCGGCTACTATCGCTACGTGGTAATGCCGGTTTTTTTTTGTTGGAGGGATAAAATGGAATTACCCATGCTCAGGAGTCAGACCTCCCTGCTATGTCCGGGTCTCCACATATTGAGCGGGCATAAGCTCGTGTGGTATACGGACTCAAAACAAGCCCTTTGTGTTTGCAGTTATCGATAGTCGATTTAACTGTGCGCCATGGTACGTGGTAATGCCTGTGCCCCACGGTGGGGACATTATTCGGATACATTTATTTTATTTATCACTGACACAATGTGGTCGCAAATGGGCCACTGCCACCCGATAAGAACAAGGCGTATCAATATTCAACTAATAAATGCCCTTTTGATTGCACGTTTGTCACGAAAAGCTAATTTAAAAATCATTGAGCAATAATATTGGTTGTCAAATTATTAAATTGGTTACATAAATAGTTGATTGATCTCCTAAATAGTTGATTAGTCACCTAACGTGTGTCACCAGACAAATACAAATTGTTCAAAAATTGAGGGCTTTTTATGCTTATGTTAAACTAACACGAAGGCTGAACATCCCTTTAGCCTTCACCTGCTCTGGCCCACCCTTTCCATTCGCCCTGATATTTCGTAAGCACTTCAGCACATTTGATGCGTTATAAGAATATTAATCTAACATTTTGGTGACGAATCTATTATTTTTGACTTTTATATTATTTAGGAGACATTTTTTAATTATTTAGTGATCCATATTTAGTGACCGTTTTAATTAATTTGAGGACCAATCTATTTCTTAGAAACAGATATAATAATTAGGGTATACCGCAGTTTAGTGACCCCTCCAAATTTAGGTGACAGAAAATATTGTTTCCTCTCTAAACAATATTTTAACTAATAAGTATTAATTAAAAACGCTTTATTCTCTAAGTTGGACCGCGATACTAATTTGTTAAAGTAAATTTCCTTTGAACCTGCGCGCCTGGCTGTATTAATATTAACCGAAAATCATGCTTGTTACATTACATGCGTTGTTATTAGCTTATACAGCGACTATAATGTTTTGTGCTACCATAAGAATAAGATTCCTTTAATTACAATATTACATCTATGAACCAGTAGTGTCGTACCATCGTATAAAAAAACTCAGGGACCAAAATATAAATAAAACAAAAGCAAAAAAAAATGTCCTAACTTGGTTTCGATACTGGACCATGCAGGTTGCGGAATCTAACATCAGACCAATTGCACCGGAAATGACCATGATTTTTGGTGTGATATTTGAATCATGGACCATTTTGTGATCCGCAAGGGCAGGAATATGAAAATACGTCCAGTGTATGGAGAACCCATTTAATTTTTAAAGTCTCGGGTAGTTCATTATGTGTTGCTGCAGCGGCAAAATCAACGGACGGACGGACGGATCGACGGACAGACAGCGGAGGCTTAGTAATAAGGACCCCTTGGGTACGGGTCTATACAGTCTAGTTGGTTCACTGTTTCCTGTAAGGCTGATTGATAAATTTCGAGCCACTGGACCGATAAAAAAAAAACTAATAACCATCTTAATGAAGTCTACTACCAATTACAAAAAACCGCATTAAAATCGGTCCAACCGTTTGACTGCTAGGGTGCCACAAACAGACACACAAACTCACGCAGAGACAAGCATACGTAACAAACTAACAACACTCCTCGTTTCTCATCGGGCGGGGGGGGGGGGGTGTGATCGCGCAAGCAGGAATATATACCAGAGTGAAAAAGTGTTCGAGTTCAGATAAATTCAACCTTAAGTCATTGGGCATGAGTCACTGACACTTCGATTCGCATACTTTTTCGACGCGTAATTATTCCTGCTTCCTACAAACTTTATTGTGACTTCACTCAATACGGTATTTGACAAGGTCGCCCAATAAATCTAGAAACGTGTCTCAAGGTAAACCTATTTTAACAAAAAAGTTTGACAACACAATTTTGTTTTAAAAAGACAACAGACTATGACGTCACAAACTAGTATTTCATAGAACTTGTGAACAAAATTACCGTTTTGTCAGTCCCTAAAAAGCTATTCTGACTATGTAGCAGTCAAATACCATATTCCCAGTATTTGCGCGCTGGTTACTGTTGGTTCAACAGATGTCCCTCCCATAACCTTCTTGTTGTACTAATACATTCTAGAATATCTTCTTCTTTATTTTTAACTGGCGGTCTAACAACTAGTTCATGTCTCCAATGTCAAGTGTCATCTCTCTTTTTCAGGGTTCCGTACCCGAATGCCAAACGGGACCCTATTACTAAGCCTCCGCTGTCTGTCTGTCTGTCGATCTGTCAGTTCGTCACCGGACTCTATCGGATCAACAGAAATAGGTAGAGAGCTAAAATTTTCACAGAGGGTGTCTCTTGCCGCTATAACAACAAATAATGATAAATATTGGCTTTTATTAATGAACAGAAGTACCCATATAATTAATTATTGGTATGGCCATTTTCTTAGCCATTTTGTTTTATTTGTTCATTGGTGAAAATTGGACTCTCCCGATCTTATCGGAAAAGATCTTTAAATGCAGATATTAAGTTTTGTGCTTATTTGTCATTATACGATTAATAATTGCTCATTCGAATTAAAATAAATAAAATTAAGTTATTTATCATATTTTATTTTATTTCTCTAAATAAGTTACTCAATTTCTATCCACTTCCGGTTTCAATGAGCAAAGAGTATCGTTTACCTGACTACATAGTTCAATACTTACATACTACATACACAAACCTCTTTTTCAATGTAGTCCTACTATGGGGTTAAAAAGGGGAGGACCCCATATCCAGCAGCTGCAGAAATATGCTGACGATGATGAAGGTTGAATAACTAATGAAGGTATGGACAATGGAGTGACGCTATGTAATAATAAATCTGTATTTACTTCTCATAGAGAACACACAAACATTGTATGTTTCTGGGAAAAATAATATTTTCGTAATTTTTTATTTTTGTTTTTTAAGAAGCTTCATTAAACAGATTGTAAGCAATCAAAAATACTTTTTTCTTCACACAAACGAGGTGTTGGTTAAGGGCGAAGTCACACTGACGGATTTGCGATCCGGCGGCGCGATGTCGTAAAGTTGTCAGTGAGGAGCTGATTGTGGGTATTTGCATACGGGTCGAATTCGTGGTGGGCTTGGAAGGTCTAGAAATGGTTGTGTAGTCTACAGACAGTTTTTGTTTTGGTTTTTGCATACTCATCAAATTACATGGTATCGAAGTAAAACCCGTCCTCAGAATTTGTTGTAATGCAGAAGATAATAATCCTCCTTCAAGGCTTCGCTGCAGTCGATAGAATGAAAAGAACCACGAATCTAAGAAACGAAGAAATAAAAAAATAAGTATGGGCTATATGGTCGGTAGACGTTGTCTGTTCGACGGACGAAGAATATTTATTATAAAAACATAAAATTGCGCTTGTGTCGTTCGGAGTATTTCCAACAATTACAAAAGTGCTTCAATTAATTAAAATATAATCATTTGAATGATTTACTGTCGTTCTCTTTGACTTATTAACGCTTATAACTAAAACATCAATTGTAATATCTGCCTTGTTAAAAAGCGTTTAAAAATTAAAGCAGTTTTAAATAAGCCTTTGACTGTTCGTCTCTGTAGGAAAGGCGGCATCCGCCAGTAACAATTGAAAAACAATGTTATACATAGTCAGGTCATAAGTTCTGTCACATGTGCAATATGAAATAATTTAGACATGTTTATTATTTATGTAAACATTTATATAGCAAAATGAACTTAATAAAACATAGATTCTTATGGTAATAAAGTTTATTCAAAATGACCCCCGCGATTTTGAATACAGGCCTTTATTCTGCGCGGCCAGTCGTCTATCGCAGCACGAACGAGGTCCATGTCAATATCGGCGGCTGCCTTAATCAAGGATGCTTTGAGTGACTCCAAATCAGGATGAGGATTTGAGCAGGCCTTTTCCTCCAAGTGTTGCCATATCTTGTAATCTAACGGACTCAAATCTGGACTGGAGGAGGGCCAGTCTTCGTGCATGAAGTCGATTTCACGCGCCGCCAGCCAGTCTTGTGTGCTTTTCGCTCTATGAGCTGGCGCAGAATCTTGTTGGAATACCCAGTGCCTGTTATTAAACATGGTATGAGAAACAGGTTCCACAAGGTTCTTGAGGACTGTATTTTGATACACAACTGCATTCGTTTTTACGCCTTTCTCACAAAAATGTACCTCAGTTAAGCCCCAATAAGAGACTCCCAACCAAACCATGAGCGAGGATGGAAAATGACCTCGTTGGACACGCGGAATACGGTTGCTCGCTTCTTCACTGCTGTGTGCGTACACCTTATCATTTTGTTTGTTGTAGCTCTCTTCCAAGGTGAAAATGTTTTCATCCGAAAAAAGAATTTCCCGATGCTTTTTTCCCGCGTACCGCTTCAACAAAGCGCGGCATCTCTTCAGTCTCAGGTCCATTAAACGAGCGTCCAAACGATGTCCTGTTTTTCTTCGATATGCCCTAAGCCCTAAGTCTTCATTTAACACCCTTTTCACCGTGGTCCTGCTTAACCCCATCTGAAGGGCCAACAGTTTCTGCTTACGTATGGGATTTCTTTGAATTCGCGCCTTCACAGCTTTTATCACTGCTGGAGTCCTAACAGAGCGAGGGCGACCACTTCTTGACCTATCATCTACACTAGAGTCTTCATTGTATCGTTTTATGGTACTATAAACGAATCTTTTGGTTATATTCAAATTTTTCAGTAAGTCGAAAATCTGAATTGGTGCGTAACCGCAACGATGCAACGCAATAACTGCGACACGGTCTTCTTTAAGTGTCCACTCCATATTTAAAAATGAGGAAAATTCTAAAAAGTACACATTTTTATTTTCATGAAAAATTCGAAATTCGAATTCAATAAACTTTTTTGTGGCCAGCGTTCTAAATTCAAAAGTTTTTATTGTGTGACAGAACTTATGACCTGACTGTGTATATTAATCACCCATTGATGAGAGGTTAAACAAATATTACGCTATCACAAATCAAACAGATCACAATCCCCAACTAAGAAGTTTTACTTCAAAAATGCCTGAAGTGGTTTCGATATCAGTCCGTTAAGATTGCGGATACAACGTCAAAACGCGCCACCGATGACGATGCTGCGTAACGCGAAATCATCAATGATGTGTAATGACGATAATTTAGTATTTGATCGGGATTTGAAACCGGGACTCTTGCTTGGGAGGCAGAGCCTCCAACCGTAACGCCATCGCCACAGAGGTCGTCAGCTGTGCCTCTGCCACCCTCTTTGTAAATGAGCGTAACTATCTTGTTTACAAACTTAAAGGAGGATGGACAAAACGACGTGATGTACATTTGTCTAGTACATTACTGCCGTGGCGGGGAAAGTCGACAATTGTAGGACGAGTATAAAGTCTGAAGTCCGGGCCGCAGGCGAGGACTTCAATAATACGAGGCAGTCAATTGCAATTTCCGCTTTGGTGGTTTAAAATATACTTTCATATGAAGCTTTTCTCAAAAAAATGCAAAGAAATAACTGAAAATTCTATAAAAATAAAATTTTAATTAAATAAATCTACGCTCTTCCAACTGAAATTGCCACCTATTCCATTACTTAGAAATGTTCTGTTTCTAACCATAGATAATTTTAAAAGATACATTCAAAAAAGTAAAACACACGCACTGTGGTGAAAAAAGTGGTTGCTTGGCTGAACGCAAATTTTCCCAAGTCTTACCGAGTTAATATGAAACTGTCAGATTATTTAAAAAGAACACGCAGCGGGAAATAATGGGGTTTGGTCCTAGGAGTATAATAACGTTCTAGTAGTAAGAGTTTTAATTTTTTAATTTTGGGTGTTCAAAAATTAAGCTCTTCGCGTGTTCGTTTTTCAAACAAAATATGAACATTTCCGAGCATTTTAGAGAAAAGATCTTTTCGTGACTATTATCTGGTAGTATGAGGGTAACTCCTAATTTTTTATGGGTTGTAGATTTACGAAATCTATAACCATCAAGGCGTATTCTCACGCGAGCCCCGAAAGTTCTATCGATCGTCCGGAAGCGCTCGTCCACTGCCTACGTAGCAAAAGCGTTCATTGTTGAACAATTTCTACAGCTAGATGAAGATAAATATACTTCTTGAATTCTCAACAATTGAAGAATATATTTACGTAAGAATAGTTTATTACTTATTTGACAAACGAAGTGGTTTTATACTGTTTATCCCCTCCGATGTGGTTCCCAAAATGGCGGATATGTCCACACCATGACGTATTTAGGACCCGTGTCTACAATAAAATTGCGTTTTCTTCCGTTGTCTTGATTATGTTTACTTCATAAAACTACGTACTACTTTAACTTTAATGTTGTTCCTTAATGTTAATGTCACGTCGTTATTGGTCCTAGGTATTTGTTACATACATTTGCGCCCATCCTCCTTTCATCTCCCAGCACCAGGTTTCGAATATTTAAAATAAATCACTTTCGACACTTCTTTGAGAGTTGTAACTCTACACAGAGGTTGATTTACAGGTGCGAGCGAACAACAACTGTTGTCATAATTCTGAGCAACTCGATTTATTTATCGATCTCACTGTAAACATCGGTTCGTTTCGCTTTTTAGATGCAGCTGATTATCTACTGTACCTATACAAAGTTATACTCACGTCTGTATTCCTTGTTGGGGGTAGCCAGAGCTGTAGCATCCAATAGACAAGCTCGACGACGTCTGTGGCGCTCCGGTTGAGTCTCTGCCTACCATGCCAGAGCTCCCGGGTTCGATCCCCGGCTGGGGATGAAAAAAAACCCAGCTCTTGGTTCTTATATGTGTGAGATGTCGTTGGTTTATGGTTCCCACGACACAGGGTATCCTAGTGTGGGGCCAGAAGCAATGTACCATTATCAGCAGCGGTGGAAGACCACTGTAAGGGTTCTTTTCCCATGCAGCCCAACACAAGTCATAAAACAAATGGTTTTTTCATTACTCATACTCTGAAAGGGGGTCATTGTTCATCCAGGCACCGTGCTGAAAGTGGTACATGCCTGCTCTAAAGCAGAAAAGTATTAAAAAAAATATATATGAATCGCAGTTTATATTGAACAACGCAATGGTAGTAACCTATACAGCCATAAAACGGAAGTATTTTTTTTAATGTTATGCTCAAAGTAAAAGACATCAACGGGGGCACCGAAATTACTTTTTTTATGAGTAGTATTTTTAAACTTGAGTTTGTTGTTTGTTTTTTAATAAAATAATTTTGATTTCAAGTGACTTTGTTTTTAATAAAATAATTTTGATTTTAACTGACTTGTGTTTACTTTCCTCGTATTCGTAATGAAAAGTAGAGTGTTTAACTCGGGTGATAGCACCCATTTCTGCCTCGAACTATTGGCGCTCTCACTTCGTTCGAGCGCCAAAACATCTCGTCAGGAATGGGTGCCTTTCAGCCCTCGGTTAACAATCTACTATTGAATGGTTTTTGAAATTCGACAAAAAGTTTAACAAAAGCAAGGCCTTGCTTTGTTAAATGTTGCTCCGGATTCTGCTCCGGATTGTGCCTGTATATAAATGTAAAAAAAATGTTACATAAATGTGGAGTTCAGGAAACCAGGAAAAACCAATATACAGGGTGTAACAGACAGGTGTTATATTTAACTATATTTCAAGGGGTCGCCAGGGACATCGTTCTGAACAACTTTCATTAAGAAACCAATTTAATCAGGGCAACTTAATTTTTGTTATCTCCATACATTTTGGGCCGGGTGGTTAGCTGATTTAAATTGGGCATTATTTAAACGTATGACTGTAATCGAGTTTTTGACTGGCAAAAAATACTGGTTTTGCATGACTGAATTACTATTAATAGCATAATTAATAGCGATAGAAAATGAGTGCGACTAGAAATACTGGCTTTAACTGACGAAATTACTGAATTGCGCGACGAGAAATCATAAACAGCAACTGGAAAACCTTAATTCGAGTAACATAGAATTAGAGTAAATAGTTTTGCTTCGTTCACCGCAAACTTGGGCGAAGTAGCGAGTCAGGGTAAAAATCCTGGCTCACTACTTTGCCCAAACAGTCTTTATTTAGCCTATATTCAGTTATTTAGTCGTGTAAATCAGTAATTTTGTCGCGCAATTAAGGTTTTTTTGCTCATTTCAGGATATTCCGCTGTTCGTGGTCATTCGCTTAATTCGTTTTTTATTTGGTCGTTTTATTACTTCCCATTTAAACGTAGAAGTGATAAAACAAGCTCTGATCCAGTCGGTTTCAAAGTGTAATTTGTTCAGAATAATTTCCCTAACTGTATATGATGTTTAAAAGTCACGGAAAGAAGTGAAAGAGAGTCACAAGCTCGTATAAGCCGCTTTTAACCAGTAAGTTAACAATCCATTTTGTACTATAGCGGCTTAGACATATTAGCTAAATACAAATTTTAACAAGCAAAAGTGGGACACATCGGTCCGTACATATAAATGTTACGACTAAAGCTACGTGTGAAACTAAACTTAAGTTTAGCCGGCTAGTCTTTAGATTAATTTCGAGCCTCGGCTAATGTCCGAAGTCATGTTCGTTTGTGCTAACGGTTGTCATCTTTAATCGGCTAAACTGCACATTAGCCGATGCGTTTCGGTTAATGTTGGACATTAGTGAGCTAATGCTGAAAACGAAGTATTCATGCGACTGCGGGGAACGGGGCGGGGTAATTTTTAGATGAGAAAGCTATTTCTAATATCAGGGCAAAACGCTGCGGTAGCTTAGGTGAAGGGTAAAGGGGGTGAGCGAAGCGAAGCCGCCTTTATCTTTGGTGTTAGGTTGAACATGTAAGAACAGTAAAAACTATAATAAGACGAGTATAACTATTTTTGTTGTTCTTACATGTTCAACCTAACACGAAGGATAAAGGGGGCTTCGCTTCGCTCACCCCCTTTATACTTCACCTAAGCTACCGCAGTGTTTACGGCTACCGAATAATTATCATCACTTATTCCAGATTGAGACGGTAACTTTCCAACATTAGCCTAGGTATACTGAAAAATAAACTTAAGTTTAGTCGGCTAATGTCAACCACATTTTCTCACCCATCTTTAGCCTCAACAGCGTCGAGGCTAAACTGCAGTTTAGCCGACTAATATTAAATCAATTTATCGAAGTGAACATTATTTCGGACATTAGCCAAGGCTCGAAATTAATCTTAACACTAGCCGGCTAAACTTAAGTTTAGTTTCATACTAAGCTTTAGCCGTAACATATACACACAAAGAGATCGTGATTACAACTTATATTCGTACCATACAACTTACAACCTACAAACGACATTCAAATCCGTGAATTATTTGTAACTAAGTATTATGGTGTTGCTAACTTCGCGACCATATTTCACTATTTACCGCTAATTTGGCCATATCGCCATGTTTGCAACTTCAGTCGATGATAATTACGAATAAGTGCCACTTAGTGGCGTGTTTAAATGTTCTAAGTCGTGTTATATTGAATTTGCAATGTTTCAATTAGTTTATTTAAATCTTTGACACTACAGAGCTTACAATAAGATAAATGGCTGGAATTGTTGAGAATTCAGTTCTATGATATAATCACGGATCTTTTCCCAAAGCGAGGTAGATAGAGACTTGCGTCACCTAAGATGTCCACTCAGTTATGTTTACGAAATTATGTTAAAAATAGAAAAAAGGGCGCACACGCACAAGCACACGATGTGGTCTATATCAATAATAGTAGTTTATGTGACTGATACATAATGCCTAATTATGTACAGTTACATACACTAGTTTATATACACACATATCATAAGCTCTTTTTGATGTGTTCAGGAATCGCATGTTTGACCGGCATTGTGGCATTGAGTTGTTTAGCTTGCTCTGTAGTACCAACATCACAGACAACGTAGTGGCGGCACGCAGGCGGGCGTCGGCGTTCGAAATGTGAATGTCATAATATGTAGAAAATTTACAAATTATGGTCATACTGTTCAATAATCAAATAAGAAATGAGTTTTTACAAAGTAGTTTAACATTATGCTGATCGTAACGTGCGGTTTTTGGACGCAGTAAAGAGGTTTTATGATACGTGTGTAGATAAACAGTATAACGTGTCGAGTATTTCTCTATTACGTTTCATAAGGTACAGTGACGGGCGGATGCCATTTGGACATACTCACAGCTGAGGCTTAGGAATGTGGTTCCATTTGCACCCTATGCGAATGGTACCCTAAAATCATTCAATCCTAGCAAACATAGGTATACCTCGCGCCACGAATAAAGAGTGCTTGGCGACGTTGGCAGGAATCACTGCGCGTATGTACAGGTATTGAAAAGTGGCTACTGCGTATTCAAGGCCACCGCTCATAACTCGTGGCGCGAGGTATACCTAGGTCTTCTTCTGAAGGCTAGGCTTGCTTACAACTGCTTACTCCAACACACAGCTAATTACTTTATACATTGTGACATTCTTAGCTATTTATCACAGCCAACCATTTCACAAGACCGCCTCCTGTCAATCACGATTGAAATACCGGTAAACCGGTAAACACCGGATATTCGCCAATCGACAATTGATTGTGGCGGTGGTAGGAAATGGTAAGAATTGCCATTCTCCGGGCGAGCTCTGGCGCGCGAGGGGTTACGGGATAATTTTATTAGGGGTGGTTTGGAAATAAAATAACTCTTATAACAAGAATTATTCTACCAGTTTTTTATTTGTCTGTAGGTATTGGCAGGGAGACTGACTACTTCTCCGCAATAATCAGTTGAGGGAAAACGTGTAAAGATGAGATGAGATGTAGCCCCTAAATATCCCCACCGAGAGGCAAAGGCGTCTACTAGAATTCGGGTAGATAAGATTGAGCCATGCACCGGTATCTCAGTGCGGTTTAGTGGCTAACCTGACTGCCAGAATAATTTTGCTCACATGACGACCTCTGTGGCGCTGCCTACCATTGCGAGAGGTTCCGGGTCCGATCCCCGGCTTTGGATAAAGGACAAAAATGCCCAGGTCTTGGATGTTTATATGTGTATGGTGTCGCTGTGTCTGGTTCCGACGACACAGGGTATCCTAGTGTGGGGTCAGAAGCAATGTAATGTGCCTGTATTCAGGGTGACATTCAATCAGCCGACCATAATTTAGGGAATGACAGTAACCATAATTTTGAACAACTTCCCCCAAGAAACATATGGTCGCGAACGAAAAAATTGTTTGATCCCCCATCTTGTAATCAGCTCCTCGGGTCAATGTGCTGATGGATGTTTTTTTTTCATTTGCGACCATTTATTTCTTGGGGAAAATTGTGTATTCCCCAAAATATGGTCACCTTATTAAATGTCACCTTGAATAAATGTTTATGTTTATGTTCATCGACCCACTGCTGGGTTTAGGTATTCCTGTTCTCTAAAGCTCCAATCCTCGTGGTCCTGGTACCAACCACATCCAGTAAGATTCCGTCAACTTAA
Source organism: Argyresthia goedartella (assembly GCA_949825045.1). NCBI lineage: Eukaryota > Metazoa > Arthropoda > Insecta > Lepidoptera > Argyresthiidae > Argyresthia > Argyresthia goedartella. The sequence goes on from OX463818.1 coordinate 6,856,798, forward strand.
CGATATCGTCAGAACATAGGGCAAGTCGTCTGTCCACTTGTCTTGAAACTAGAACCTAAGTCCAACCCAATTCCAGAATTATATACCTCGTTTGGTTCACAACAGTTTTTATATTAGTATATAGTATTTGATTATGTTATGACGTTCATTAAGTCTCAATTTTTGTGCTATTATGAATAAAAATCTTTGAACTTGAACTTGAACTATTCTAGAATCAAAAGCAACGACGACTTCCATTGCCAAGCTAAACACAAGCAAAAACAGCTCCAGGACAACAATACGTCGCCGCACCGAGTTATTCCCACAAGGTTCCTCATAAATCAGGATTGCACTGCCGATGCAACTAACGGGTACTTACGGCCGTCGGTGGAATTCAGTGCCGTGTTGGTATCAGCTAGTTACTGGAGCAAAGAGGATAAATAAAATAGCCGCAGATGGAGCCACTTGTCAACAACATTGCCAGACAATAGTCCTTACAAATAACAAACTATAAATTTTCATAGTTCGCTCGCATTCAGGTATATTTAAGTTTTTTTGGAGGGGAAAAAAATGGAATTACAAATACACACGCCCGAGTCAGACCTCCCTGCTATGTCCGGGTCCCCACATATTGAGCGGGCATCAGCTCGTGTGGTATACGGACTAAAAACAACCCCTTTGTGTTTACAGTTGTCTTACTAAGAATTAACTGTGAGCCATGGCCTCGGTATATGCTGAAGGCTTTCTACCTGCAATTTGCCCTTTTGGGCGATATATATGTGTATATGATATATATGCTCTCGCATTCAGGTATCCTCTAAGGCCCAATATTTATAGGAATTCCGAGATAATGATAAAACTATAGAAGAACTATACAGGCCAAGCACGAATTCACCATACATCATCAACTCATCACGCCCGTGCACAGATTAATAAAGAGTTAGGAACAGATTGGACTCTCCGAAAAAACCTTCCACTAAATTGCGACTCTTGCTACAACGCAATAAAGTGCAATTCATCCTGCACATGGCGGCGCTGGAACTTCGGATATTCACCTACAATTTGCCTCTCTTTCTATCGCGTAACTTATCTCTTCAGACGCGGCATGTGTAATGTTAGGGTTGTCCACTTTTAGCGAATAATGAATCTGAATATTAACTTAACAGCTACGAACCAATTACTTTTATTCTCCATTTGTGAACTTTTTTTTTAAATTATACTTTGTTGGTGGCCAGAAAACTATTTGACAGCGTGTCCATAGGTAAAGTAAATTAAGTAGATAGGTATATTCTACTAATCCAGCACTGTGAACGAAACTAAATAGAAATTAAATATTATAATGAAAATTTAACACTTGGTACCCACAGCTAATTATCGGTAGAAGTACGTTTCCTTACCTTTCGATGTCCTTCGGAAGTGTGAACAGCGTAAGGTTGGTATGCTTGTTAATATGTAGGCAGCCAAATGCGATGCAATATCTGTATCTAATGCGAGTACGTGACGTGCTATCCGGGTAGCAGTCGGCGACCCTCTGGAGCTCTGTTTTTGAATCACTCGCATGGCATAATTGTTGCATGAGACATATGTCACGTTCGACTAACAAGTCGCATGACGTTGATATTCTGCATTTTTGAATCGTTCGTCATCGGTGTTGCCAATAAATTTGAAAATGTTGATTTTTATCCTTTGCACGCAGAAAAAGTGAAAACCGGTAAATATCGCATAGGAAACGGAACGTTAAATGCTGTCTTATTATAAGCTATATGATACTTATCTTTTCAGTTAAACTGCCTGCTAAACCCTAGCAATAATATGGAACAAATTGGGCTGTTCAATCTGTCGCAAATGTCACATATTTGACGTTTTGGATTCCAATTTGAAAGAACGCGCGAAAACAGCAAACTCTGACACTTCAAATTGTTGGCATTAGCTTTGAAGTAATTGACGTTTATTCTACGATTCGACTTGCGCAACGAGTGGTGCTGACCACTCGTAGCAGGCGAATGACTGAAAAATACGAAATTTCGGATGTCGAAGGAAAGTCACTAGAAAAGAGCGCTCGCGTGACATAAAGGTCATGCGAGCGATTCAAAAATAGAACTCCTGAATCTGTCCTCGCAATCGCGGACGCGGATGTACTTGTTGCTTTGCAGGTAAAGTGCGGAGTGTCACCGGCCTGGCCCGTGTCTGAAAGAGAGGGTGTGATTCACAGCTACATTCTAACACAGGCGTCATGACGTATCGTGTATTCGTCCTTGAGCTTCTTCGCTATACCTGTTTGATTCTACTAAGAGAAAACGGAAATATGAGACTCAGCTTTAAAAAAAAAACTATAGTATTTATTTATGTAAAGGTTGGCAGGAAGCAAGCTTCCAATAATGACGATAATGATGATGAATAGAATAGAATAGAAATATGTTAATTTCCGGCCTGTGGGTGTGTCAGCTACTTACAATCTAATTATGTTTGTCTAAATTGAAAGTTCCGATGATGATGATGAGGGGTCACAGACACGCCTATGTACTTTTTTATGGCGTGGCTTATATGATGCTTACCCCATTGAAAGCCAGTGGCTGTACTGTTGCGAATGACCGTAAAAGTAATACATAGCTAAATAGGCAAGTTACTTGCCAAGCTAAACGCTCCAGCTCAAGTTAGCAATTCGATGATGGGAACAGCTTAAGTTATTGTTAAGCTAACGCCATGTTGTGCCTGTAGCAGGACTAAGCTCAAGTAAAGAAGCTTACAATGCAGCTTAGTTTGTCACGTGATTGAGTTAGCTCACGAGCCGCTGTTACAAAGTGTATGGGATTTCATTATCGTTTTTGTAACAGAAAACTACTAAATAGATTTTAATATTTACACTGTCCCTTTTATTGTAAGGGCTAGGCAAGTGGTGTATTGAATTTGAAAAGAAGTTATACAAGTAAATTATATGGTAAATTGTCTAAACATAACCGTATTTTATAAACACAGAGAAACAATCTACAATTACCTATCTCTATATTCGTTTACCACACCCCAATATCCGACTCTAAATTGGTGTAGGGTTCGGAATATTTACAAATATCAGTATTTTGTTCTACCCCTTCGTTGGCTTAGTCTTTGCTCTCATATTTAACGCTGACGGTTCACTTCAGCGTTGACGCTTCAATAAGCTGTATAAAGTGCATACCCTACATTTTTTCCTTCACAGTTGCGAGTGTTGCTAGTTTAAAAAAAATGTGTCGCCCAAAATCTAGGGAAAAAAATGTCGTATCACTGACTAAAATAGAATACCTAACCCAAATTATCAAGGCATCAAAACTATATATATGGTAGAAACAGGTTGGTCTAAGAATTAAATCATACCCGCTGTCTTATTTTTGAAAGTGGGGAAATATACGTAACAAATTACTTTTTTGAGAAGACAAGAATTATATTCTCACAACGACTAAATTATGTTGTGTCACATATGACAGTGATAGATACGTATGTTGAAGTGTATGCATATTGATTATTATCTAGTGTCTATGATTATTTAAACGTTTATGCCTAATCAACTAGTTTTCAACCTTAGAGTATTTACTAATCATCAATTTACGAACCGACTACTATTACTTCTTTGCTAACAAAAATATTTGAGTATTTATTATTTATTTATTTAATTATGCGGCTGGTCATAAAACATATAGGGATATTAAGCTATTAATAAAAAAAATGTATGGAAAATAATGAGAATGGTTACAAAACATACCGGGAAAATAAGCTTTTCATAAAAAAATAGAATGGAAAAATATGCGAATGACTAAAGTTGCTATAGGGAAAGAAAGATTGCGAGAAAAATATAAAGTGAGAAATAATGCGAATGGTATTAACTGCAATTAGGAAATAACGATTTTCGGAACATACAGTATACACTCCATTTACATACAGGACCATACATTCGATCTGGCCCACACTAAGATACCCTGTATCTTGGGAACCAGAAACAGCGAGATCACAAACATGTAAACATCCAACATTTTTCTCTTGCTAGCCGGGATTTGAATCGAGGACCCTCCGCTCGGGACCATTCGTCGAATTGTGATCTGGGATTGGCAACCGGATATTGCTTTTCCCCATGACTTTTAAAGTTGTGCACTACAGCCAACTTAACGGCAAAGGAAAAAAATAGAAGGTAGAAGCAACCTACGACATTTATAGAAGTAAGAAGAAACCGATATAAAACATTTCCATAGCAAGCATTGTGACGCGTCCTTCAGCGGAACGACGTAGCTGGCATACGACGTTAATAGGCGACCATTTTACCCGATATAACGCGGCTAAAGAGCTATTATTCAGCAATCGTGTCACCTTATTCAGCTAAGGTCTGGGCCCAATAGAGTTATATCAGTCGAGGTTGGGCTGAATATTATCTATTATTCTAACCTCCTCGACACAGGGAATCCTAGTGAGGAAGTTAGGAACTCAACCCAACCAAGCCCTAGCCTAAACAGTTATTTAAATATTCTTAAGTTTGATTTGTCACTAGGTTAAGATTGTGTAAAGTTTTTGAGACAAATACATTCATTTGTTTTCGGTATGGCGTCAAAAATATATAATAAGGTCCCGGTGCCGATTATGAATACAGACCATCCCAATCTTTTCCAACAGAAATTAAAGGATTACCTAGCTCTTGAGGCGTAGTACTCAATCGATGCATATTTAAAGGATTACCGAGCTCTTGAGGCGTAGTACTCAATCGATGCATATTTAAAATGATGCTGTGTTGACATAATACATATCGAATATGTTCTTTAATTAATATTGACTTTACTTTTGTATATCTCTAATCAACTATGTGTGTAATGTGTAATGTGTTGAAATTCAATTTTGACATTTTTAACTCTTTTATCTACACACGTATCATAAACCCTCTTTACTGTGTCCAAAAACCCCACGTTACGACCACCATAATGATATACTTCTTGGTAAAAACTCATTTCTTATTATGACCATAATGTACCGAAATTTGTCATATTATGACATTCAAATTTCGAACACCGATTCCGCCTGCGTGCCGCCCCTAGTTTGTCTGTGAAGTTGGTACTACTGAACAAGCTAAACAACTGCAGATCAATGATCAATGCCACAATGCCGGTCGAACATGCGGTTCCTGAACGCATCAAAAAGAGCTTGTGATATGTGTGTATATATGTGTGATATTATTATGGAACTTGCCTCCGGCTCGTTTCATAAACTCACTCACGAGTTGTAATGCCCTCCATTATATAGTCGTCACATAATAGTAGTTTATGTGACTGCTACATAATGGAGGGCATTAATACTCGAGAGTGGATTTATGAAACGAGCCAAAGGCGAGTTTCATAATAATATCACTCGAGAGTTTTAATGCCTAATTATGTGCAGTTACATCCACTAGTTTATCTACACACATATCATAAGCTCTCTTTAATGTGTTCAGGAACTGCATGTTCGGCCGGCATGGTGGAATTGATGCTTCCTTTGCACTTGTTTAGCTTGTTCAGTAGTACCAACTTCACAAACAAAGTAGGGGCGGCACGCAGGCGGGCGTCGGCGTTCGAAATTTGAATGTCATAATATGTAGGAAAATTACACATTATGGTCATAATGTGTAATATTTCAAATGAGAAATGAGTTTTTACCAAGTAGTTTAACATTATGCTGATCGTAACGTGCGGTTTTTGTACGCACTAAAGAAGGTTTTTGGATACGTGTGTAGATAAACTACTATTATCGTTTATTTATTATTTATAGGTTTGCACGGTGGACTAAAATTGCAATAGAGCGATTATTAAGAAGTCTGGTGTTTATTGGGTAGCCTTACTTGACACAAAGTCAACGCGGAAAAAAATACACAGCGTCACATCATTTCCTATACAGGGTGGCACAGGCAAACAGTAAAATCTGATGTTAGCGTGTGACCAAGAAGCGACCGCAGTACCAGATCAAAGTGTATTTACCAACAAGTTGCACTGCACCTGTGGCGATGGTCGCCACTGGCAGCGGTTCTTGAGGTGACAAACTAAAACTACTCAATAAATCTAAAATAAAAATCGGCCAAGTCCGAAGTCACACATGAAGGGTTACCATACCGCAAGATTTAGCGTAAAAAATGTCTTTAGTATGCGTATAGTTCAACTAGGGTCCCGTTTGGCGCGGAATGGTAAAAAACCGGCCAAGTGCGAGTCGGACTCGCGCACGAAGGGTTCCGTACCACCGTTCAATGGAAGCGATGGTGTGGAGTGAATAGTTTGGATTTTACACAGCAAAATATTGTTTACAAAGTTATTGGTGCGGTTACAAATATTCATGCTCATCAGACAAATATTTGCCCTCACCGGGATTCGAAACCAGGACCGTCAGCTTTGCAGGCAGGGTCACTACCCGCTAGGCTAAACTGGTCATCAATTTTCAATTAGTTTTGAGGCCTTGAGAATCGGACCCACTATGGCATGGTGGTTCATTGCTCGGTTGTGTGGTTGGGGGCTATTTATCAATGGAACCACTATTGTGTATACTTAATACACAGCAGGGTGACGTACAGCTGACGGGAAGCTGAACGATATTTTCAAATTTAATAATATTTTGAAACCTGAAATCATAAAAGGTCCCTCTGTTAGACTCTTTTTACTATTTTGTATAGATGTTCTACAAAAAAAAACTATTTTAAAGTAACGTAAAACGGAACGTTATTTAAAAAAAACAGCTTGTAGTGACAGGAAGACAGCGGGAGTAACAGACAGAGCTGTGTCAGTATCTCTTATCTTTTCTAAGATAATTAAAGAGGAGGAGTTTGACGCATAGCTCTGTTCTTTATTTCCTATGTCTATCTGTTACTAGACGCTGATGAGTCTGTTTTTGCGCCAAACTGCCAACTGTCGGTTTGAACTTAGTATATAGATTTTTCAAGATGCTCATGGTCTATTTACATGATACATGATATCTGTATTGGAACCAAAACATCTAAGCCTGAAATAGCATTAATCGAGTTAACGCTAATCTCGGGTTAATTTTGACGTTCCAGAGAAAATATGTCAAAGTTAAACATAAATATAAACATTTGTATCAAGCTGATCTGTCATTATCGCTAACTCACTTTTCATATGTTGGGCCTGAATGCCAACTTATCGTAAAGTAGCCCGTATGCAATGGATGATGCTAAATAAATATACGTGGTACTTTTTTTTGCCTATTTTAAGAAACTTCTATTTCGAGCAATAGATATTTAAATATGTTTTTTTTAAATAACACCCCTCGTGACGTCGATTCATCACAACGGTTTCTTGCGGCTGGTGATTTTTGAACGAAACAGTTATGTCACCTACATCGACTCGCATGTCACTATTGAACATATTGAACATTCAAAACGCCAAAAAAAAAAGATGGACAGTTTTACAGTTTTTACGTTTATGTAGCACAGGTCCCAAATATAACAATAGTAAAACTGTAATTAACCTGTGTATCTGTGATAAAACGCACGATGTATGCTGATGAAATTTTAAAGGTAGCTTATTCTCCTCCCTGAGTGGCTCTTGAAAACATTCATTAATTAATCTTAGGAAGACTTTATTACAATCTGATATCTCATCAATTTATAAAACAAAACCACTGTAATATCAATATATGTCCACGGTCTGAATGGCATCTGAGTTAATAACAGACGAGAAAACTATGACGGTGAAACTTTACGGCGAAGGAATTTTTTGCCAAAAAGGTTCATTCATCTGAGATTTAAGCAAAAAATTGAGGATATTCTGTTTTGGAGCAAAAAATTTGAGCTGCTGATAAGAAACTGATAAATGCATTGAAATAATTGCTTGTTTACTTTGAGTATTGCTTCTGTTTATTAATGTAGAACCAAATGTGGCGATACAATAATTATATACTGAATCGAAGGAGTTGAAGACAGGTCAAAGAATTTCTATTTACAATGTGCAATTTCTTAGAAAACTAGAGCTTGGTTGTAAAAAATTACGGGTCGTACCATAGAAAAATAAACTCCTGTTCAACACTTGTTTAAAAATAAAAATGTATGGGGTCTGACGTTTGTTTTGAGGTTAAACTATGTGGTAATAAGGTACATATTCGGTTTTTGTTTTTCTACTTAGTTTTTGTGTTAGTTTTCATGGTCACCCTGTGGTAAGAAACAAAACCAACGTGACTGAGCGACAGAACGGCGAAGTCAGATAGGGTTGTCAAAATTAAGAAATTTATTCGGGTAAGGGTAAAAAGATTTACACTAAGTTGTAGAAGCACTTTTTAAATTTGAAAGCCCCGCCAAACGCTAATGGTCGTAACGTCAAGGTGCGTGAACTGTCATGAAAATTATGTAGTCAGGAATAAGAGCCATGTTTTATCAAAAAAAAAAAACATGGAACTGACATGCCGAGCACTGCCGAGCCTTACTTTTACTTTTATTTTATTTTATTTATAATTTTGACAATAATAATTTGCTATTGCACCATTTTTATATTGTACATAATTGATTTTGAAACATATGAAATTTACTATTTGTATATATAATTTTGACAATAATAATTTGCCATCGCACCATTTTTATATTGTACATAATTTCTTTCGTATCTTATTAATTTTACTGTCATTACTCTTGGTTTTTAATCTTGCATTCCACATAATGTTGTATTTGTATTTCTATGGTTATATGTAGGGACCTGACTAACGTGCTGGCGAACCTGAACCCTGACAACCCCCCTCATGACACAAGGCAATGTATTAATAATTTAAGTTTAAATTAAACTGCACGATGAAATTATGTTCATCCCTACATTACCGTCCAGTGGTCAGCAATTAAAACAAGTTTAAAATCTCGTTTTGCGGACAAATTGCGAGAAATAAAACTAAATAAATTAATAAGAATACTTAAATCTGTACCATCATCTGTAGAGAGGTTTGAGGCGCAATCTTATTTACTTGGACGGCGACGGGCTTACTCCTTGTCACGCAAAATGGAGTATTAAATAACTGGCTAATAATCAGCATCTAAATCAGAATTGACGCCATTAAGTTTAGATGCGGTTTTAATAAATACCTTATATTTATTAAATCAGCATCTAAATCAGAATTGACGCCGTAAGTAACATCCACACACACACACACACACACATAGCGTCACACCTTTTTCCATACGTGTTGACAAAGGTCCAGTTAGATAAGTAGCCCTCATTTAGTCAGTTATTTAAAACTCTATTTTGCGTGACAGTGAGCTATCCCATCGCCGCCCAAGTAAATAAGATTGCGACTAAATCTTTACAGCTGTGATGGTACCGATTTAAGTATTCTTATTCATTACGTAGCTAGGTAGATATAAACTATGATACAATGGCGCGCAAATGACAACTCAAATGTTGTAACTTTATAACTATGGAATGCAATAAATAAACTTAGTAAACTTATTAAAAAACTTAATAATAATTAACAAATGGCTCTTACGAATAATGGCACAAGGCTAATTTCCTATCGTAACCTATCCGGTTTTTATACAATTACTAAAAATAACAATATTTCCATACACTACCTCTGGCGACGCAATAATACTTATTACAAAGGTATGTATAATATACGATATTCTCTCTCGTAGGAGTAACAAAAGTACAAAAATGACTAGTACTTATTTTATGTTCGAATTGGATCAAAAACAATGCGCCAAATTACGAATTTCTCGCCAAAAAATGAGGACTTGATCTTTAGTTAACCTGCATTAAGAAATAAATCAAAACCCTGTCTTCTTTGACGCTAATTACTTTCATACGCGGAAGAGAGAGATGCAAGAAATAAATAACAAAAGGTAAGCCGACAAAGGAGTTTACTCCAAGGAGGTTTAGCAATGGAGATGCCATCTGTCGCCTATATGATAGGCTACGAATTAGTTGATATACATACCTGTACCGCATATTCACATCTTCATCTGATTTACATAATATAAAACGTTTGACAGTAGCACCCATAAATTAATATTATTTTTGCTTTCATTTTCAAGTACATAATGTCGCATAGATATATTATAGCAAAGTCAAAATATAATATTTTCATGCCAAAACTCACGGATTCAAACTAACAGCAGACAGTTTGGCGCAAAAACGGACCTACAGCGGAAGTGACGTAGTTGTTGTCAGTACGGAACGTTATGTCATTTTCTCCTCCTTTTTTCTGAGATAGAAACTTAGCTCTGTCCCTTACTGACAGTAAATATACGTCATTTTACGTGTGGGGTGGGGGTGTTTTGTGTTGGGGTGTTTTAAAACAAGACTGACTGTTTGACGTTACTTTAAAGTCGTATTTTTTGTTGAAAATCGATACTAAATTAAATAAAAATGTGCAAAAGAGGGGTCTTTTATGTTTTTAGGTCTCAAAGTATTATTATATGTGATAAATATCATAACCGAAGCTTCTCTAAGGTGCTAGTATTGTTACTGGATGATGAGTGTGAAAAAACCTTTCAGCAGTGGCCTCCAAGCCTGTCCTTTAGCCACCCTTACCTCAAAAGATTGGTTGATCTGATTTACTGACCTCACTGATTAAACTGATCAACTATCCCATATGTGAGACCAGTACGGTCTCATTTTCTGATACTGATTGAGGCACTACAGCGACAGTGAATTGTGATAAGTATTTCACAGCATGAATAAGATACATAAATACATCATGAAATGCACAGATAATTATCAATATAGATGCTTACAACAATAATATGCCTCACCCGGAAAACAAAATGACAAGCGCACGTTTGTCTTAATCTCCTACATCCTACCGCCAGGCCAGGTCACCAGGCATGCATCTACAGATGTGTTCACTTATGTTGATTTTAACGAGAATGAAATCGAAAACTTAGTGCCATTAAAAAAAAAACTTAACACCCTTTTTTATTATTCAGTATTTGCCAGAGGCAATTATAAGGAGAGCAACATATTCGGGAGTAATGTAAAAGGCTTGAGATGCGCGCAAATACTAGACTTATTTATTATAGGGAATCCTAGCTTATATACTAGGTTGGTACATGTCATTAATGACGTGCATAAGACATAGTGCGTGATGAATATAAATATACCTTATCTGTGACGGTCGTCAACTTATCTTAACATTACGTGAAAATATGACTAACATAGTCGACCGGCACAAGTATTGATTTAATTGGGAAGAAGGAAGAGAGGTAGACCACGGAGAACCTACATGGACCAAGTGAAGGAGAAGATAAATGTAGTGTCGTATCAGGACGTCAAGGAGAGGCAATGTGTAGAAGGGCATGGAAAGAACTCCGCCTAAAATCTGTTAAATAATGAATAAATTTGGATTGATGAGGACATACCTAATTATTACACTGGTTTTATGCATAGGTATTGTTTGTTGTAAATTATTGTTATTCAATAATTCGCTCATCAATCACCTTTTTGCACTCTTGTGCGAAGTTATTCTCTCCTTCTTTCCTGAATACACCTTTATCTCCTACTTCTTTATCCTATATTTCCCTTATACTATATTCTATCTATTCAATGTCAAAGTCAAGGTCAAGTACTTTATTACTGTAGATATTTACATATACTTAGCAAACGTCATTTTTTGCCTCTTCTCTACATTGGACCACTGTGGGAGAAGTAGGGCGTAGAAACGCCCACAGATTGATTTTTAGATCTCTTTTAAAATTAGGTTGTGCTTAACTAATACAAATATGAAAAAATTAATTGTTATGATTTATAAGCAGGAATAAATAATTACAATATTATTAACAGCAAGGTCTGAGTTGAGCCAGAATAACCCCATACAGTCCTGTCATTAAAGTAATCTTGAACATTGTTATATCCCTTTTTCGACAAAGTCGCTTTAAGATGCTTTTTAAATTGCTAAAATGACAATTTCAAAATCTCCAGAGGTATCTTATTGTAGTAGAGAATGCACTGACCCTTAAAAGAATTGCTAACCTTCGCGAGTCTAAATCGGGGCGCACATAGTCTGTGATTATTTCTTAGGTTAATATTACAGCTATCGCTAACTTTGGAAAATGTTGTAAGGTTCTTGCGTACATACATTATATTTTCGGAAATAAATTGACTAGCTACTGTTAGTATGTCAATTTCTTTAAAAAGCTCTGATAAGGAGTCTCTTCGTTTTAAATTATAAATTGCTCGAATAGCTCTTTTCTGTTAAATAAAAATAGTTTGAATATCCGCTGCTTTCCCCCACAACAAGATACCATAGGACATCACACTATGAAAGTAACTAAAATATACTAGCCTAGATGTAGCCACATCCGTGCTTTGTCTGATGTTCCTAACAGCGTAAGCCGCAGAACTTAATTTACCAGCCATTTTATCTATGTGGGGTCCCCACTGCAATTTGCTATTTATGGTTATTCTAAGAAACTTCGTATCATTTACTAATTCTAACGTGCTGTTGTCTAATACTAAACTTGTCTCAACTTGCCTGACATTTGGAAGTGAGAATTTGATACACTTGGTTTTACCAGATTTTAATAATAAATTATTAACTGTGAACCAATTCAAGGTTAAAGACAATACACCATTAACATCATCAAAATCTCCTTTTTGCCTTTCAATTTTGAAGACCATTGAAGTATCATCAGCAAACACACTATGTCAGTTAATTTCTCCACCATGAAAGGCAAATCGTTTATATATATACCAGGAATAAGAAAGGGCCTAATATGGAACCTTGTGGAACGCCAATTTTAACACACGATCCATCAGATTTTACGCCGATAATTTCTGCCTTTTGTATTCTATTGCTTAGGTATGATCTTAGTAGATCCAACGCTTTATTTCCGTAATGATTTAATTTAATTAATAGCGTATTATGATCAACACAATCAAACGCCTTCGACAGGTCGCAAAAAACTCCGATAGCATCCTGTGCGGCCTCCCATGCAGAATAAATATGAGATATAAGGGTAATACCTGCATCCGTAGTCGACTTACCCCTAGTGAAACCGTTTCTTCTTTTCATTTCATTTTAACTGTGTTCAGAAACTTACAGTTTCTATTTGCTTCGTGATGCATTCGCAACTTCTCGGTCCTTCAACTTCAACTTCAAAATATATATTTCAAAATAGATTCTTACGAAGTTTTTTGAACATCTTCTATGTAATGCAAGAAAAACTACCAACCATCCGACCAATATCAAGTTCAAGTTCAAAGATTTTTATTCATAATAGCACAAAAATTGAGACTTAATGAACGTCATAACATAATGAAGCATGAATAATAAAACATAAAGTAGGTACCTAATTATTAGCTCTGGTTTAATGCCAGATATAGGTGTCTTGTAAAGTCATTAATTTTGTAGCAGGCCTTTGTGTACAAAGTGTGTGCTTTACACATATTTTTATTGGGCTTCAGTTAAGTTTTGTATTTCTTGCGAAATTTTATTGTAGAAGCCTATACATTGTCCCATAAAAGAACTTCTAACTTTTGTGAGTCTGAACATTGGAAAAGAAAGCTTATGTTTATTTCAAGTTTGCTATCTGTCAAAGCGACCTCTACAACTTCCACCGTTCTCTGTACTCTTCGCTCGTGGGCCTAGCTTATGTCTTATGTTGCCAATATTTCCTACTGCCTCATCTCTCCGCCAAAGCAGAAGTTTTTTTAACTACTATTTTTAATCATAGCAGTATGATTTAGCCAGTCTTTGATATATGCTTTTGTTGTGATGAGAACTACAGATAGTTTGCATCTGCAGTTGTGTTTCTTAATACTTACGTAACTTCGTCCCCGCAACGAATGACAGATTTATTCTGCGTATGGAGCTTCCAGTCTTAATTAATCTCAAGCCGCCAAGAAACTTTACATCAATACCAATCAAGACCCCTGTCAGGTAAGGAAGGTAAAAAAAATGTATCAAACTGCAAATAAATCAAGTTGACCCCAAAATATCTGTGAGCGAATTCTGTTCATTATCGGATTGTTCGCGAAAAAAGGTTGCAAAGTGTAAATAAAGTTATACGAGAGGGGGTTCCGTAGCAGCCTAGTTCGGGACCAGAGATAATGTACCCATGTGCTTGCTTGTGAAGTTGCACTGCACGGTTCTGGTAAATGGCTTGTCTGTTCTACATATAATCTTCATAAATAAATGGCAACAAATATAAAGATCACCAAAATATTTTTTTCCTACCCAAAATGGATAAATGAACACCAAAAGTTGCAAAAAATATCAGGGCAAAATACTGTGATAGCTTAGGTGAAGGGTAAAGGGGGTGACCGAAGCGAAGCCCCCTTTATCCTTCGCGTTAGGTTGAATACGTAAGAACAACAAAAAATACTTAAAACATAAACTTAAGTACACAAAACATAAAAAGAAGTTTGGTGATCATTTATCCAAACACAACTTAGTGGACATTTATCAGTTCTGGCAGTCATTTAGAATTTATTAGTAGTAAAATAGGTGCGTTTTTGGTAATCGTTTGAACATAAGCCAAATAAAATTATGGGCATATTATGATTATGATAAGATGCTAACCTATATAGTTAAATGGATGACAACGAGATTGTAATGGCTGCTTTTTATCTCAAAATGAAAAGCAGGGTACGGTCGACACTGTGACCCAAAAAAAAACTCTACACCTCAGCAGGCGCCAGCGGACCCCTAAAAAAGGCCTATTAAGGTCACGATTGCCGGTTTTTTTCACATTATACACCCGTTCTTGCTCAGAATGTAATTGTTGAGCGTTCATTGTTCTTTAAGGAGAGATAAGGGCAACAGGCCTTTTGTTTAATAAACTTAATTAAAGTTTTGCAAACTGTTGAAACTGGCTCCCACGATAGCGCTGCGGTGGTTTTCGGATGTTTTTTTTTTGTTGGGATCTAGGGATTGGCATAATTTTACTGCCTTACTACAAAATGTTAAGCGTTGTTAAAGACATGTTTGTGAGAGTGAAAAAAAAAACAGTGCTCCTTGATGCTATTTTTTTTTTTAAACATGTCATAAAAGGCATGACTTATGCCGTGTTTGATATTTCTTGTAGTGAAACAGGTACCGTGTCACCACAAAAAATAGTAAACAGCGTTTAACCTCAAAACAGACGTCAACTCTCATACGTTTTTGCTTTTAAACAAATGGTTCAACCGTAGTTTATTTTTTTGTGGTAAGGCCATGTTTTCGATGAATTGGTTAATTCTGAGTTGATACCTACCGTACGATTGCTGCTGACCCCACAGCAGGAACCAGAAACAGTGACGTCACAAACATGTAGACAACCATGGTTTTTTCCTCCCCAGCCGTGATTCGAACCCAGTACTTTTCGCTTGGGAAGCACAGCTCCGACCGCTACACCACAGAGGTCCTCAAAAACATCATTATAAAATGAAAACAGCTCGTATTTTGCACATAAACCTAGACGTAAAGTCCCGTTCAATAGTTAAGTCACCCAAACTTATAAATAATCATGCAGACAGAATTCATGCCTATAGGTCGACAACCCCACCGATGTGCCACCCCCGCCCCCGCCCCCCACGCGGGTGACAGGGGTAAGTGCATGGGAAAGGAAGCGACGCAGTATTACTGATATATACTCTCATATTCAATTATTATAAAAATATTACGATAGCTAGTAGTACCTACTTTACGTTACGCTATGTTACAATACTATTACTATCATTCATTTAATTAAGCATTAATCCATGTTGAGATTAGAAATTAACATAATTCTTGGTGATTTTAGAGGTGGAACCCCTCCCCTCTGGGGGAACCCCCGGCTAGATTCGCATTATTATTTAGAAATTGTTTTAGCTCCGGCTACTACGGCGCATAAAAAACACTCTAGAGTTTATCCACACGACTGCCTAGGAAGGACTGCCTAGAGAGTAGGGCGTCCCGATTCAGATTTTCTAACACTTTTGTGAAACTACTAACTTGCCCACGTCTTTAAGTTGTAAAACATCCCCTTCCGCTAGTTTCAACACCAATTTCATTTATAAATGTGCTAACTAAACCAGCCTAACTTTAGTAATTTAATCATTTTGTCAAAGGTCTTTCGTTTCATTTTGTTTTATTTCATAAACTTAAACTAAAGGAAAATATAACAATAAATTACAATATACTAGGACTTAAACTAAAATAAAACACTGAATATTTTTTGTTACTTTTTATTAATCTAATCTCTAGACATACAAAATAACTTTAATTAATTCCTCGAAAGTATCTAAATGATTTATTTAAAATTTCCTCCTCCATGAGTACTCGCACAACCAATCCGTAAAAAAATGTTAAGATCTTTTTGACGGCACGCCTTTTTAACCCCCACCACTGGGATTAAATTTGCTGGGTGTGTGTCCCATCTGGTGCCACAAAATTATTGACGCCATCACTGTGATTCACTCATCTATAGGTATATCCATGCTGAGGAAGGCACATCTATGCTCTCCAATAATCTGTATGGATAATGGAGCCAACCTCGACATGTTTTTGTATGAGTGGTACCAATATTTCTGCACTCAGATCATTATCGGGACACACATTTCAGTCTATGATCATCATTGCCATCTTCCATCATCCCCAACACAAGCCTTCAATATGACCTCCCTCTGTTATATTTTCTCTTTCCGAACTTTAATTCGTCAATTTTAACTATTTTGTTAGATCCGCTAATCTTATTCTCATATTCCTGATGTTCCGTGTTTATACTGCAACAGTCTCCCTGCAGTAACTGTACATATCCGCGACTGTTCTTGCAGATAAAACGGATTCGTCCTCTGCTGCTATTTGCTTTTAAGCATCATTGTAGCTCAACTTCTCGCTGAATGCATAGATAAGTTGAAACACCAACACGACTGATAGGTGAACGTTTTCGAGCCATCTTCCAGCAGCACGGCTAACAGATTTCTTTCTGCAGTTGCTTTTGGCAACGGAACTTCCCGAACTGCGCTGCCATAGCCGTATAGGCCATAGGCCGACGATGGTAACTGAACTCCTTACTACGGGGAAGAGAGGGGATCTTTTCAGCAAACTCAATGCATTGCTGCTCCAAAAAAAAAGAAAAACAAATTAAAACAAATGTTGCTTTCTCTTCGGGTTCTGGTGAGTAGGTTCACTCTTTAAGCCAATTAATAAGCCAAAAAATTACAAAACCTTATTTTCTAAAAAACTAAGAATCTCTGCAATTATAAACTTTAAGTAATTACTTCTTAAATCGAGACGTATCTACAAAAAAACACGAAGCCCCAAAGTGACGGTCCATATTGTAAATTTTAGCCTTTGTACACATAACATAGGTTACTGACACAAAAATATTAACAAACTGTGCCTTTTCACATGCGATTCTATATAATTGTGTTCCAAGATAATTATATTACTTTATCGAGTTTTCTCAAATCGGCCGTGGCCTACCGGTTTTCGCGCTCCGTTGCGCGATCCTGTGGGTAGCAACATCTGGCAGAGACGGGTACTAGATGGGTGTCCGTTTCTTTGTGTTTCCGATGACTGTAGGTCCCGGCTACTATCGCTCCCTCGTGGCCCTTAAAGAGCAGATTGATGACTTCTGACAGTCGGGTTGGCCACTAGGCCCTCACCCCTTCGTCAAGCCGAATTGAGCCACAGATTAATAATCTAAGCCAGCTTGGAGGAGTGTTTATGGCTCAAAGTCAAGTCAAAGTCAAAGTCAAAGTACTTTATTACTGTAGATATTTACATATACTTAGCAAACGTAATTTTTTGCCTCTTTTCTACATTGGACCACTGTGGGAGAAGGAGGGCGTAGAAACTCCCACAGATTGATTTTTAGATCTCTTTTAAAAATAGGTTGTGCTTAACTAATACAATTATGTTTTATTTTATTTAATAAGCAGGCAATAATAAATAATTACAAAATTATTAACAGCGAGGTCTGTGTTGAACTAGATTAACCCCATACAGTCCTGTCATTTAAGTAATCTCGAACATTGTAATATCCCTCAATATTATTCATATCCTGATAAAGGCCCATGCCCCTCGGTGGGCACATATTATAATGAAGCAAGTTTTATGATTACCCGAATGGCCGAGTCGGCAGTGACCCTGCCTACAAAGCCAAGGGTAAATGGTTCGAGCCCCGGTGCCCCGTCGTTTGTGCCCGAGTCGTGGTTGTTTATCTATCTAAGTATGACATTTATCTATATTATGTTATGTATCGTTGTCTAGTACCCAAGATACAGGGAATCCTAGTTTGGGGCTAGATCAATGTGTGTAAATAGTGTCCAAGTTATTATTATGCATTGAGTAGAATTTGCTTCATTAATCTTTTGGTTAACCCGCGATTACTCCCTTAGGACAGTCTCCAGATGAATGTCGGCCTATACACCCTACAATTTACATAACCCTATACTTTTTAATATTCTTGCCATTTCCAGGTCTAAACTGCTTTTAATTCCTATCTGCGTTGGAGTGACAGCTACTAATTCACATCCAACTTCACATAAAGTACATTAAGTTGGTGGGCGTTTTAAGCAATGTTCGGATCTAGACTTGGTGCAGATTGAAATTAAATTAAATACTTTATTGGAAGTTTCAGAGAATTTTAAAATATTGTACCTAACAGTGGTAGAGTAACACTAACTCCCTAAGGCCCTGTTTCCCCTGTGTTTTAGAACGATTATCAAACATATCCGCAGATGAATATCAACGTGAGTCGCGCTGTCTTTCATTCCTCCAATGAAATATGATTGAATTGTATGATTGGACACTCAAGCCAATTTAATTTACAATAAAGTAAGGCAAGGTAGTTGTAAAGGTAAGTGAAAATTTCGACCAACTTGGAATAGTCGTTTGGGCGCGAAATGTTAACAAAAAAACATCGTACTATATAAGACATCAAAAATATTATCTTTTGCCCATTTGGGCTTTTCCTGAAAATTTTCCGTTTTGGAATAGTTCCGTGGAATAATGCCAAGGATAGTTTAATCTTATAGAATAGAAAATGGATGATTGAATTACTAGATAGATAGATAGATAGATAAATTCATTTATTCACTGAAAAGGTACACACACAGACACATAATAAAAAGAAATACAAAATAGAATAAAACCTGGAAGAACATAACACAAAACAATTTACAAATAAATAATCATTTTCACTATGTGGTATTGTGAATGTACCGCGACAATGAAATGGCCCTGACTCAGCAATGTCACAGACGAATCTGTGACGCTGGTATTCTGCCAGGGCCAAATACGGACGAGACAACAGTATGCACGAGTACACATTAAAATATACATTAGTATTAATTATTAATATAAAATTCCATTTATGACCAAAATGGAAACATAATAAAATATAACAAATAATTACATTGAAATTGAAATTGCATAAAGAGTGATATAAAAAAAAAAAAATTAATTAGATGGGATGTCAGTATTATGATTATTGGGATATTTTAATTGGGAAATTTAAAAATTGAGAATTAGTAATACAAATTAAATAGTCATTACTACACAAAATATTTTAAATTGGGAAGTAAGTGATGTAAAAATAAAGGTGGGTAGCAGAATAAATAAATTAAAAAAACAAAAATACAAAAACACAATAAAAATCAGTACTGTATGTTAGGAGCGTGCTGTTTCCTCGGCCTTTTGCTGCATTGTTAGGTATTTCCGGTAGGCACCTCTAAAACCAGCCTTACTAACCAGAGACAACAGTGGAGGTGGGATGTTGTTCCAGCATTTGGTAGCACGGTATTTGAAACTACCACGGAAAGCTGCACCTTTGTGACGTGGCATTGAGAGGAAAGGTGCAACACGCTGGGACAGACGCCAGGTAAGTTTATCGTATAGATATGAGGGTCTCCTAGTCCGTATAACCTCAAATAGTAGCGTAGAAAAATGCAGGTCTTGTCTAGCTTTCATTTTTAAAAGGTTTGCCTCGTTAAGAAATGGAGTGACATGTGTTCGAGGAGGAATCACGAAGCAGAACCGGGCACAGGCATTTTGTACTCTTTGTATGAGTTTTTGGGTTTTTCCAAACAGACACGATCCATATACCGTAATGCAGTAGTTTAACTTAGATAGTACTAAAGCCTCACTCAACTGTTTTCGCAGTTCAACGCTGAGAAGATCCCGGATTCTATAGAGAACTTTAAGCCTATAGAAACAGTTCCCTACTATCTCGAGGACATGCCCTTCAAATCGTAGTTTGTCATTGATGAGAAGACCTAGGTTGCGAGCCTCGCGGACCCGTGTAATGGCAATTCCATTCACCAGGACTTGTGGTTCATGCGCTGCTATTGCCTGTATTTGATTTTTTGAGCCCAGTATCATACACTTCGACTTGTTTGGGTTGAGCACTAAAGTGTTATTGGACGACCATTGCGATATACGGCCCAGATCCTCATTTAAAGCTTCCACTCCTATTCGGGGATCGCTTTCTACCGAGATATAAATTTGTAGATCATCAGCATATAAGTGATAATTACTGTTAACAATGCAACTAGTGATATCCGCACTGTATATTATAAAAAGAAGCGGCCCAAGTATGGATCCTTGTGGGACACCTCTATCCAGGGTGGCTAGCCGCGACTGCATCTGAGACCCGTCTGCCTTGTCCAGCACAACCCGTTGACTCCGATTGCCAAGGTAGCTATTAAACCAGTCAATGGTGGAAGCGTCAAAGCCATAGAAAGCTAGCTTAGACAACAGAAGGGGAATGTTAAGAGCATCGAAAGCCCTAGAAAAGTCCAAGAGAGCAAGTATGGTGCCCCTACCCTGATCCTGAGAGGACAAGACATTATCCACTACGTCCAACAGTGCTGATGCAGTACTACGCCCCTTTCTAAACCCAGATTGTCGCTCGGGCAGGATATCATTACTCTCACAGTACTTATAGACCTGGTTATAAATTACTCTTTCTAAAATTTTTGATAGGTAAGGTAGGATGCTTATTGCCCGAAGGTCGCTAACGTTTACTGGGTTGTCAATTTTAGGGATGGGGCGGATATTCGCTGACTTCCATTGAGCTGGAAAAGTAGAAGAGGCAATAGACCTATTAACAATTGCGGTTATTACTTTAAGGGTACGAGGTAAAGTCAGTAAGATCATATCCTCAGTAATACCATCTGCACCTTTCGCATTCGAACTTATAGAAAGGATCGTTTTAGCTACACAATTCTCATCCACCTGGTCCAACGAGAACACAGCCTGACAGTATCTGTTAAATTCAAAATGGGTTAGACGTGATAGGGTGACCGTATCAGCGCCAGGAACATTCAAAAAATTGGCGCTGATTTCATCTGGATCATTAAAATGTTCGGGCAAATCACAATTATTTTTAAAGTTTGGTAAAATAGTTCCTTTAAGATTTTTCCACAGTTTCTTTGAGTTATTAGCATACTTGTTGATATGCTGCTCAAAATATGCCTTCTTCTCACCAAAAATAGCGGCGTTAACAAGATGCTTCAGTGACTTATAATACTCCCTATCCTGCTCCGATCTTGATTTGCGATAACAGGCATGCGCTTGATCACGCAGCCGCATCATCAAAAGTATGTTGCTAGTAAGCCAAGGTGTGGGTTTGCTCCCAATTCTAGTCCTAGTTAAAGGAGCATGTTTATCGTATAGCACTAGGAGGTGCCTTCCAAAACGTTCAACCATTTCATCAACTGATGCACATGTTAATACATCCATCTCCCAGTCGACGTGATCAACATCAGAATTAAAATCTACTAAATTTATTTTACTGATCGGCCTGACCACTTTATACCGCCTCCGAATTTTTTCCTTTTTGATTTTTAATGTAACCATAACCATTACATGACCCTGTTGAGGAACATTAAGTAAAGAAACGTTCGATACAGACGCATTTGTGCAGACCAAGTCAAGCAGTGTGGCACTATGAGATGTGAAATGCGTTGGTTCGGTGACAACATTTGTAATATCCATGCTTTTCAGAAAATCATTCAGACGTAGCGTTGCACTATCAGCAGTATTCAAAATATCTATATTAAAATCACCTAAAACTACTATTCTATCGTAATTAGAGAAGGCTGTAATTGAATCTGTTAGGGCGTCGAGAAAGTCATCCACCTTAACCCATTCAGGACGATATGCAGTACCAATAATAACCCTAGTCGACTTGACGTTTATTGAAATCCACAGTTGTTCGATGTGAGTGGTGGGAGCTGGGTGTGGACACGTACGCGCAGCCACCCCGCACCTTACATAAAAACCCACTCCCCCCCCCAACCCACGCCTGATGTGTAACGGCCGCGGCAAATGCCTCAGTCTGTAACCCGGAACTTTAGGCGCTTTGCCTTCCTGACCAGACAATAATATGGAAAATGTGTGATGCTATGTTGCATTGCAATAAACATTAACATCCATTTGCAGGCACATTCAATGCTTCTGGCCCCACACTAGGTTACACTATAGCGTGGGAACCAGAAACAGTTTTTTTTCTGTCTTCCCAGCCGTGAATCGAACCAGGGACCTCTCGCTTGGCAGGCTGAAACCGCAACGCAATGATGCCTTCAGTTAAACACCCGAACGCGTCCATGTCATAATTGCTTGCGCCCGTGCCGCCCCGGGCGACATCTAGTGGCTACCGACCGAACTACCGGCGCTATTTGTAATAGAAAATTTATAATTGCCCTGACTGATTAGCGGTGGACTTGTCCCCTGTTACGTGGGGCTATCCATGCTTAGTAGTGTATAGAAGAATTTTCCGAAATAATACTATAATAATGATTATACTATATGATTATATTATACTATATTAATGATTATAGTATAAAAATCGTATAGAAAAAAGAAATCGTGCGAAAAAACGCGAATGGAAAAATATACAAGCTAAATATTATTTCGGAAAATTCATCTATAGTTACACTCGATTCAGGTAAACATGTTTAGCTGTCCAGACCTGTCAAATCTACGCTACGTCATTAGACGTCATATCGACTTGTCACTTACAACGATGGACTAAAGATTCCCATATCTATAGAAAGAAAGAAAGAAATATTTATTATAAGGACAGTGAACACAATACAATTACAACACAGACACAAAACACAGGGATGAAAAATGGCGATGACACATGATTTAAAATGAAATGACAGTCGTGGTGTGCCACTGTCATTATAAATGGCGTCTGACTCAGCATTATGCTGAAGGCCAGGCCTTCAACGCTGATTTTCAGTCAGCGCCAATCGTAGACGGCGACGCATATTATTTAGGATAGATTTAAATCATGGGAGTTTCGTATCAGGATGCTAAATTTGGCTCACATAACCATCTGAAGAAACTGGATACGAGTTTAGTTTTTAAATTTGGGAGATTTCTACATATAAATTTAACGTCATGCGTATACCTTGTGGCACAAGCGCAACTATGAACTATCTACCCGTTCATTTCAAGTTTGCCGTGGCTGACCGTTACAATATTGAATTTATCGTTTCCTCCCTCCCCTCTCCCCCGCACCGCACTCAAGCGAGACCCGTACCGATACCAGTGCGTGGAGTTTGGGGAAGAACTCTCATAAAGGACTAAATGAAAATCTTCAAACCGTACCAACGGTTATTTTTATTGACGGTCATTAAAAAACAACGTTCTATTGTATATTTATTATATAGTGAATTTCGTGTGTTGATTAAACATTATTTTTGGCGTAAAAAAATAATTACGAAAAAAATACTTGATTGACGGGACTTTGCTCCATCGATTAAAATGATTGAATGATTGAAGAAGCTCTCCGCGCGATGAGTGCCACGTTTACTGACTGTTGATTTAAAAAAGCAAGCGTGTGTCTACTTCGGTGGCAAGTTTGGCGTTGTTTCAACTGGGTAATATGTATTGTTTGCATCATTTTATAGTAGATTTGGTCTCCCTTCTACAAAGTTCAAATTAATAATATTGACAGTGTGCAAAACAAAATGCTTAAGATTTTGTCATTCCGTTTTTATACGAGTAATTCTCTTCTAAATTATGACCAAAGATTGAACTATTTTAAACTCACCTCCCTCGAAAACCGAAGAAAGATACTTGATCTTAAGCTTCTTCACAAAATCGATTCCTCTTTTTTGCTTAACAAACTTAATCTCAACTGCTTTACTCGTTATTACAGACCGTTTTACCTTCACATTTACCGGAACAATATTTGTTACTACAACCTCATCTCAAGAATGTGACGTTTGTACAAAGGTCACTCCAGTGAATACCTAGAACTTGATATTTAAGAAATTTATTAAATTAATTAACTCTGCCCTGTCCCAGCCATCTTCAAACAATTAGAATTAGATTTCTATTATTTTTTATATGTTTGATCAATAAATCATGTAATGGAATTATAAACACACTAAATTAAGTTTTACTATGTACTTTGGGCTACAGTCCAACACAAAGAACTGTAATGAATTATAGTCTCAAATGGATGTATTCTGTTTTGTGTACTTATAGTAAATTAAAAAAAAATATAAAGTGATGGCTACAGTTTTTTGGTATGCACGTGAGGTAATCGATATTGAATACCTAGCGAAGGGTAAAACGACTAATAGCAAATATAATCCCAATTTATTGGACCAATTCAACAAAAAATACCTGACAAACGACCGGCCAAAACATTTGGATAAGAAGAAAATCCTCTTCCACCAAGACACACACGAGTGCATACCTGTGCAATTGCGATTGCCAAATTCCATGCCTTACGGTATGAGTTGCTTTACCCACCATATTTAGCCCCTTGCGACTATTTCTTGTTCTCAAATATAAAAAAATGGCTCAATGGGAAAAGATTGGCCCCAGCGAAGAGAATATGCGCGAAACCAATGCCTATTTTGAAGGGTCGCCTAAGTAGTATTTTATAGAAGGCATCGAAAATCTAGAAAAACGCTGGATGAAGAGCATTCAGTTAGAAGGAATTTACATTGAGAAAAAAAAATAAGAATTGTTAAATAAAATTTACTCCTTGCTAAATTTATACCAGACTTATATTACTCCGCCCCTCGTAGCATCGCTTCTTACGTATGAACGTGTGGCTGCGTGTCGCTGGCGATTATTGTAATAGAGAATTATATTAGTTTTGTTTAAAGTTACTATTATTGTTTGTTGTACCTGTTGTCTGTGTGTTGTACAAGTCACATTCCTCGCCTATAAGTATATACACAGGAAGCGGACTCTCTTTATTGTAGACTTAGAATACTTATAACTTATAACAAGAGGGTATATTTGCATACATTGTTACCTATACACTATTTACATTCGTCGTGAACAAAATAATTATTTTGAACAAGAAATTTATTTAATTATCCACTACCAAGTACATTTTTTTGTCAATGGTACGAATAGCTGTATTCATGAAGCCTTTGGCGTCATTTTGTAGTGGTCGGCCACGGCAAACTTGAAATGAATGGGTGTGTACCTACATACAGGGGCTCAATTATCAATATAGTATTTGGCTGTCAGTCTCCATACAAACTAGGCGCCCCACCGACAAGCATTTTGCGCCCTTCGGAGCACTCGCTAAGCTATTAACAATTGCAGGAAAATGTATGAGAAATGTACGGTTTAGATAGGGGAGGAACAATTGGGGGGCAAATCAGAAATTTAAATAAAGCTTTAAAACTGTGTCCTGTGATATGTTTAATGTAAGAACTTGTTGCCAGGATCTAAAATATTATTTTTTTCATAAATTTTAAATGCTTGACTAGAATTATTTAAGAAAAGGGCAAAAAGAGAGGGACACTACTGATTCTAAAACTTAAACTGGTTACTAGCAGGGCGACCTACATACTTTGGGAGATGCTAAAAAGGGTCAATCCATGCGTCAAAATATTTTAAACACTGTGGTTTATCCTAAACACACATCAAAAAAAAGTCATTTCATTGGAAAATGCACAAAATAATAGCTTATAAGAAAAGAGGTTAATCGTTTAAAATCGTGAACAAAAATATTCTAGTGTACTTTCGTCACTTGTGCCTTCCGTACCGTACACACCTAACTGCCCTGAGTTAAAATGTTCTTTCATGGCGACTTGGCTTAAATTAAATCTTCTCCTCAACCTGGCTGTTTAACTCGGTCTTCGACTTGCTTGTGATTCGGATCGTGAGATTTTGACGGTTTTTCCGAAGAACATGCCGACATCCTTATATGTTACGGGTTTTGTCAAGGTAATTCCAAGTATGTGCAGCATTAACTAGGTCGTCGAGTGCCAGATGTTCCTGTGCTTGATGGTGCTTAAAGGCGACAAAGAAAACACTGGCTCGGTGCAAAGACGAAATACGGATTTGGGTAGAAGGATTTGAGGAAGAAAAAAAAACTTACACCATGGCCTGCAAGGTTTCCAGATCTAACCTCAATAGATTATTTCTTATGGGGACACATGAAGAGTATTGTGTACCAAGATGGTTACCCTTTCGCAAATGAAGAAATTTTGAAGCAAATAATTATGGACGCATCTGAACAAATAAGGAGGCAGCTCACCTCACTAGAGTGAATTGAGATATACTTATCCTGGGGCCATATATAGGACATAATTTGTCTAGCTTTTCATTAATGTACTTGTGAAATTATAATCTGTGAACAATAAATATTTATGTTTATGCAATATTATAAAATATAAGCAAGTAAGTATAAGTAAGTGAGTTTTTTTTCTCTTACTTACATATTTGTCACTTACAAAATATTAATTAACCCATTGTTTAAAGCACCGCTTATCTTGGAGTCCGCTAACTTATCGACTTTGTCGCCTAGTTTTTCCAAGAATAATAAAAACTTTCTTTGAATATTGTACCTTTTTTAATTAGCCAGAGAAGTAGAGATATTTTTGATATTGTTTGCACAAACAGTAACTACTTTTTTTTTTTTGGTGATTCTACTATAAAGTCAAAACATGTAATAAATTATTTTCCGCTTAAGCATGTTTTTTGGGGGTATTTTTTGTTGTTCTTTAATATCATATTTATTATGTTTGTTTACCTAAAACCAGCAAATTGTTTTACGATAAAAAATACAAAATGCCAAGAAGTTTCGAGCGGTAAAGTTAAAATAATTGTACTGTAAATTATGATTAGTTGTTAAAATTTAACCGCCTTCAAAAAAAGATGAGATTGTCAATTCGTATAGTATCGGGAGACAACACGCTACACCATCGCCCTTAGCGGCGAATTAAACATAAACATAAACATTTATAGACAAGCCCACTGGCACATATGCCGGTCTGAATATGAATGCGAGGAATTAGATTTTACTAATATATCTATAGAAAAGATATTTGAAGTAAGTGGTCTCCTAATCAGACAATTAAACATGATTGTCATTTGTATGTACAGGATACCAACACCAGCAAATGTAAATATATGTCTTGACAGACTCGATATTTTGTTAAACCAAATTTACGATAGCAAGAAAACAATTATTCTCTGTGGTGATTTTAACATTAATTTCCTTGTTGAAAGTAAACCACTGACCCGCTTAAAGAACATAATATTTAACTATAATATTGACATACACATAAAAAAAACAACTCGCCTTGGAAATTGTATTGAAAACATTTTAAGTAATGCAGCCAATGTTGTAGGTGCGACATATGAACTAAGAATATCTGACCATAACACAGCACAGACTATTCAATTTGACAGATCGGTTCCCAAAGACATGTTTTATCCTCGTCAACAATTACAACGAGGAAAACATACAAAAATTTCAAAAGTGCTTACAAGATATCACTTTTTCAGACGTTATTAATCAAACAAATGTGGATAGAGCATTTGAAAATTTTCATGATTTATTAATATTATTCCACAATCTATGTTTCCCAATAATTCGAATTAAAAAGACCCCCCAGAAACATACAGTAAAATGGATAACAAAAGGAGTAAAAAACTGTTCTAGAACAAAACGTAAATTAAAATATGAGTACTATTCCAACAAATCACAAACAGCAAAGGAATCGTATAGAAGCTATAGTAGAATACTGAAAAAATGCATTAGACTATTGCAAAAGACATCTACGGAGAAATATATTCAAAGCTCAAAGAACAAGTGTAGAGCAACATGGAATATAATAAATAGTAAGTTGGGCAAACATAAAACAAATAATGAAATACATGCCATTCAAGAAAACGATACTATTCTTAAAGATGGTAGAGAAATAGCGAATTCATTTAATAATTATTTTATAGATATTGTAGCTCAAGACCCTTTAAATAATATCAATACTATCAAAAGTAAAAACCAACATAGTCATATTTTAAGTAAAAGTATTTTTTTGGAACCAACATGTCCTGAAGAAATATATAAAATAATTATGTCACTACGAAATACAAACGCAGCAGGATTTGACAAAATTAATACCAAAATCTTGAAAGCGATTGCTGTCTCTATTTCAAAACCATTATCATTTATAATAAACCTCTCAATAGTGCAAGGTGTTTTCCCAGAAAGAGTCAAATTCTCCATTGTGGTCCCCTTATTAAAGAAAGGCTACAAGACTGACAGAGGAAACTATAGGCCAGTTACACTTATACCAGTAATATCTAAAATTATAGAAAAAGTTATCTACAAAAGACTCATTAATTTTTTAAATAAAAACAACATTCTCGCGCCCCAATACACATATAAACATCCAGGACCTCAGGTTTTTTTTCTGTTACCCCCAACAGCGGATCGAATCCGGGACCTCTCGCATGGTAGGCAGAGCAGATCCTAAGCGCCACAGAGGTCGACACCCTTTACATTAATACGCGATATCCCTAATTGAAATTTTTTTTTTTCGTAATTAGTTAAGTTTTGACTCATTTTAAGAATAGCCAGAAGGTAAAAGAGGTGTGTACTTGATAGAAAAGAACATAGCTTAACTAATAATGATGCTCTAACACTGAGCTGTGGCGGCAATAAAGTGAATCTTGTAGGAGTCGCATTTGACATCTGTCAACAGTAGGATAGGAGCTATGTATGCGTCAGTCTGCTTCTCCTTCTCCTTTGTATTCTTGGATGTTTATATTGTACGTGTCATCGCTATTTCTGGTTCCCACGGCACAGGGTACCCTAGTGTGAGGCCGGGAGCAATGTATGTGCCTAAATGTAAATGTTTATGTGTTGACAGCCGCCAAATGCTACTGGCTCCTGGCTGGCTGAAGATGGCTCCACATTACGTCGTTTTCATTCGTCAGAAAAAATATCTGTTGCATGACGATGACGTAGCCTGGATTTGCCGCTAAAGTCATGTCTTCCTTATATGGTACCTTGAAAAAGATGAATACAAGGAATACGGAAATGCGGATAACTCCTCAAATTAAAATTCCATTACCTAACCTTACTTAACTTACCAGGTAAATTGGAGCATAAAAGGTATCACCATAATTTTCGCATATTTGTCTTACCATAAAATGTCAGAATGTATCGTAGTTTCTCAGTTCTTAATTATCCGAATGTCTTTCTCTCTGTACATCGCGTCTTAATATTTTCATTAAAAATTCCAAAGGTAAACAAATTCCAATAAAACATTTTAACAGAATTGTAGTAATGTCTGTCCAAACATTAGCAGATTTGAGCATCCTATATTAAAAGGTCTGTTAAACTTGCTATTTGAAGATCCGCGTATTCTGCTAACGTTAAATATAACTCGACGATCGAAGTTTAGATTCAGAAAAAGGTTTTAGTACAAAATGTTATTAAAATTACAATGGGAATAATTTTAAAGTCAAACGGTTTGGGCGGTTGTGGCCTTAGGTAGTCGACCCTACATGCACACTGAATTTTTGACGATAAACTGGCACTGATTAAAAACTATATTTTGATGTACAATCGAATTCAACGACGTGACGAGGTCAACGGTGTAGGAAGCAGGAATAATAACGTGTCAAAAAGTATGCGAATCGAACTGTCAGTTACAGTTCAATGACATACGGTTTATTTTATCTGAACTCGAAAACTTTTTCACTCTTGTTGATTCCTGCTTGAGCCACTGAGTGATACTAGAATGGGCAGTGGACACAAACATTCTGAAGAAGAAGAATAATATATGATGACTCGAAATCGCCGATCGAACTTGTCACGTGTCTCGTTCGTTCCAAGACATTTCCTAAAATTCTGGAATACTTCCCTTACAATTTGACCAATTTGGTGCCACCAATCATCAGTAGACAAAATTGATAGAACTTACTTACTAAGTATCAATCCATTTATTGTCATATTTTTTATGAAATGTGCTTCCAATCAGGGTTCAACAATCCGGGCCAAACACGTCCAACCACAATCCCTACCAAGTGTTACCGAGCGAAGGGCGTAAAGAACTCATTTTATTTGTCCTCAGGACAGTTATATCCTCTTCATAGAGGACGATTAAGGACTGAGATGCACTTAAAGGGACCGACAACGGACTATTTTTAGGCTTTATTAAACCTTGGGTAGGGTTGGTGAAAATGGTTTGGCTTTTTTATCTATCGGTTATAAAGGCGTTTGGCGTTTAAAAATGAGCACGATTACCACTACCACCCCGTATGGGAAAAGGCGTGACGCTATGTTATGTTATGGTGAAGGTGTTTAAACTGACCTGATATTAATCATTTATCTACATAACCAAGTTTTTTTAATTAGTTAATTTTGTAGTATCGAAATAAACAGTAGTTTTCGGACGGTGAATTTATCAGGTGTTCAGTGTTCAAAGATATTATGTGTACAACCAAATTACGTATATAAAATCCTTCAAACCAAATGTGACTTAGAAACTGTTGAAATAAAAGAGACATATCACTCAGTTGACACTCTACACAAGGTATCTTTTTTTACACATTTATTTCAATCCAATCCTGATTCGTCCAACTTCCAGTCTACAAATTTGTTGTTAAATTTAATAATTATATTAATGAAAACCAATAATAAATTTTATGCAGGTATTCATAATAATGCGTTGTCAGACATTAACGCAAAACTTTAAAGTAAGTAGTTATGCAGATATTCAAAAGGGATTCTGATAACAGTCGGTATGTTTTTAACAATAACAATAAAATATTTATTGATAAAATTTCTCTTCCAGAGAATGTTAGGTTTTATTGAGAATACTTTGAAATCTAAACAAGAAGGCAGGTTTTTATTATCATGTGTTACGGCATGGAACATTCTGTGAATTCTATTTCACAGATAGAGGTAAGAATAAGTTTGTAGGAATATAGATAAATACTAATAAAGGATGTGAATTTTTGTAGTAGTATGTAAGGCTGAGGCATGAATCAGAATCAGAATATTGAATATAAATAAATAAATAAATAAATTATTATTGAATATAAATAAATAAATTATCTTATTCAACGTCAAAATTAAATTTACTTATAACTACAAGTCAATTTTTAGGGTTCCGTACCCAACAGGTAAGAACGGAACCCTATTACTAAAACTTCGCTGTCCGTCCGTCCGTCCGTCCGTCCGTCTGTCACAAGGCTGTATCTCAAGAACCTAGCTAGCTAGAAAGTTGAAATTTTCACAGATTATGTATTTCTGTTGCCGCTATAACAACAAATACTAAACAACAGGATAAAATAAATATTTAAGGGGGCTCCCATACAACAATACCACATACAAACTTATGGATGCAACTGGTTACGTACATGGAGTGTGAAAGTAACCGCACCAATAACTTTGTAAACAATATTTTGCTGTGTAAAATCCAAACTATTCACTCCACACCATCGCTCCCATTGAACGGTGGTACGGAACCCTTCGTGCACGATTTAGACTCGCACTTGACCGTTTTTTTTATATAAACAAAAGACTACACCTTTTCGGAGGGTGGGCCTCGGGGTTAAGAAGAAACGGCAAGAAACTCCCCCATACCTTCTTTTTAAAAAAGTGACTTCACAACAGGTTCTGGTTTCGGTCTAAGGAAATTCGCCGGCGAGTGATAGACAAGTCTATCAAGTGGATCAAGATCCATCGCCCCCCGTCGAATTTCTGTGCGCTGAGATGGTATGGACCATGCAGTTTTGTCATCTAAGTATTCCTTAATACTATAATAGGACTTTCTTATCAGCTCATTTTTAACATAATTTTTGAACCTCTTTTCAGGAAGGAACAATGATTCCTGTGGTATTTTATTGTAGAAGCGAATACAGTGCCCCATGAATGATGTGCCTACTTTACTTAGTCTATAGAATGGTAGTGCTAACCTATTTCTATTTCTAGTGTTGATTGTATGGCTATCACCTACAATTTTAAATAGAGCTATGTTTTTTTTACATGCATGATATTCTCGTATATATATTGAAAGGTAACCGTAAGTACATTAATTTCTTAGAATTTTTCTCTTAATGATTTGTACCATTTTTTTGTATGTACCATTTTTTTTAATCTAGCCTTTGGGATGTCCCACTGTGGGGCAAAGGTCTCCTTCTTTTTCGTCCGCACTTCCCAGGTCGGTGCCACCTCCGGCCAGCGCGACAAAAACTTGTCCAGCTCGTCCCGTCATCTCCATTTAGGCTTTTTTTTTGGAGGGGAAACAATGGAATTACCCATGCCCAGGAGTCAGACCTCCCTGCTATGTACGGGTCCCCACATATGGAGCGGGCATCAGCTCGTGTGGTATACGGAATAAAAACAACCCCTTTGTGTTTACAGTTATCTATATATGATTTTACTGTGAGCCATGGTCACAGAATATTTAGCCATGGTCTCCATTTAGGCCTGATCTACTCCTATACGTACCAATGAGATAAGTAATTTATCTTAACTCTTTCGCGGACGGTAACTAAACGTTTTGGGCACTATAATTTTGTATGGGAAAAATATAAATGCTAGAGAAGTAGTGTCTATTTTCAGGTACTTAATTTGCATAGAATGCTATAGAATTAGAACGGTATAGCAGTGAACTGAAGGAGCAAGCTGGACAGAACTATC
Organism: Argyresthia goedartella; assembly: GCA_949825045.1. NCBI lineage: Eukaryota > Metazoa > Arthropoda > Insecta > Lepidoptera > Argyresthiidae > Argyresthia > Argyresthia goedartella. The sequence goes on from OX463818.1 coordinate 6,889,589, forward strand.
TTCCGTCTTGTTCGCTCCTTGCTATTTTTTCTATGGGTGCAAAACCCTGTGGAAGTACTCACATCGACACAAAGAGTACGGCTATCTGTAACTGAAATGGAAATGCGAATTGTATGGAAGTTCCGTCGAAAACAGCCGATCCAAGAACGAATTCTATAGCATTCGGGTAAATAAGAGTTTTTCATTGAGGACTTCTACAGCATTCGCTGACCACGATAGTGTCAAGGGGTGAACAAGGCCTTGATTGAGCACAGACGAAGGAACCAAATAGTCGTCGCAACGCATCGGAGCGGACTGACCGCACCGCCCCGCCGAGCCCCCAATTATTTAAAATATTAATTAATTCGTTCAATAATAACTTAAAAAATAAAATAAAACGTACGTGTTTTTTAACCTTTTTTGCTTGTTAGTTTAATATAGACAACTGATTTTGTCTCCGAGGGAATTTACTTACGTATAAGAATATATTTTTCTGTAAGATGCAATGAAATGTCGTCACAGGCTTCAAAGTATCACTTTGTCTGTGTTTATGAACAGGCTAACCAGCTGAATTATATTTTAATTTAACCCAAGTTATAAATGTAACGAAAAAGTAGCATAACATATTTGTTTTTTGAGTGGTGTATTTTTTTATTTCATTACACATTTTTGAGAAAAATACTTATACATGCCTCTGGCCGTGAAAAGGGCTTGCCGGCTTAGTATCACTATCCGGTCTCCCTACGGTCGGCCGTTTATACCTACCTACTCAGCCGGCAAGCACTTCTTTCCCGGCGTCTGCAGTGATGTACTATTCCATGAAAGTTCAGCTTTAATAATCCCACATTTTTCTCTAATAGTTTGGCCTGACGCTTATTTAAACATTAAGTACAATCGAACCATCTGAATCATGACCCACCATAAGCTTGTTTTGCTAAACCCCTTAAATGCAAGTAGGTCGAAATTCGCTTGAAGGTTTATTTCCTTGGTAACGAACTTGTTATCATTTGATTAGACACTGAAATTTACATAGATCTTGCAAATTTGAAAGTTTCAAACGAATTATCAGGCAAATGGGTCATGATTCAGTTGGTTCGATTGTACATAATCTGACGTTCAGTGTTTCAGATGACACGTTAAGCAGTAACTTGGTAATAGTAGTCAGTCATAAAACCCCTCGTTCAACCCGCACTGAGCCAGCGTGATAAAGAATGGCTTAGTCTCTCTCGTATCCGGGTAAAGGCCTTTGCCTTTGGTGGGGACGTTAATTGGCTGCATTTATTATTATTATTGTTATAAGTAAGACTTTTTCTCATTACGACTGACAGCGGCCGACTGTATTGCTTCAACTTTCTAAGGAAATAAGATTACTTGAGATTTGCACTCTCTAAACTTGCTGACATTAATTTGAAAAACTATAAAATAAATACTGTATCTGAGTGAATCACGCTACACACAAACCTCACTGGTTTAAGTGGTGTTCAAGCAGGTAACTCTGTTTGTTCTTCTTTAGTCATTAAATAAATAAGAATGATTGACGGCGCTCACTAGTAAGAACTAATACGTTTGTTTTAGGCCGAATGATAGGTACAGTACGCGCCAACATTTTAACCCCTGGGCGAGCTGTGACCTCCCTTTCTCGCAAAGGATAAAGTGAGGTGAGAGAGAGAGGTCACAGTTCAATCGGACCCAAAAAAACTTGACGTGAACTTTACCTCAGAAGTGAAAAAAATCCCCTTGTAGAGCATATCTAAGAAACGGTGTCACCAGTTGTTAGAAACGTTTAATTCACATTATTTATAGCAACTATCATATTAATTGCTCGAATGCCTACCGATTAAGGATAAAGGGTAATAAAATACCTCGAATTCTCAGTACAAAGAGGTCTTTTTGAAGCCAGCGACACGCCTGCTTGTCGACGCTGGGACATTTTTCAAAATGGCAGCGAACATTAATTTACTGCGGTAAAATAAGATGAGTTTTTTGGATTTTGCAGCTATACCGCTTTTTGTTGAAATAATGGTTTTGTTAGTATATATGGAAATAAAATCATGGTGGGTCAACAGTAAAGATCAAGATACACACTCGCACGCAAAGTGTGAGTGAGTGTGAATCTTGATTCTTGGGTTACACATCCACGATTAAAAAATCACTTACTCACAAAGTGATAATACCGAGGTTGGCGAGTGTAGGAAAGGCTTTGGTGGTCGCAAAATCAAAAACAAAAATGCCTGCGTTGCGATTTCGTAATGACGTAAAATTTTATTTGTTTCGATTTTTTCATTTACATACACATGCATTCTTATGGCCCCACACTAGGATACCCTTTGCCGCGGGAAATGGAAACAGCGACGTCACAAACATCCTCCTCCCCGGCTACGCCACAGAGGTCGTGAGCTTTTTTGACGAGCTTTTTCAGCATTTGTAAAAATCTAAGGTTAATTTAATGTGATGTCATGTTTTCCTTGGCTATATTTATTAAAAATAAATCCAACATTAATTACGAACACAGACCAACCGAGTCTATCCCAGACCGGTCCATTTCTTTATTTCCCCTCACAAAAGGGTTATTCTCGTTTCATGTCAGTTATTAACAAGTGTAGAACATAACATAGCATCGCCTTTTCTCATAAGGGGTGGCAGAGGCATAGTCTATTATTAATTATTTTATTTATGTTGAGCCCGTTGCGTCCCACTGCTGCGCAAAGCCTCTCTCCTCTTAATAAACCTGCCGTTTGAGGAAGGACGATTCCCTGAGAGACTTACATTTTTGGTTGTGAAACCTCTCTATAAGAAAGATGAGGAAGGCGGAAACTACCGACACGTCATACTCATACCAATATTTTTAAAAATATTTGAGAGGGCTCTGCTATAAAGTATAAATGATTACTTTGCGAAGCATAAATTTATCATTATCATAAAATTATCATTCTCCCATGTTCTTCTACCGGTGACTCTGACAGTGCGGGAAGCGGGCGTACCCCAGCTACCTTCGACAGCACTTTGAGTATCTCTTTTCAGGAGATCGGCACCGGAGATCTCACACGGTCTCACTCTTAGCCACACCAAGGCAAAACACTTCGGCATATGAGCACACCTTCAGGTTGCAGGCGGTCCGACTGTGGAACGCACTTCCTTGCAAGATAAGAGACAGTCCCACTCTTTTCTCTTTCAAAAACCGGGTAAAAGAGCACTTCCTCTCTCTTTAGTAGTTTGGTATATATTTATATATTTTATTTTACATATTTTACAGATATTTAATTAATTTATTATTATTATTTAATTATTATTTATGATAGATAAGTTATATTAGATATTGTGCACTGCCTAGCCTTTCATGGTAATTTTTCCTATCATGCCTTAGTTTTCTGGAAGAAATCTATTTTTAGAGATAAGCCCGCCTTTGTACAAATGTTTTCAACGAATGTAACTTTTTATTTATCTTTGTGCAATAAAGAATTATGAATTATGAATCATAACAAAAGAAGAATATGATTTTCATAAAGATAAATCCACAATTATAGCAGCATACAATCTTTTAATCAATTATAATACAAAGTTACAAGTTTTTGTAACTTTAGAAATTGAAGTAGTTTTGAAGTCAAACGTAAGTGTCAAAAATGGCCCTCACATACGATACCACTGAAATGGTCTTAGGAGTCCTTCAATAGGAATTTTCGTCATTATGCAAATACTGTCGATATGTCCCACATGATTATATGCTGTAGTACTCTTAAGTTTTAAAATAATGTACTGTCTTTGTTTTGTTAGTCTGTGTTTTATCTTTTTGTTTATATTTTCGGTTATAATACCCACTCTTTCCTGTTGTTTTTGTGTCCTTAATAATTAAATTGTATCCACGCTGAACTCCCATCTCCTATCTGTGAATCATTATTATGTTACCCACGATACAGGCTCAGCCTAGTGTGGGGCCACAGTTAATCATACTTGTAGCGTTTAAGGTTTTTATTTCTTTATTAATGTTCTTTTGGAAACCTGCTTATTTTTTCATTTTTTTTAAATAAATATTTCTATTCTTTCTATTCTATTCTATTCTTTTATCAAAATATAAGTACACGTAGTGGTGAAGGGCTAGGTTCTTAAACAGAATACGTCTATTTTATTTTTCGTCATGATGAAAGCTTTTGATTTCGTTTCGCATGAACTAGAACAATATGGCAGGGGACCACCACTTCAGTGGAGACAAACCTATATTCGTGATAGGAGAAAAAGATAGCACATAAATGATACATTAGATAGAATATAAATATAATAATTTTGGTGTACCTCAAGCAACTGTTTTAGGCCCACTTCTCTTCCTAATTGACCGAGCGAGCGAAGCGTCCAGTTTTGAGATTGGCCAAAAAAGCATTCATTCTTCTGTCTGTCTGTCTGTCTGTTCTCGCCTACAGGTAGTATTTCTCAACCGATGCTGGCGACATTTTGTGAACAGGTTCGATAATTATATAGAGAGGTGGAGATACTCTAAATATGTGTGCCATGTGTAGTACAATGAGCAGTGCACTTCTTCATAGTACATTATATAAATCCGGAGGATGTAACGTTGCAGTATAATTGTTATAAATAATCACAAAATTATGAACAACGAGTTCTGCCTTTATTTAGATTAACCCTAAACAGCGGGACTGTTTAGGGTTTAGGTCAACTGTTTACTGGACTGTTTAGGTCAATTAACTAATCTTGAACATTGTAATATCCTTTTTTAGACAAAATCGCTTTTACAGGGTTTTTATATTGCTCAAATGGCAATTTCAAAATCTCCAGAGGTATCTTGTTGTAGTATAGAATGCACTTGAAAGAATTGCTAACTTTCTCAAATTTAAAAAGTCGGTGATTATTATTTAGTTTAACATAACAGCTATCGCTAATTTTGGAAAATGTTTTGTTTTCAAAAATAAATTGACTAGCTACTGTTAGTATGTCAATATCTGTAAAAAGTTTGCTTAAGGAGTCTGTGCGTTTTAAATTATAAATTGTTCAAATAGCTCTTTTCTGTAATATAAAACTAGTTTAAATATCCGCTGCTTTCCCCCACAACAAGATACCAGAGGATATGAAACTATGAAAGTAACTTAAATATACTAGGCTAAATGTAGCCACATCCGTGTTTTGTCTGATGTTCCTGACAGCGTAAGCCACAGAACTTAATCCACCAGCTAAATAATCTATGTGCGGTCCCCACTGCAATTTGCTACCAATGGTTATTCCAAGCAACTTTGTATCATTTACTAATTCTAACTAACGTGTTGCAGTCTAACACTAAACTGGTCTTAGCGTGCCTGACTTTGAAAGTGACAATTTGATACACTTGGTTTTACTATTGTTTAAGAGTAAATTATTAAACTGTGAACAAATTCAAAGTCAGAGACATATTTTTTTTTTGTTTCTGTCAATTTTGATGACCAGTGAAGTATCAGCAGAAAACAAAACTACGTAAGTCTCGCTAAAATGGCTTCCTTTTGATTCGAGTGGAGTTACCAGGTACATTTTTAAACTGTATAAATATTTAATAGATATACCCACCATTTGTTTCGTCAGCTAATCCATCATCGTCATCAATCAGGCTTAATTCATCCACTGTTGCATATGGAATCTCTTTCAAGCTGAGTCACGACGAGGAAGATAATTTCGTTTGCGACCATAGGTTCCCGGGGTCATCATAAGACCGATAACATCTGTTGAGCAGCATCAAGATGTACATCTGCGCTCGTGACTACACAGTCCGATTCTGGAGCAGCAGACCCGGTTTCACGTATGGCACACTTGTTGTATATACCATTTGTTTCGTCAGTTAATCCATCATCATCAACAATCAGACTTAATTCATCCACTGCTGGATATGGCCCCTTTTTCAAGCTGAGTCAAGGAGAGGAAAATTCTTTCGTTTGCGACCTTAGGTTCCTGGAGCCACCATAGGCCGATAAAATCTGTTGACCAGTTTTCGATAGACATCTGCGCACGTGACTATACAGTCCGAGTCTGGAGCGGCAGAGACAGCCACACGCGCGGCACACCTGTTGTGCCGCTGCTGATAGTGCATGCGGCTTGGGTGGTAGAATACGCCGTTTATCCCTTTTTTGCAGCCAGTGCATCAAACCAGGCCCTGTCGTGTGTGCGACCCCCCGTGATAACTCTCCTCCATTCGCTTCGATTATGAACGCGGCCAAGTCGCGCTTGGCACTATCTTTGAAACGCAACAGGGACATCCGACCAAGGCAGTTGAGTGAGCTCATGCGATGCAGATATCAGAGCTACCGCAGCCGTCTCTCCTTCAGCATTGCGGTGATGCTGTGCAGCTGTGCGGCCTTGAGCATTCCCTCGTTTGTGATGCGGTTCCTCCATGTGAAGACAGCACAGGTAGAAGGCATTTACTCGAAGTTCGTGTTTTGCGTATGACGTCCAAGTTTCTGCTCCGTACAAGAGAGTTCAACAAGCATTTTGGTTTTCAACGTTTATTGTCATAAACTAGTTTACGCAGCTTCCCGAACGTAGTGGCGGCTTTGCCGAAGAGGGTATTGATCTCCACTTTGAGTGAAATATTGCCCGACGCATGGGATTACAAGTAGCAAAACCTGTCGACTACCTGAAGCGGAGTACCATCCAGTAAGGTAGCCGGTGGTCCCACATTACCCTGAACTAGCACTACGGCCTTCTTCGCATTTATCGACTCAATGTCATATAGCGCACGTTTTTGAGAACTTGTTCATCAGACACTGTCTTTGAGCAACAAATGCGATGTCGTCAGCGTACAGAAGTCTGCATATGAACGAATCCTCGCGTTATCACTTAAACTTTAGTAGTGCGATAATAAAGATAATTTCCCATCAGTCCTAATAAGCAGATGGATACCCTGTTCAGCTTCACCAAAGCAACTTTCAAAAGCAGCAAAACGAATATGCCAAACCTAATTCCTTTATTACACACAAAATCACGAGAAAACACATATTAAGTACACAAAAATAATTCTCAAAGTTGAGTTTATTTCAGCCAATCGGGAATAACCTGCGCAGACAACTGCGTACGCGCCGTTTTCGCAACAATGGCGCGCCGTCACCGCTTGTCGTCACGATTTATCGTTCGTCACAGCGACAATAAATACTGATTTTCGCGTTCCTCTCTCTTCTACGCACAATCCGGTGATGTAGAACGTAACTTTCTGTGAATCTTACCTATAAATCACTCAGTAAGTTTTTATATTTTCTTCGGGAGAAAATGTATTATTGAAGTTTAAAGAAATGTTTAAAATCCATTTCTGTACATTTTTTGCAAATTGGAGTCACGCATTTTAACATATCGGAGGTATAGGTACAGTTGAAAAAAATCAGAAGAGAAACAATTAATTTTTTTTATTGAAAAGATATTGACAAATATAACACGCAATTTTTGCCCCTTCTCTACATTCAACCACTGTGGGAGAGGAGGGCGAAGAAAATTCCACAAATTGGTTTTTTGATCGCGTTAAAATTTATTTATAATCAATTATTAAAAATAACATGCAGAAATAAATAATTACAAAATCATTAAGCGAGATCTGTGTTGAGTTAAATTAAGATCATACACTCTTGTCATTTATGTAATCTTGAATATTGTAATACCCTTTTTAAGATAAATTAAGATACCAGTTATTCAATAAAGAAGTTCAACTGTCAGATATACAGAATACAGTCGCAGGTGACCCCCATTAGCTGCTGCTATGGAGTAATGAAGGTTTCCTCACTATCTTCCAAGCATTTCCTGCAGAGCAAAATAAACCCTACTTAGCATTGTCTATTCGTAGAAACATGTTGCTAGGAAAGAAATTAACTGTTGTCGTCGTGCGCCATTTTCTTCTTATCAGTTCAGTAGACTTATTGATAGTCCTCATTGGAAATTTATATCCGGGTCGAGACCAAACAGTTAACGTCCTACAACCCTAATCCTGCAAAGCATGTACGTCGTGCTACCCGTTCGTCCATTGTAACGCGTATAAGGATAGAATTGCAGTTTGATATTTTTATATCGGGAGGCAGACTATTGTGGTGGTATGGATGAGTATTGGACCCAGTAACTGTTATTGGAGTCTAATGGAGAAGCTTATCTTGAGCCCTAAAAACATAAAATATTTAGTATCGATTTTCTACAAAATCTACGAATTTATATTAACGGTCTTTGTGGCGCTGTGGTTGTGGCTCTGCCTGCCCTGGAGGTCGTGGGTTCGGTCCCCGGCTGGGGATAGAGAAAATAATCCCCAGGTCTTGGATGTTTAGATGTGTTTGACGTCGCTGTTTCTGGTCCCCACGACACAGGGTATCTTAGTGTGAAGCCAGAAGCAATGTTTGTGCCTGTATATAATTGATTATGTATATTTATATCACATTTAATGATATTTAGAGACCTAAAACCTAAAAGGTACCTCTTTTGCAAGGTTTAATTTAAGTATTTTCAAATTTTAAATTAACGTCAAATAGCACTTGTTTTAAACACACATCAGAGGAAGTGACGTAAGAGTTGTTGTCAGTAAGGGACAAAGCTATGCGCCAGTCTCCCTTTCCTTTTTTTGACATGATATGCGTAAACATTACGGTAAAAATAAACTTATTTCATGATTCAATATACTTTATTGCACGGTAAATAATGAGTAAAATACATTAACACTTATGCGCAAAGGCAAGCTTATCTTTAAAAAGAAATTTCTTCCAGCAAACCTGGGCAGGGTAGGACAGTCTATTGCTATGCTCAATGTTTTCATTTATTTAGTTATTGAGTGTCTTTTACAGGCTATACGCAACACCGGCACTGAATAGATACTTAATTATAACAATAGATTTACGCTTTCTTAATTAAAGAAGTTCAAAGCATGAAATGCGAATACATAAGATTAGTAATAATAATTTAAATATTCCCTAAAATTACGGAAAGTCAAATTTCCCTGAAATAACGGGACCAAATCTCTCGTTTGATATATATCTTTTTTAATACCTGTTATTTAGGCTAACTTTTGGGTTAAGATCAGTTTTTGGGATACTTCTTCTATCGTGTGTTGAGGCATAAATTTCAAAGCTTTGCCTGATAATCAAAACACAACTATATTTCTCAAAAAAGGTACAGAAAAACAAAATTCTAATATTTCTGAAAAAAAAAATTAGTTGCGTTGATGCTGTTATCAAGTGATCATACAAGGTTCTATCAGTTTGGAAATTAGTTAACCATTTCATTAAAAACTTGATCTCATAAAGGCCTTATTACAGTTAAGTCCTGCTATTTGTAGTTTAACTTTTTTCAATTAGGTTCTTTATTTCTTCCTCTTGTTTATACTCATCAGTATTCAAATCATTCACTGATTCAAACCATTATTTTACAGCCGACGTCTATAAAAGAGTCAATTCTTCCGTCCATTAATTAGAGAGTTTAATGCCCTCTGTCTACCTTAAACCATGGTTTAAAGTGCTCATCGCAAATGAGCTCAATAAATAAGCCTACTATCTACTGGCTACCTACGTACGTGGACTGGTTTGAATGAGGATTCGCATCAATTTAACGTAAGCACAAAAAAAATATACATGCACTTTGGCCCCACATGATACCCTGTGTCGACAAGAAACAGAGAGATTACAATCACAATAACAAACGGCTTATGGAGTAAAAAGTTACATAAAAAAAAACCCAAATTAAGTAATGTTAACCAAATACACGCTATTTTATATCTACAAAACGACATGGGGTCGCCTCGCTCCGCTCCGCTTTGCTTCGGCTCCAGGTTGTATTCTGAAGTTGTGACCTAACAAACCGAACTTTAGTAATCGGACATAAATTGACATTAACACATGTATTTGGGAATTTAAAACTGGTAGTCCATATATTTGTTTCCATTATAAAAATCCAAGTCCCAGTTTTTTTTTCCTTCCCAGTATAGGGATTTAAAGCCGAGACCTTTAGTTAGTGAGGAAGAAAATCTACAGCTACGCTACAGAGGTTCTCAACTTGCGTCAAGCAGGTCGACTCTTCACCTCTTAAAAGCGACTCATAATTTGATTGCAATTTTGAGATGACTACTGTTCGATTAGCGATTAAGTTCTGTCAAATCCTTCAGAAAACAGTCCATCCACCAAAATGTGAATATGATTGCGATCCGGGTTGATGTTAGAGATAGACAACGACATTGGTAATAAGAAATTACTGTATCGTTTTGATAGTTCTAACAAAGGTATCCATTCCATACTTAGTATGTATACTCTTGCTTATTTAGGGCTTCATTCGAATGCATTCTGAATTTCATGCTTAAAACCTACAAGTCTTATCATCACTTTACTTAAGTGTAACTTAAGTAGGTACAAAGTCACTTTGTAACCCGCGATCTTGTCTCTTACTTCAAGTGAACAAAACAAACTAAGATCTTTGTCTAGATAAAGTTGAGAGTGTTTGTGGAATCAAAGAAGCCGACTTTAAGCTAGTGTTACACTAGATTTTATTAAAGTCAGCATTAAATAATAACCGTACTTACATGAATAGGTAGTTTCTTACACCGATATATTCTCTAGGTAATTAGAAAAAAAAACACCAAATACTTAATTGATAATTGTTATCTATAAATGTGGATATTACAAAATCAAATGAAATTACCTGTAAGTGAAGTTCGATGACTATTAAACAAACAATACACACTTTGTAATCAACCATCGGGGAATCAACTGTTTGACTCCATCGGTCATATTGAGGTGGTGTCTGCCGGTGGTGTCTGGGGACAATGCTTAACTTAACCTTAACTTAAACTTAAACATAACCTCTCAAAAACCCAGTGTAGTTGGGACGGGTCACTATTTTGAACCTTATGCCATGGTAATAAAATTTAAAACCTTTAGCGGAAAAATGGCGTTATCTAACGCCGGTGGTATTCAACAGGTTAAATCATCTGATACAAATACTATAGGCCGAATTATGACGATGACGGTAGGTGGTAATTTGATTTATATAAGTTACAGAGTTGTTCTTTAAATTTTCATTTTTTTGACAATACATGGCTCTTATATATGAGTACATAATGTTCATGACAGTTACGCGTTTATGGGCTTCAATATATGAAGATCGTTTCTATAATAGGCTGGAAAAAAAAATTAAAATAAGTATAGAATCTAATAAAATACACCCTGTAGAGGGCGTAAGAAGAAGACACCTTAACGTCTTGCTATTTGCGAATAATCCCCGACGATAGCAAGCTCTCACTATACTACAGTATACTGTAACTAAGTACACTATACTGAACAGGTACCTGAGTCGAGATAAAGAAAATATCAAGACTATTATAGCCCGTCGCATGCCTGTCTGTCCTGTAAAAGAATAGTGTGGATACGAATAATGACTTTTTCAACTTAGTTTCAACCATACATTAAACAAAAAGCATCAACTCCCCAAGACAAAGCGACTAACTGCCTTATTCATAAACGTCTAATAAACCTATTTTAACTATAATGCCGTTATAATTCGTTTGTCTATGTCTGTCACTTTGAAAATTGTGTTTGTGATAAAAGGACAAAGTACATTTTAGCTATCATAGGTTTGTTAAGTGTTATGAATAAGGAGGTCAGAATATTGATGACGTGACTTTTCACGGCAAATGTCAAATCGCATGCATTTTGTGTTGTCGTCGGGCGAATACGATTTTTAGAATTTGCATTTGACATCTGTCAAAAGTGGGAGCAGAGCTATGCGTCAGATATGACAGAGAGCTAGCCCATCGCTGCAGCTGTGGAGATTAAAAATTTCATTTTTTCATTTTCAGAACGATCGATCGTCGATGTGTTCTGCTGAAGGTACATATTGGTGTAACATGCTAAACTGACTGACAGCGAGTGATATACAACGCACAACCAAAACCTTATATCGATTATGAACATCGAATTTCGTTTTAGTGATATATGTATAATACTGTACTGTACACACTGTTCTTTTCCCAAACGTCATTCGAGTCAGGTGCCTTATTACCGCGACCGGGTACTATTTTGCCTTTCCCATCGTATCCACACTAACTTACCATGTAAAATGTGGCGATATCTTTTGTGGTCCTTCGTCGGGCGGCCTGTCATATTCCGAGGCTTAGCGAATTAACACCGGGTCTAGTGTTGCTGAGTTTAGTCCCGGTTTAGTGTCGGCCTACGCATAGCGACTTTTAGGTTAGAGTATCAGTGTAACTGGCCTGCTTTATATTGTTACTAGTAGGAGAAAATCAATGGTCAAGCAATATCAATTAATTAATGGCGTTCTAAGGTTTTGCTGATGTCGAAAGTTTTTTGATAATACCTTGGACACTGTTTACACACATTGATCTAGCCCCAAACTAGGATTCCCTGTATCTTGGGTACTAGACAACGATACACGTACTGATATAGATAAATATTATACTTAGATAAACAACCAACTAGGGTACAAACATCCGTTCTCATCAAACAAATATTTTCCCCCACCGGGACTCGAAACTGGTACCCTTGGCTTTGTAGGGTCACAGCCGTCTCGGCCATTAAGGTGTTTGTAAAGGTTTTGATCTATTAAACTAGAATTTTAGTTTCAATTGGTTTTTATGTTGCTCGTCAGTAGTACCCGGAAACATTTGATTGGCTTAAATAATAATAATTAATAATGATAATTAATATTTGGTGATTGGCTAGCCCCCTGTCACGCGGAGTACCTACTGCATATCTCGATAAAAGTGGGAACCATTGTGCCTGTGGTATCCCATAACACGACCTCTGTGGTGTGTGCGGTCGAGGGTGTGCTTCCCACGCGAGAGGTCCCGGTTTCGAATCCCGGCTGGGGAGGAAGAAAAGTCATCCCCAGGAATTAGATGTTAACATATTTGTGACGTCGCTATTTGAAGAAGAATGAATGTTTGTGTTATGTTCATTATCATCATCATATTCAGCCCACATTGATCCACAGCTGGGCAAAGGCCTCTTCTCTAGAGCGCCAATCTTATGTTATGTTATGTACGGGAAAAATCACAACGTACGACATTCATAATATTCTGTAAATGTTCCAACTCAACTGTAAAATAAGTAATTTTAGATATTTCCCACTTTTCATGTGTCTAGGAATGATAAGCCACGCGAAACAATTAACCCGTAACATCCCGACCCTTCCTGTATGCCTTCAGACATATTTAAATAGGTTTTTTTTGGTATACAATAAATTTTATAGTTCAGAGTATAGTCCGTATTCTGACGAATGTATATGTTATACGCAAATTACTTTAAAGAACTAGAGTCTGGCTATGACACCAGAGCTGAAATTACCCCGCCCCGCTTCCCGCAGTCGCACGAATACTTCGTTTTCAACATTAGCTAACTAATATTCAACATTAACCGAAACGCATCGGCTAATGTGCAGTCTAGCCGATTAAAGATGACATCCGTCATCACAAATGACAATGACTTCGGACATTAGCCGAGGCTCGAAATTAATCTTAAGACTAGCCGGCTAAACTTAAGTTTAGTTGCACGCCTAGCTTTAGCCGTAACATATATACATCGTCTCTGATCAGAAATGAGAGCTTTTTATTTAAACTTCAGAAAAACTTGTTTAGTTTCTGAGTTCGTTATTGTTTATCAGAATAGGGAGCAAAAGTATAACAGATTTTTCAATCAGTAGCCCAGCGTGGGTCCTAATTAAAAACATAATGATATGGATACAATACGCTTTAAACAAATAGATGTAAACCCGAGTTAAATACCGAGTGTATTTGTATTTATTATTAGAGTTTCGTGACTGAATCAGAATGTATTACTTGTGATTTTTTGCCTTCCCATTGGTTGGTTGATGGATTGGAGAGACATTCGGAATTTATGATTCGTAGTTTCGAAATTTCTTTCTATTTTTATAACGGTTTTACGTTTATTTAGAAATACTTCAAAATATCATAAAATGAGCACTTTTTCTACGACTTTAAAATAGTTCAAAATACGAAATCGCTTTTTTATATATTTTCATTTCGATACAATTTACTATAGTTGTTAATGAAACCAAATTAGGAGTGCTCAAAACATATTTGATTAAAGCAAATTTTCTATAAAGTTGTTGGGAGATAAATCATTATCAATAAAAAGATATATTAGTCGTTGCCCATTCAATATCCAACATCCAGAATTATGTCATCCTATCTATTAACACAACGTTAGTTGTTTTAAAGGAATACAAAATATGATATTTTACACCTGCCTTACACCTACTTACTTACGTTCAAAGAGTGAATGTAAGTTAGTCTTTACGTCATTCATTCATTGTCTGCATTGAAAACTACGTTCCATTTTCAAATTACTTTGCAGAACAAGCAATGCTTGATATTTAATGGATTTTCATACAACTTTACAGTTCAAGCTATGCAAACCTCCTTGGTCAAAAACTCAACCAACACAAAAAAAAAAATGGCGGTAATTCAATCGATATTATTTGAAGTTTGATAAAGTTTATCTCAAATTAATTGTTTTATTTTATTTGTTGTGTTTTATTTTCATCGCAAGAAAGGTGTAAAATAGTATACTTCTCTCGGGTTGTAAGTAGCTATTGCACCCTCGAACTATATCCGCCTATCCGTCTAAATATCTCGGGTGCACTCGATCCTTAGAGCCATTTGCGAGCGAAGCTCGCACGGGCACCAAATTGCATCTCGTTCCGTAATAGCTCACTTACTTCCCTTGTAGCGTAATGTACTATTATCATTCAGACGTTATTTTTAAGGCGTCGCATTAGGGCATAACATCCTTTTGTAAATCTCAAGTGTTTCTTTAAATAAGCATGTTAATTATAAGATTCATAAGTGAAGGCTTGCATTCGTGAAAGTATAATCGAAATTTTTCATTATTTTTGCTCGGTAGAAAAGGCTTCCGAAGTTATCATAAAATCTGTTTATCATAATAATAATAAAAACACCGGATTTGAATTTATGTAAGTATATGCTCTTTATTTAATCTTTACTATAGTAGTTTATGTGACTGCTACATAATGGAGGGCATTAATACTCGAGTAATAATATCACTCGAGAATTTTAATGCCTAATTATGTACAGTTACATACACTAGTTTATCTACACACATATCATAAGCTCTCTTTGATGTGTTCAGGAACCGCCTGTTTGACCGGAATTGTGGCATTGATCATTGCTCTGCAGTTGTTTAGCTTGTTGTGTAGTACCAACTTCACAGACAAACTAGGGGCGGCACGCAGGCGGGCGTCGGCGTTCGAAATTTGAATGTCATAATTTGAAAAATTATGGTCATAATGTACAAATTTTCAGATAAGAAATGAGTTTTTACTTTAAATAGTTTTACATTATGCTGGTCTTAACGTGCGGTTTTTAGACGCAGTAAAGAAGGTTTATGATACGTGTGTAGATACAAATGTTGAGTTACGTGGCTCTGTTAGTCCTCTGTACATCGGTGACGACTACTTTTTAAGATTTGAATCCTATTGTGAAAATCTAAGTTGCACTGCCGGTTGTCCAGCTTTAATATAATTTATAATGAAATATTTTGGTATCGGACGACCTAGATAGACAAGATGGACGGACGTGGTGCACCGAGGGTAGGGAATCGTTGTTGCAACATGGGAAATCCTTTGCCCAGCAGTGGGACACTTAATTGCTACAAAAATAATAATTCATTAAGGGTGTCAAAGTAAAAGCTTCCTGTCTTAAAACAAATTATATGAATTATATTTTATCAATTAAAACATAGAAATATATTTTTTTGTCATCAAATATAATACTTCGAGCATAACTGTCATATTTGATCTACGGATTTGTCGGTCGGTGTATGGGAGCGGAGTCCAAAATTGATTAGCTCAGGAGATAAATGTTCATTATTCCATATTATAATGAAGAGGTTTTATTCATTTGCATACGACTTGGGAGTGGAAATTTATAGTTTGATTACTTTGCTCCGCTTGGAGCGTCAGCAAGAAGGTCGGTTTATTGAAAAATAATTTACAAACTGTCGCTGCCGTTTGCTAGAACTTGAACTAATTCTAGAAATTTTAATTTATCCTACTTACTTCTCAACTTGGGATGATTTTTAAAGATGTATTCGTGTTGTATAAGATTAAAATAAGCACGTAAATGAAAACAACATGGCAAATGTTTGTAGTTTAGCGGTGGGTAGTGTGACATTACTGAGATAATTTTATCTTTATCAATTATGTTTCTATAAAAATAATATATTAAGATGATCCCTAAAGGATCATTAGTTTTTTGAGCCCCTCATGTCCCACTGTTGGACAAAGGGATCCCTCTCCCTCTTTCACTCTATCCAATCCTGACCAGTCTCTCTCCAGTCCTTATCCCATAGACCCAACTCATCACTCCATATCTTCAGACAAAGCACGGATGTGGCTATCAGACAAAGCACGGATGTGGCTACATCTAGGCTAGTATATTTTAGTTACTTTCATAGTGTCATGTCCCATGGTACCTTGTTGTGGGGGAAAGCAGCGGATATTCAAACTATTTTTATTTTACAGAAAAGAGCTATTCGAGCAATTTATAATTTAAAACGAACAGACTCCTTTAGAGAGCTTTTTAAAGAAATTGACAAACTAACTGTAGCTAGTAAATTTATTTTCGAAAATATAATTTATGTACGCAAGAACCTTTCAACATTTTCCAAACTTAGCGAAAGCTGTAATGTTAACCTAAGAAATAATCACAGACTATGTGCGCCCCGTTTTAGACTCGCGAAGGTTAGCAATTCTTTCAAGGGTCAGTGCATTCTCTACTACAATAGGATACCTTTGGAGATTTGGAAATTGCCATTTGAGTAATTTAAAAAGCATGTTAAAGCGACTTTCTCGAAAAAGGGATATTACAATGTTCAAGATTACTTAAATGACAGGACTGTATGGGGTTAATCTGGCTCAACACAGACCTTGCTGTTAATAATTTTGTAATTATTTATTCCTGCTTATTAATCATAACAATGATTTTTTTCATATTTTTATTAGTTAAGCACAACCTATTTTTAAAAGACATCTAAAAATCTATCTGTGGGAGTTTCTACGCCCTTCTTCTCCCACAGTGGTCCAATGTAGAGAAGAGGCAAAAAAAGACGTTTGCTAGGTACATCTAAATATCTACAGTAATAAAGTACGTTGACTTTGACTTACTGGGTAGGCCAAGTTTTCTCATTGCATTTATTGTGAGCCAGCCTGTGGCTCTCTTGGCTCAACGATTTGGTTGCAATGGCCGTTTTTACCCTCCAAATATACAGTACAGTAATATCGTTAGGTAAGTGAAGGATAGAGCTATGTTCTGTCCTATTGTAGCCTTAGTGGTTTGGTATGGATAAATAGAGAGGAATGCGAATAGATAGTCACAAATAGAGATTTAATTAAATAGAATATGATAGACGGGTCGTGGGTTTAACACAACTCATTGGTATTGATTTGTCACATTTTGACTACACGAGCACTCCCCTGGTCTTCGGATGTTCAGCAGAAACCGGCAGGATGTAGGAAAGTCGGATGTCGTCGGTGTTGGGAGCTGGGAAGTGCAGAGCCGGTAGGTAGGAAAATGGATTTCGGATGGTAGAGCCGGTAGGAAGATCTCGGGTGGTAGAGCCAGTAGGAAGATCTTGGGTGGTAGAGCCAGTAGGAAGATCTCGGGTGGTAGAGCCAGTAGGAAGATCTCGGGTGGTAGAGCCGGTAGGAAGATCTCGGGTGGTAGAGCCGGTAGGAAGATCTCGGCTGGTAGAGCCAGTAGAAAGATCTCGGATGGTAGAGCCAGTAGGAAGATCTCGGGTGGTAGAGCCAGTAGGAAGATCTCGGGTGGTAGAGCCGGTAGGAAGATCTCGGGTGGTAGAGCCGGTAGGAAGATCTCGGGTGGTAGAGCCGGTAGGAAGATCTCGGATGGTAGAGCCGTTAGGAAGATCTCGGTTGGTAGAGCCAGTAGGAAGATCTCGGGTGGTAGAGCCGGTAGGAAGATCTCGGGTGGTAGAGCCGGTAGGAAGATATCGGGTGGTAGAGCCAGTAGGAAGATCTCGGGTGGTAGAGCCGGTAGGAAGATCTCGGGTGGTAGAGCCAGTAGGAAGATCTCGGGTGGTAGAGCCAGTAGGATCTCGGGTGGTAAATAACCGATATGACTAAAAAAAATGGAGAATTAAAACGAACATATGTTATGTAACGTAACGTCACTTATTCTTACTTTTTTCTGTAGACCATACACCGTTATCAACGGCTAAGTCAAGAGCCTCGTTCGCTCCCGATTAATCTATCACTCTTGCAATCATCCAGCCATTATCTTCAACGCCCGACTGCGCTGCATGACTGCGACTTAGGCGAAATAGTTGCTGCAGTTATGTTGCAGTTATTAATCATCGTTTGGTTAATAAGTAAGACGTCAGGATATGTTATTATTTTGTGTATAAGTATGTGAATAAGATGAGCTGGAGAAGATTACTGCTAACACTGGAATAAGTCAGATGAATTAAATTGCAATAAATTGTTCAAATAGTCTCAGAAGTGATAGGACGGATAACCTAAAACTTCATAAAATCCGAAAAAGAATGGCTCCGTGGTCTAATGGGTTGCTTCTCACACAGGAAATGCAGGTTCGATTCCTGACCAAGTACAAATGAGATAATTAATTATAACGGTGACGGAAAACATAGTGAGGAGATCTTCATGACTCCATAGCTATGGCGATGGGCTAGCCCCCTGTGACGCAATATGGAGTATTATATAACTGGCTCAAAGTGGGCACAGCCGTTTCTCTGCTACCCCGTATGGGAAAAGGCGAGACGCTTTAATAAAAAGACAACATAAAATCAACTTTTTAAACACTAGGGATGTTACCAAAACGATCGGAAAGAATCGAAATTGTTCATTCAGTTGAACTAATAGAAGAGTTGTCATCGTCATCGCTGCTTTGTGTACGTTGATATTTTGATGGGGTAGGTTCTCTATCGTTAACTAAGTCCGAAAAACGAAAAAAATATATGTGTATGTATGTGTGTGTGTGTGTGTGTTTGTGTGTGTATGGGTGTGTGTGTGTGTTTGTGTGTGTGTGTGTGTGTGTGTGTGTGTGTGCGTGTGTGTATGTATAGATGGATGGCTTGACCCTAAACCACTGAACCGAATTGGATAAAAAAATGGGGGTTATTGTGTAAATTATTTTTTTGTTTTTGGATAACTATTATTTAAGGTAGCTGTCATACTAATCAAACACATTTATTGAGTTTATTCAAACATGGCACTAACGATTTTTTCTCGTCAATGTATCTCTTAATATCATCTATAACATGGCATACTCGGTTATTACCGCAAAACTCTATAAATGGTAGCTCCCATACAATATGCACACAGTGCCATATATCCCGTACATTATGCGGCGGCGGCGGCGGGCGGGATAAGCTCATAGTGCGGGGCATGGTTAAAGTAGAATGGAGTGGCTTTGTATGGTGGAGGGACTGTTGTTAGGGACATCATTCTGAACAACTTTTAGTATGGGGCCGACTTGATGAGAGCAACTTTATTTTCAACTCCACCATATTACTCAGGTGAGCGCTAGGCCCGAAATGTACTGAGATAAGAAAAATAAAGTTGCTCTGATCACGTCGGTTCCATAGTAAAAGTTGTTCAGAATGATGTCTCTAACAACCACCTTTCGCTTGTAACTCCCTTTTTGTTAGACCCTGTGTACTTTATCTTAGAACTTCTTAAAACGTCTCCTAAACGCTTGCACACGCATATCCACAAACTATTATTTAAATAACAACACCGAAAGCATCACGAGAGAAAGTTAGTACAGGGTGGCCTGCAATTTTTTTTTTATTAATTCAATTCAAACAAGTTTACAAGCTGTAGCGATGCATTTGATAAGTCGATGATTTTAAGGAATATCCCCTAACTAACTGGCTAGAGTGGCAGGTGTCAAGCATCATGCTATCTCTTCGACTTCGGAGACTTCGGAGATCTCACACGGTGTCACTTTTGTCAACTCCTCAGCACAACACTGTTGCTTACGAGCACTCGTTTAGGTTAAGGGCAATACGTTTGTGGAATGCACTTCCTTGCGCTATTAGGGATTGCACATCCTTGTTCTCTTTTAAGAAAAAGATGAAACAGCATCTCCTCTCTTCCGCATAGTGGGTATCTTATAGTATGTATGTGTATCTATGTATTTATTGTATACTATTAATTTATTTTATAGTATGATTTATCTGATAGTATATTGACTTTATTTCTTTCTTTTAACTCTTAATTGTACGCTAGGACTACCTCTCTATAAATATTTTTTCCTTTCCTCACAGGTTAGCTGTAAGAAATTTCTTTTTAGAAATAAGCTCACCTTTGCATATTGTTCGTTATATTTTTTCCATTGTGTTTTCTGTGCAATAAAGAATAATTATTATTATTATTATTATCTCTTTCATACTGTAATACAAACCCTTTTCCAGAGGGAAAAGCAGAAGCACGATTTTGATCAATATTGTGTTCTCGTCACTCTTTTTCCAGTAAGAAGCGGCCGTGGCATATTAATATACACTTCTAGCAAGTTTCGCTAAAACCACAATACTCAATTTTGCGTAGCAAGGGATTAGTCCATCGCCGCTAATAAAGATACAAAAATAACCCCAAACAACAATCTGAAGGCGCCATCATTCCGCCCTCTCCTCCACCCGCCGCATAATTCCATGATTCTCATAATATCCATAATCTTAATAATTAAATGTCGCGGACAACGGCCACTCTTATCAGCCGGATGCAGCGGCTTGACGAGATGCGGCTGAGGATTGGCGATGGAACTTGTTCATTGCTGCTTCTTCAATAAAACATAATTTAATTAGTAAGCACCAGCCAGTGATCTCTGTGGTCTAATTCTGACTTCTCATGCAGAAGATGCCGGTTCGACTCCGACGCTGACCGTCTACCAATGAGATAATTAATTTATGACTAGCACATTATCGGATTTTCCGGGTTTTGGATGACACGTTAAGCTGTAGGTCCCAGCTACAGCTAAAAATCCTCTATCAACCCGCACTGAGCCAATGTACGGAGTATGGCTCTGTCTTACTCTTATCCACTCGGTGCGAACATTAATAGGCTAATTAAAAAAACAACAGATTCCCAGCCAGCAACGTACAACAAACAATCTGTCCCACTCGCATCCTACTACACGTCACAGCCAGAACCTGTTGGCGATATTATCAGCGGAATCACTGACTCAAGCTTCACCTGCTCGCAATCACTTGTTGCGTGTTGCGCTCGATCTGGGCCTCTTTTGTTGCGATAAAAAAATGGGAATTCGGCGATGTCATCATAAACTATGGATTTTTATGACACATATTTTTTTTTTCAGGCCATATTCCAGCATCTTTTTTAACCTAAATTGATGACGACTGCTACTGCAGTACCAGTCGTTTTTGTAAAAATGACCAATCACGACATGATTATTTGACACAATCTGTCTTATTGCGACTTTTCATTTGCTCGAAAGCGAATTACATGATGATGCTACTGAATTGAGTTTGTCGAAATTGCTCGGGTCTCAGATATTTATATGTATGTTTGAACGTTGCTGATCTGGTATCCTAGTGTGGGGTCAGAAGCAACATGAATGTATTGTATACTATACACCATAACACCTATGTAAATGCCGCGTTTTTAAAAAAATAGCTAGTATTAACTTATTACTTCTACATAAAGCCAGTTTCAACCCACACAAGCAAGTTTTCCATTTCAAGCCGAATTGTTCCCACGTAGTTACATTACAGCACCGCGCGTTGTTTCAATAAAGGGAAATAATAAAACGACCGAATAAAAAACTAATTGAGCGAATGACCATGAACAGCAAAATTTAATAAAATTAGAGAATAAAATTCTGAATTGTACGACAAAATTACTGATTTGCGCGACTAAATTATTGAATGGGTTAGCCACCGCTTATTGGCCAAATAAAGACGGAGCAAAGAGGCGGGTCAGGGTAGGGGAAGGATAAAGGGGGTGAGAGAAGCGAAGCCCCATATCTGGGGGTCACCATAGACCGCCGGCTCACGATGAAGACCCACGTCGACAACGTCGTAAACCAGGTCCGGGCTGCACGGGCAAAACTTCGTCCACTCCTGGACTCCGGCCTCCCCCTGCGGTCGAAGCTCGGGATCTATAAAACGTACATCAGGTCCCGCCTCACGTATGCCTCGCCGGCATGGTACGCCCTCTGCTCGGAGTCCAACAAGAAGAGACTCCGGGCCCAAGAAAACCTCTCCTTGCGTACCATCGTCGGCGCGCCTCGCTACGTGAGAAACGCAACGATCGCAAGGGACCTAGGATTGGAGACACTGGACAAGTTCGTCCAGAGGCTGGCAACTAACATGTTCGCACGAGCGGACGGCTCTCAACACCCGCTCGTGCGAGACCTGGCGCCATACCACGCGCGCCCGCCTGACCGTCGCCGCCTACCCCGAGACCTGGTTGCCGAGCCGGCAGCACCCCTGGATTGAGGCCACACAACCCGAAGAAGAACACCTCAGCCACCCAATGACCTGGCCGTAGTCACGGCCAGCGGAAGACTCCGCGGAAGGGGGCCATTGCCCCGGGACCGCAACCCCGCACCCTGGAAGGGGTGTGAGAAGATCACCAAGCCGAAGCCGAAGATCACCAAGCCGAAGCCCCATATAAATAGTATAAACTTCGTGTTAGGTTAAATATGTAAGAACAAAAAAATGCAACCGTCGTTTTGTATTTTATGTTACTCGAATTAAGATTTTCAAGTAACTGTTTTTAAATTTCTAGACGCGCATTTCAGTAATTTTATCGCACGAAGCCAGTATTTCTAGCCACGCTCGTATTTTGTCGGTGTTCAGTAATTCAGTCAGACAAAACCAGTGTTTTTGCCAAGCAAAAACTAGATTTACAGTATACGTTTAAATACTACCCTTTAATAAATAAGTTTCCTACTATCAGCTATAACACGACGATTGAGAACGACGAACAATAGCTGCGGACTTATGGGCACGGATGCTATCGGATCTGGGGGGATTGGTATGGAGCTGATGGTACCACATTGATCTGAATTGCCCAGATCAGTCTGCTCAAGGGAAAGCAGTACCTATCCGAACACAAGCTTATCTGATATGGTTTCACCGTTTAGATGAGCCCATTTCGAATACTGAGTATAAAATATTTTTCAGAATTTTTCCATTCTGAAAATGGAAAAGTGATGTGTGAATCTTTTCAGGGCATCATTCTGAAAATCCGTCAATGTGAGAGTGATTTGAGTCACTTCTTTACCTTTCTCCTTTATTTAAACAAATGATATTGTAAATTACAACTTGCGGTTTCTATGGAGATTTTCACACTCAACTTTGGTTCCAGTTTTTTGACAGCCAGCTGCGGCGGGCGGAGGGCGGCGATTTAAATACAAATGTATTAATGAAATTCACAAACTACTTAAGCTTAAGGCTGGGCACCTCCCCAGCGGGGCTTAGAATTTCACCCTCAGCTTACATTTAGGAGTATAGGAATTCACATGTTAAAAATCCCTCTCCACCGATCTATAGAAGGCTAACAAAGCAAAATATTGTTATATGTTTTATAAATATTAAATAAATAACAAGCAACGATATTTTATTTACAATTTCGAATCGGATTGGAATATATTCAATTCCAATCCGATTCGAAATTGTAAATAAAATATTTTATGTAAAACGAAAATTGCTAATGATCAAAAATAATTAAATTATCTTTATACGGTCACTAATCCCTGCCGACTCATGATCAGCAAGGTACACCCGCGAGCAATTAACTGTAATCACTTTATCACGCGTTGCTCGGTTTTTTTTTGCAGTTTCTGTTCAATGAACTATGAATTGTGCTATATAATTAAAAATATTTTTTTACAGCTCTCGATCTTTTTCAATATCATAACCAAAAATTATTTAACTTATGTCATATGGAACGTTAAAACAAAAGACATTAATTTTTAAAACAAAACACCACGTTAAGGAGTCCTGAAACCCTATAAAAAGTGGCTTTTATAAAAATTGGCCATCATTCCAATGTTTTACGTCACTGGGAAGACTGAATCTAAAATAAAATGGAAAACACACCTACAGAAGCCACTCAAGTCGTCATCCTCATCCAGCATGGGTTGTCTCAGCGTACTATCGCTCGACAGCTTCATCTGAGCCAGTCCTGTGCCTTAAAATTGTACAAGAGGTTCAGGGAGACAAGACACTTAGTCCGAAGGCCAGGACGACAACTATGCACTTCGGTGAGAGAAGACCAATTAATTGTCATCAATTCTCTCCGAAATCGACACCTGACCGGCGTGAACGTCCAGTGGCAGCTCAGAGAAATTCGAAGGAAGTCTGTCTGCGAGGGGATAGCGAGGCGAAGATTTAAAGAAGCGAACTTGAGCCCAAAAAGGCCAGCTACAGGACAATCCCGGCTTTAGTTTGCTCGCGATCACTTAGATTGGGATTTGGAGCAATGGAGCCGAGTACTGTTCTTGGACGAAACCGGGATGTGCCTGCATAGTAGCGATCGTCGATGAAGAGTCTATAGGAGACCGGAGGAGCGATTCGTACAATGCTGTTTTGCGGAAACAGTGGCATACGGGGAAGAGTCCTGTATGATGTGGGCGGGGCTATCTATTGCAGCAAAAATGGAGTTGACATTCATATCTTGTGAAGGTCGGGGAGGAGAGCTAGCCGCAAAAAGCTACATCAACGACATTCTGCTTGGCCTTGTGCTCCCCTACGCCGGATTTTTTGGTGAAATTTTCCTGCCTGCCTGAAAAAGACGGGAATCCTACATTAGATTCGCCAGTCAGCAGCCCTGACTTGAATCTGATCGCATATATGTGGAAGGAGCTGCAACGGCAGGTACGAGGAAGATGTCTAGCTTCGGTGTCGATAGAAGACCTGCTTTAGTCGAAGACTGACAGGATCTCAAAGTATTCCATAAGGAAACTCATTCGGTCATTGAAAAATCATTTTCAGGCAGTCATAAGGGCCAAAATATTGGAGGTAAAATTATAAATTGTGAATATATTTTTTATCTTTTCATATTACTTCCTTTTCATATTACAACTTCAATCTATTATAATATTTCCCTAAATTTAGGTACCAGGAAATTTTAAATATTTTTGATATCATTTGAAAGCAAACAAAAATAAATTTTAAATTATATACCACAATGGTTTATTGCACAAAAGTTGAGGGGATTTTTTTGAGCAGCGCGATGAAGTGATTCTAGTTTATTGCTCGAAAGTACAGTTCAAAGAACTAACTAACTGCTTTGGTACTCCCATTTTGAATAACTTGAGATTAACAAAAGGCCATTTTCGGCCTATCTTGAGTGGAGTGCGGTTTAAACCATAGCGATGCTGTCATAGAATGATGCGAGAGGGAGGTTATCAACTGAAAATAACTGCTGAATTCCAGATCTAGCCGGTTTCAATACTGGTTCCAACGCCACTGCAACACTAGATACACTGACGAGCAATGAAAAAGTTCTACTCACAAAATGCCGACAAACACCTTAATATCTCCTAAGACATATAACCTAGCTTCATAAATTAAAAAGTATACGTTTTTAATTGGTAATATTCTGATGCGCTGTTAAATGAACTTCAATATTGCAGACGGCGTCATTAAGTTTTCTTTCCCGTTTAGGAGTAATTTGGTGCTATGTCACTGGGACTTTTTCATTGCTCGTATTAAGCGATTGTAATGGGGTATTCGTCAGCTCCAACTCTATAACCTATCGAAGGGCCAGCCAACGGCCAAGACCGCTGATTTAATTGTGCCCGTGTTAATTGGCCATTGTGCGTCGGATTGCTGCGGCCCTGCGCCCTTCACTTGGACCGTGGGGTATTGTTTTTTCTGAATTAAGTAAGCGGAGGGAAGAGTTAATTATAATGGAGCTGGGCGGTGCAATTGTGTGGCAGAGTCTTGTCCCACGGTTTCTTTTGTGGAATATCTACTTTACTGACAATTGTGAAAAGTTGAATTGATTGAGTTCAATATTCTATCTAAAAGAGAAGAGGTTCTTATCTTATCTATTGATTGGAGGTCTTTAGTCTCTGTCTGTCATCCTTCTGGGAGAAAGGCATGAGCATATATGCATATGAGGGTGGTCCGAATTTTCTTCTTTTTTTTTTATTTACCCCGGGGCACTCCTTCAATGTGTTATCCGTAGCACAAACATTTTTTTATCTACTCTCTTATCGTGAAATTTGCATTACAAACATTAAAACTAATTTAGATTGACATACTGTATAAACACGATACCGAAATAAAAAATAATATTTTATTAGGTACTATTTTTTCGATACAAAATAATGTTATAGTATATATATTTTTATATATATATATTACAACATTATGAAAATGGTAACTTTCGGCATTTATATATGTTTTTATTATCGAAAAAAACTCGCTCAATGTATGGGAATTAAAACAATAATATATACTATATACTAGCTAATGCCCGCAACTTCATCTGCGTGTTCCAAGGAGATATCATTTGCCGAGATAACGTTACCTTCCTTTTGGTGCAGTAGGATGAAAAGTATCCTATTTGATAATCTAGCTCATAAACTATCTCTATGCTAAATTTAATTCAAATCCGTTCAGCCGTTTTAGCGTGATGGAGGCACAAACACACAAACATCCAAACATCGCTACTTTCACATTTATAATATTAGTTGGATTCGAAAAAGTCGAAAATTTGGACCACCCTATGATACGTGGATAGCACTGTGCCTCTGTTTGCCCGTATAAGAAAAGCCGTAATGCTATATCGTTTTCTTTTTGCACTTATTTCAATGCAGATACTAGTACCTGTAGTCCGCGGTCTAGGTGCCATGCTCGCTTCACACGCAGGAGATGCGGGTTCGAGGCCTGAGCTAAGCATCTACCAATGGGATAAGTAAGTTATCTTACATATTATACAATTATAAGGAAGTCCTAACGGTGATGGAAGACATCGAGAGGAAACCTCCAATCCTCACAGATGCGGATGCTAATCCACACAGCTATGGGTCCTATTTAATGTGCGATTAAATACTAAAATAACACACACCAAAAATGTTCAACAAAAACACTATTTTTTAAATATTTTATGTGTACTCAAATTTCTTTTGCTCTTACATGTCAACCTAAAACGAAGGGTAAAGGGGGCTTGTTGAAAGGCACACAGGCTTCGTGATATTTGAGATGCAATCCAATATTTTTGATTTGCATTTAACTATTTCCCAATTAAAATTAGGTACTTAACTTATTTGTACTTACTGGGGTAGTATCTCGATTTTGTAATTTTTGACATATCTCGATTGCTTTTAAAGTCAAATTACAGTTGCTTTAAATGGCAGCTTGTGTGTTATAATTGCATTCTGATTGGTCAAACGACAATATAGAACGACATAGAAGTTATCATCATAATTTGTTACGCGATTATTATGAATCAATTTGCGTCAATTATGAATTGATTCTGATGATTTTTGGTTTGATTGGTAAGTCATACTTCAGAGGTGGCCCCATATAAATTTAATCAAAATTGATTCAGTGCTTTTTGAAAATACAACAAAAGCTAAAAATATATATACTACTGTAAAACATGTTTCACTAATTAAAAACTAGTTTTTACTAAGTGCCTTAAATAAAACCAGAATTTCCTAGTAATAACTAGAAGTTACTGATATACATGAATGTAGAACTAGTTTTATCGTTTATAGTTAGGTTGTGTTAGATCACAACCTGGAGCCCAAGCGAAGCAGAGCGGAGCGAGGCATCCAACGTACTTTCATAGAACCATATTGGTTGCTGAATTGACATTCGACTAGCAGTAAATTCTAGTTTTAACTAAGGCACTTAGTGAAAACTAGTTTTAACTAATAAAAGCGCGTTATAACTGAAATCGGGTTCTTACTGCAACATATACACAGATGACGTTTTGGTGTGTGGTTCCGTGCAGCAAAAGTTTTGATGAGGACTTTCATGTTCACAGACTTCATTCGATTCCCGACCGGGGGGGAAGAACTTGAAGTGTTTTTTTTTAGTTTTTAACTTGGTGAATTATTCCATACGTGCTGGCAGAGGCACAGTTGTGTCCATTATAAGACATTTATTTTAATATGTTGAATATCTGGCTGTTGTATGGCCTGAGAGTATATATGTATTATGTATGTATGTATGTCCTGTATCCCCTCGTTAACTTCTCGGCTCAACCGATTTTGATATATTATACGGCATTAGATTCAACTTATCTAATGGTGCGGGTGACACTAGGTTAAAAACAATAAAATGGCTGATTTCTTGCACTTTAATGTGTGGGTCAAAAAATCTATTTTCTAGACCCTCGAGTGCGGTGTCAAAATACACGGCTTTAAAAGGCGAGTACGGAAATATTTACTATTCTTGCACAAGCTATGAATAATACACCTTATTTTAAAACAAGCTTTTTCGTAATTTTGTACTAAAACGCAGGAAATCAATGACGTAATGAAAAAACCCCCTTCGTAACGTAATTATTAAGATTCGTTAAAATTCAGGTTTGTTTTTTTATTTCTTCATTTAAATTGAATACATGTTATATAAAGATAAAAAAATAAATTGTCAACAAAACAGACAAACATCTAATATTCCGCTTACGTACCATTTGCCGCTAATTACGAAGCCTATCTAACTCATTCAGTACCACGAGCGGAAATGCGATAATAAATTTCTCTGCTGCAGTGGTAAAGAGTGCAACTGGTTTTATTTTATTTTTTGAGAGCGCATACAACTTGCAGAAATGTAGCATTAGTTTTATGTCGGGATGTTGTTTTCAATCTAATCGCTTAAGTTAGATCCCCTTATTTATCAGGTAGATTTATAAAAAAATTATTAAAGATCAGCAATTAGTACTTGTTCTCAAAAAAACTCAAAAATCAAATCATTTATTGAAAGAAGGCAATAATAGTGCCCTTTTACAAGTCAACACTTAAGTCTATACATGAAGAAAAATAAATATAAATCAAATATATTTAATTAAACGAATGAGAACTGATTATGGTTTGCAAGCAAATTTCCCTTTCAAGTGGTATTTACTTCATGGCTGAATCTCGCATAGGAACAGGAAACTCCATTAACTGTACCAGTGCTTCGGAAATACGCCCGTCAGAGAAGATCGCACCAAGAAAGGCACGGGGATGTATTTTTTTTTATTTTCGTCATTATTTTTATGCCACAATGTAAAATATAAAATCATCTAATCTAATAACAATATTATAACATCGGAGTGGCGTTTGTGTTGCCGGACCGAACGGATGTGTCCCCCCGAGATCTCCCAAACGCATTTAAACAAACAATAGTTTTCATCCCCGGCGCGCGCCTTTTGTTCTGCCTCCGGAGGCCCGAAAACGAGCCTGGCTTATACCGCGTGTTACTGTAAGGGTTACCTGGGGAATGTGCGTGATCCATCTAGGCACCCCATCTGTGCAATACCACGCGTTTCAGTGATTGTGATGATACTAGTGCGGTCAAGTGTAATGAATGCCCAGAGAACTGCGCGATACTCTTAGGCATCCCATCTGTGCAAGCCCTAGAATTTATTCTAGGCCAGGTGCACGTCTGAGCCACGCAGCGACAGGCCGGCAGCGAGCGACGCCTACGCAACACACCCTCAACGCTACTGCCTCCACCACCACCGCCGCTAAACACACCAACCTGGTGAGATCATTCCGATTAGGACATCATTGATAGTGATTACCTACCTCTAACTTTATTTCTCTCAGCACCACTCGCCGCCTGACAATAATAAAACACCACTTACCGCGGCCGCGGTCGCCCCTATTGACTAAGGCATAATCACATTTATAGGTGCGTCATAGGCAGGATATAACAATTCCCTACCTACGCAATATCAAAATCAACTAATAAAACATTATTATAGCTACATATACTTATATTGCTTTGCCTGAAAATAAATTCGAGATAATTCTCCTCGAGATTTATTTTCTCCTCATCTTCGAAAGACCATTCAAAACAGTCATTAACAATAACCTTCCACTAAACCCTGAAACTCAGTGAATAAGCCAACCCAAAACTTAACAATCCTAGAATTATTTTTATGTAGCTAAACTGCAAATATACTAAACCCGTCAATAAACAAAAACTAAACAAGTGCAGGCCATAAAAATGCCATCTCACCAAACTCCCAGAAACTAGACAAAACAATTGACTGCTATTTAGGAACAATTGAAAAAGCTTCGAAGCACAAAAGGCTCACAACGTTCCCTCACACATCTGGCACCCATTCTATGGTGTCAGCCCATCTTGGAAATACCGGGAAACATAAGAATAAAAATAGATCGTAAAAAGCCAAACAGCGTCTCTCATCATACCGGCCGTACACCTCTTAGAAACAACCCACACACACACATTCATATTAGCTAAAATACCACGAGGCTTTCTCCTGTAGTAATATCTCACAATCTAAACTCTACCAATGCCCAGAGATGGAAACTGCCTGTTCCATGCAATTGCAGACAAAATCAACCATCTGTTTGGAGCGACATTCAACCATACCCACATCAGAAGCGACTTAGCTAGATACGTGGAAGCTAACAGCAATTATCCACGCATCAAACATGCGATCGATGCACCAAACGCAGAAGCTTTCACTGAGTACATAAAAAATCTCCACATACAGGGCACGTGGGGCGGTGAAGAAATTATCATAGCAGCCGCGGAGTTCTACGTAATAAGTGTAGCGATCCATCATACCTAAATACAAAACTAAGCAGGAACCTACCCAATAATAGTAAAACAAAACATAACCATTTCTAACTTTATCCGGTCCGACAAGCCCACAAAAATAAAACAATAATGCAAGCCCGTCTACTACATAACTGCATATTCTGAGAAATAGCGAGAAACAGCAAACAATTGCACATCATAAAAGGATCATTTCACCATCTTCCAGAAAACAGGCAATTAACAAAAGACTTCCACTGATGAACAATAACAACAATAAAATCGGAGACTTTTTGTCCTAAGCGGCTCTCTACCGAGAATAAGGGCGCACGAAGATACGCACAAACTTTGACAATCGCAACGAGACGACCCGAATGGCCGAGTCGGTAGTGACGCTGCCTACGAAACCAAGGGTCCCGGGTTCGAGTCCCGGTGGGGGCAAATGTTTGTTTGATGAGAACGGATGTTTGTACCCTAGTCATGGTTGTTTATCTATCTAAGTATAATATTTCTCTATATAAGTATATATATCGTTGTCTAGTACCCAAGATACAGGGAATCCTAGTTTGGGGCTAGATCAATGTGTGTAAAAAAGGTGTCCAAGGTATTATTATTATTATAGTTCTTTCTTTCAACAACATCCCAAGAACATAACCTAATAGAAGCCTTACCAACGCTGAGATGGTAACTGCCTATTCACCGCAATTGCTGACTAAATTAATCACCTATGTCAATTAACATGCAACCACACTCACATTCGTAAGGACCTAGTTAAATATGTAGAAGAAAACGGCGATGAACAGAACAAAGCTCGCAATCACTGAGCCTGAAATCCTTAACAACTCACCACTGTAAATCTACGCAATTACGGTACTTGGGCTGGAGAGGAGATTATAATACCAGCTGCCGAATACTTTCTACTTAACGCAACAATCCACCAGCAAAATACACCATCGCTCACATTCACGCCCAAGAATCCAGCGGATGCAGTGAAATCTATCAACCTCAACGTCACAGGACACCACTACGACAGCGTTTACTTGCTTGAATCGCCAAATTTACCCACGGATCAAGCAACCGATAACCAAACTGATAACACCATACTTTCGCCGATACTTAATGCAACACCCATGACCTCCTCAGGGTCAACCATAACATCAACAGAAGACATCCCAGACAACACCGGATATACGATGATACGAAACAGCCCCATATTTAAACCACAAGTCACATGCGAGCGTATGCGCATTGCTACTTGGAAGGTTAGAGGATGCGCCGAAATAACTAAAAGACTCAACATTGACGCGGAATTGACTAACAAAAACATACAGATAGCCTATATACAGGAAACAAACATGATACATATGTCAAAACACTATCTCTGGTATCTGTATGCTCGCATCGGACAAGACGCTATAAAGAAATACAGGAAAAAGGGAATTATAGGAACAAACCTCCTTCACAATATTGCACACAAATATTTTAAAAGTTACATCAAAAGAAAATGCATGTACAAGGGCGAGCTTGTCTCTGAAAAGAGATTTCTTCCAGCAAAACAAGGCATTACAGGAATTGCTATCATAAAAGGGTAGGCAGTGCACGATAATTACTATAACTAAAATGCCTAGGAATAAATTAAAATATCTGTAAAATACAGATAGCAAATACGAAATAATTACCGATATATACATAAACCTTACATATAATAAAATAAATACAATAACTTTTACGAAAGAGACATGTAGAGCTCTTTAATATGTTTCTTAAAAGAAAAAAGAGTCGGACTGTCTCTTATAGTGCAAAGAGGTGCGTTCCAGAGTCGGACCGCCCGCAGCCTGAAGGAGCGTTTATACGCAGCGCTGCTATGCCGCGGAGTAGCTAAAAGTGAATAATTAAATATCATCGGAGAACTGCTCATGGCAAACTTAAAAGTAGAAAGACGAAAATTCTTATAAGAGACCCCATAAACAACCAGTGAATTGGACGTAGTTCCAATACGAACCGTAAACGAAATCAAATATCTCGGCACATATATTACGGCAGGACATAGGACCCAATAAAAAAGAGGTGCCGGCAAGCCATATGCAATTCCAAGGCCCTAATGCATTTTATAAAGAAATCCAACATAGACTGAAATATAGTGCGCCTGATTTACAAAATGGTCACTGCACTGTTTATAAAATACGGACAAAAAGCGCCAACCCTCACTAAAGCAAACAGTTGACAGTCAGTATATGAACGCCTGATCCTCAGAGACATGTTTGAGAACGCCAGAAGCTATCCAAGATACCACAAAATTCATGACTGACTACAGGACAAAACGATATCCAAACGAATCAAAAATCACCGGATATGTTACTATACATATTCTGCGACGCCCACAACAGCACTTACTACACGCTCCATTCAAATACGAAGCAAGGAAGAAGAAAGCCGGCTGACTTATATACACCTGGAAAGATTTCCTTAAGCATGACATCAAACATCAAACACAGTTACTGGACAGAATCATCACACAACAGGGACGATGTCAGGATGGCCTAGAGGCAAATATACCGTATCCCAGAAACAGACAGCAAAAGCGAAACTGGGAACTTACCGGATAACCCAAACGAACACGACTCAGGAAACTCAACTATTAACAATAACTGAAAAAAATCGGCAGCAAGTACCGTACAAGCAACTTCTCTTGAGAAGAATTCTTGATGACGTCATAGTGGGTCCGCCATTTTGAATTTTAAAAAACTGATGAAAGATTCGAAACCAGCACCCTCAAAAACCCACATCTACCCCTCAATACTTGGAATTACATACAAAATTAACGTTGCGTGTTCAAAAAAGTCAGTTTTTTACAAATAAAAAACGAACCGCTGGACCGATTTTTTCTAGACTCCTTTCAGATCTAAGTCATGACGTGGCGTATCGATTGATATGGTCATCAAAGCGATTCGGTCCAGTAGTTATTGAGAAAACGAATTCCATAATTTTGATCACGTACATACGTACGTACACACACACACACACACACACACACACACAGACATCACTCTAAAAATGATTGCAAATGATTCTCCAGGTCTTAAAACGTAAAGAAAACACAAAATTACCTATTTCAATTTTCAGACCTATTATAATAACTTCTCAAGAGAAGTTAATAGAAGGAAAACAAGAACTTGAAGAAAACAACAGCTGCTCTCCAAATCCCACATCCTCCCCATTCCACATATCCTATATTGGCTTCAGGCTGAAGAGTCGGTCGATTGAATTCACTATCCTTCCCTTCCTAAAGAGCAGGTCATTCCGCCCCCCCTCAAAACTTGTGCCCTCTGGTATGCCGGCCGAAAGACCGGAACAGGTTTAGAACCCTGGCTGGAGAAGCACCATTCATTCATTCATTCATTCATTCATAATCTAATAACAATATTATAACATCGTACCTATAAGTGCCAATATTATGATCTCCAAAGCAGTGCTCTTCCGATCCGGGGCTTCATTAATTATACTAGATGTCCCAGCTGCAATTAGCTAGTGTCATGTACTTTAAAAATATTTAACTAAGCTGAAACAAATTAAAAAATAAAATAAATGTAAAATATTATAGGAATAGAAATAGTTGCGTGCGAGGCTCAAAACGACCTATCTGTCGAATGCACCACTGTCAACTCAAAGTTAAATGACACTCGGCGCTGCCCCAGATTAGATAATAGTTACGCGCTGCCATTCTTTGTGGTTAATTCCAAGAGGCAGGATAATATAGCAGTTTAATTTTATTTGTACCGTAGTCTGTGCATGAGGCCATTACGCAAAATCTGTAAATTCCCAGTTACTCTCCCACAACTCTGATGCACATATTTAATTGCTGTGAAAACTCAATAATTGAAGATAAAAATCTGCCGTCCGTTTGCTACCAATTACGTTTGTGCAATTTTTTATCATTATAGAGTAAAGTAGTACTTATTGCGTTGAGTTAGTGGTGGGTTTGGTCTGTGGGTGAGATAGATGAGTTAGTTGAATTCAGGTGTAGGGATGTACTGAGAGCGGGAGTATTGCATCTAGCGATTAGTTAGCGCGTGTAGTGTTGGGAGTGCAGAAAACCATACGATAAACGAATGCGTGTATTTGGACTTAGTCGATAAATGGAACCTGTGGGCCAATTGTATTTAATACATTTAGAACCCTACGGTAATAACCCATTATACCCTTGCCATTCAGCTGGTTGAGGAAAACCCTACGACAACACACAAAGGTAACTTACCAACGTTATTGGTCAACCTTGGATACCTGCAAGCAAGCCAGACAGGCCCTCCCGATGATCAGACCCGGATTGTCACGTAAGCTTCTGAAGCTCAAGAGGCCACAGCTTCGCATGGTAACCGAAGCGATAACTGGACACGCTTTGCTAAATAAACACGTAAGTGTTTATTTAGCAAAGTGAGTAATCACTCTAGGTGTCACGGACAGCCCCCTGCGCAGAGCCGGAGGTCGAGGAGACAGCCACCCACGTCCTGCTGGAATGTTCCGACGTGGCCATCTACCGGGCAACACACCTCGGGTCGCCGAGGTCGCTCCAGGAAGTCGTCGGCAACATTAAGGGTCTGCTAGGCTTCCTACAGGAGCTGGGTTGGCAGGAGAAGTGCCCCCAACCCACGTCACGCAAAATAGGCGCAAATTTAAGGCGTCGAGTTGCGGAAAAGTGGCCCGCGATAAACTATAACTATAACTAAAACCTCACGGTGTTTCCTTAAATGAGATGTAGGCAGACTAAGGAACCCACTTGCTATGACTATAACTGAAATCACTTGCTTCCTACACTTTATTCATACGTTTCTTCACACGTACCCCTCGGTGAGGCTCATGGACAATGCCATGAGTCAAGTCAACCTGCTGTGTCAAGTTTAATGGCCATTTTTAAGTAAGATAGTCAATTTCGATGGTTTCCGAAAAGGTACACGACAAAATTAGGTTGAATATAGTTTAAAAATACATCTTTTTATTTAAACTTATTTTTCATCATAATTATCACACTCAACATTAAATGTACCTCTACTATCATCGCAATAAACACTGAACCCTATATAACATTTGATATACTACAAGCAACATACCGTTTAACCGCCCCTCAATTCTCCAAATAACCTTAACTTTACCTTGTCAAGCATTGAATAATACAGTCTACATACTTTCAATTAAGTACTAATATCACCAACTAGTTCAAAAAATTGAGAAATTTGTAGGTAGGTGAACATTTTGAACTGGTCGGTGCGTGCTCAGTAATAAAAATCAATAAAAAATCGAAATTACGTCTGGTTCTAAGTTTACCATATTACTATATTTTTGTTGATATTTTATTGTTATATAGGTATTAGGTGTCATTTGGTGTTTGTGTCTTCTAGGCAACATTATGCAGAAAGGGGAACCACCTTGTATGAACACTGCGAATATTACCTACACTATTTGTTTTAGGACGGCTCATTGTTACCTCAACGAAAATGATATCGTCGATGCAATCCAAAATGATTCTGCTAGTGTAGATGGATTTGACTTTGACGATGATAGTTTGGCGGATCCTGATTTCGACACAGATTTTGGAGAATTTATTGAAGAGTCCCTAGGTGCTGAAATTGATATAGACGCAATAGTAGATAACTTGTATGATGAGGATGAAATCTCCAAAGGCAGAAGAAGAGCCGACTCCGTCTACTTCAAGTACCTCGGGTCCCGCCTCAAAACGTCGAAAGCCTGAAAAACTTACATTACGGTGGAAAAAGAAGTGTCTAGAACTGAATGCACACCAGCTGACTTTTACTGGCAACGAGTCATTGAATTCTGACACCCTAGACCTTGAAAGTCCTGTACAGTTCTTTCTTTATTTGTTTCCACGAGAAATTATAAAGAAAATTTCGGAAGAGACAAACCTGTATGTGGTACAGAAGAATCCGAACAACACGTTTCATGTTACTGAGACAGAAATCCGTCAATTTATAGGTGTGGTATACATAATGTCATTGGTCCAGCTACCCAGAGTAACCAACCATTGGAGTGCCATCATGGGTACACCTCTAATTCAACAGACAATGTCTTGTAATAAATTTGAAAAGATAAGAAAATATCTGCACTTCAATGATAACTAATGTGTTCCTAGAAGCCACCCTGACGCTGATAGGATCTTAAAAAT
This sequence comes from Argyresthia goedartella, assembly GCA_949825045.1. Classification (NCBI taxonomy): domain Eukaryota; kingdom Metazoa; phylum Arthropoda; class Insecta; order Lepidoptera; family Argyresthiidae; genus Argyresthia; species Argyresthia goedartella. Next base: position 6,926,459 of record OX463818.1, read on the forward strand.
TCGCCCAGTTGCTGATGCCTTGAAAAAATCATACGCTAAAGTTCCAGTAGAAAAACAACTTTGCGTAGATGAGCAAATATGTTCAACAAAACCGCGGAATACGTTAAAAAGATATAACCCCAAAGAACCTCACAAGTAGGGTTACAAATTATATGTCTTGAGTGGTGTATCTGGTTTTGCTTACACGGCCGAGATAGAAACTGGTAAAGAAAACATTGTTAGAGCCGACGAGCCAGATTTGGGAGCTTCTTCCAACGTAGTAGTCAGACTATCGCGTATCATTCCACGACACCAAAATTACAGGCTCTATTTTGACAACTACTTCACTTCTTTGAATCTGTTGGCCTATTTAGCTATAGAAGGTATTCTTGGGCTAGAAGAAATAGAATTCCTGATTGCAAGCTGTCGTCAGAATAGACCCTTATTAAGAAAGATCGAGGATATTCAGAAGAGTACGTAGCTGATGTCAATGGCGTCGATGTGTCAACGGTTGTGTGGAAGGACAATAAACTGGTCACATTGGCTTCTACATTCGCTGGTCAAAATCCTATTATAGAAGTCCGCAGATACAACAAAAAGACCTCGAGATATATAAACATCCCGCGTCCTAATGTCGTGGGCGAATATAACCAACACATGGGTGGTGTAGACCTTGTTGACAGCATCATGGGTATCTACAAGATAAAACTGAGGAGCAAACGTTGGCAGATGCGCTTGTTCACTTTCTAGACTTGACGATGGCTAATTCCTGGCTGCTTTATAAGAGGGTTTGCAATGATAAAAAGGTTTCAGAAAATGCCTTCACCGCATCCGCAGATTTTCGCTTGCAAATTGACGAAACACTGTGCAAAAAGGGGGTCAAGGCATCTTCTACATCACGGCGATCTATAGAAGAGGAACTTCAGGCGAAAAAACAGAGAGGGCCTGCCCAACATATGCCTCCACAAGCAGTTCGCCAAGATCAAATCGATCACTTGCCTCTATGGGCAGAAAATAAAATTCGCTGTAAGTTCCCAAAGTGTCCTGGATTCACTCATACGGTTTGTGAAAAGTGCGGCGTAGGTTTATGCTAAACAAAAAATAAAAATTGTTTCAGAAACTTTCACTTAAGAAATATTTATCTATGTAACCCATTGTTGCTTGTAAGCAACACTTCCTTTTTTTTTAAATTGCGCATGATTATTAAAAAAAATACGTATTTTTATTTATATAAAAACCTATCCGATCACATGAAAGTTATGTTATTTTAAGTTGTTGAGTTATAGAGGGTTAAGGAATCTTCATTTGTCACGGTTACGCTGACTTCTAAGATAAAATCTTCCATGTCCGTTTCTATTTCTAGGTATATAATTTCATGCTGGGTATTTCATTTTTCCGTTCGAAATATTTTTACCACATTCTATCCTCAAAATAGCAACTTCGCCACTTGATTTTGGGATCTCAGGCGGAAAAATTCTATTCTTAACTCGTTCGAAAAGGCTTCTTTACGAACCTCGCTACGACCCACGCCTTCGGCTCGCGGCGTTAATTTCTCGGTTCGTAATTATAAACCTTTGCGAACTCGTAGGAAATCTACTAATCCGTTCAATGTTACAATTTCCCAATACTTTTCTAACTAGTTCTCGTGCTTGAGAATGGATAACTGATTTTTAACTTTTTATGTAGACGAAGAGGCAGCCCGTGTCATTCAAAATACACAAGAACAAGAGCAAGCTTCAACGCATGCAACATGTTAGTAATCGATCGAACAGGATCGATGCGAACTTACGCAGCCCTATGACAAAGGTGACACAGGGCCTTTGCGGGTGTGCGGGAGGTGTGCGGGACGTCATCTCCTCCGCGATTCCCTCTTTCCTCTCTGGTCATCAATCCTGACTTGGACTATACTACGCTGTTTAGAGGCATTTATTCTAAACAGGATGTAACAGAAAGGTGTAGTCATATTATGGTGTTGTTATTAGGGACATAATTTTGAACAACATTCATTATGAAATAAACCCGAATGGCCAAGTCGGCAGTGACCCTGCCTATGAAGCCAAGGGTTCGAGTCCCGGTGGGGGCATATATTTGTTTTATGTGAACGGATGTCTGTACCCTAGTCATGGTTGTTTATCTATCTAAGTATAATATTTTTCTATATAAGTATGTGTATCGTTGTCTAGTACCCAAGATGCAGGGAATCCTAGTTTGGGGCTAGATCAATGTGTGTAAATAGTATCCAAGGTATTATTATCAAACCAATTTGATCAGAGAAACTTTATTTTTCACTTCTCCGTACAAATCAGCTGACCGCCCGGTCCAAATTGTTTTTCTGCGCTTCATCGATAATATGATATCCTATAAATCGATACTCACCGCAACCCTAAGCAAATGCCGCACATGTGGTTTTTAACCCGTTCACGGCGTAACTAACAACTCATTAGTCTCCGCTAGATTTTGTTTTCTGGTCTTGTGGGTCTGATGGGTTGTGCGGGTTCGGTAGGGTTAATTGTTTAATTTAACCCCAACCGTTGGGATGCGGAGACTGCAATTATGTCTCATGAGTTGGGCGGTGGTCAATCTGACCACCTGGATAGGAGAAAGAAGAAAAGTGGACGTTCTAGCGTATTGGCTGGCTAGATATTATGTGTTTTTATTTGTACCTAAGTCAACGAAAAGGTTTACAAATTTTGGTTGGTAATATTTTGGATCTATCAGCTGCATTAGAGATCGAGATAGAGATTAGCCTTTTATCGTACAATTCCGACACATAGGCATTTCTATCGGTAATTTTTTCAAGTGATTGAAATTCCTGATCTCTGAATTACACGAAAGCTACAGTCATTATGCATCTCGTCGCAACGTCTGAAAGAAGGAAACCTGTGAATACATGCCTAAGGAGTGATACTTCGGTTCCTTTGGAAAGTTTCATAGCTCCATAGCTGCGGCGATGGGCTTATCCCCTGTCACGCAAAATGTAGTATTGAATAACAGGCTACAAGCGGTCGCTATGTTTGTTTCTATTATTACAATTTTATTGTTGAGACCAAGTTTTCTCTATCGAGGCAAAACGTGGCAGCAAAATAATTATTCTCTTCAATAACATCCGTTGATCAACCCAAAGAGCGTTCGGAACGAACAAATTATACAGACGTGCTCGTCGGCTCTCGGGGCCGAGATCCCGGGTTCGATTCCGGGCGAAGTCGATGGCATCGTTCACGCGCGGGCAGACGACTAGAGGCGACCTGTACCATGGGGATTGGGAATTAGACAACGAGACATTAAAAATAAACATGACGCAGATTGACAGATTAACAGACAGAGTCTTAGGCATTCTTAGCATTTGAGTTGCATGTTTATTGATTGAAGCCGTATTTGCCCATATTAGTAAATATGAGTTTCATCGCAGTCGCGGTGTCGTCGCGTTGTGTGGAAGGCGGATACGCAAACGAAAACTATTTTTTTACGGACAGTTATGTCATGCCGTCTCTCGCTCGCGTGAAAGTAATCATTCATTATATTACGTCCATTCTCGCTCGGGAAATGACAACATACTAGCGCTGCAATGGCGAAGATTACGCCAAGCGTTTTGGTAGAGGGTAATGTATGTTTGTAACACAAAGAGTTTTATTCATATGAGGTTTGAAACTTTATAGATATTGTCAATAGCAACAAAGAGTATAATCCATCTATAGTAGAATTTTTAATTTGAGGCCAGAAATGTAAACAAAGAACTGTCATTTTCCAGTACAAAAAATATATTATGAATGTCAAAGTCAACGGTTTTGTTCTAGAAAATGACAGTTGTTTGTTTACATTTCTGGTCTAAAATTAAAAAAGAACTTTAAGGTTCTATGAAAATCTGGATATTGACAATTGATTTCTATGAATAAGGAAACTCTTTGCATACAATTTCATTGTTGACCTCAGAGAAACGAAACTCTTGGCTTAGATTACTCTGTGTATTTGACCAAAAAAAAATGTCATACTTCCTAAGTACTGGAAATTACTGATGAGCGGCGATCATAGATACTTGAATGACATTTATTAAGAATATTATATATCCATGATAAATACATTCTAGACAAATTTAATCTCACAAGCTGTGTTATAATAATAAAATTTCAAACTTGATTGTGTGTCTTCGATAATCGAAATACGATTTTGCCAAAATCTTTGATACAAAGACAATTTAAAGCATTTTTCAGTGGAAATTAATATGTGAGTATTTAAGCTATTCTCGACTACTGAATGTGGTAACCTACATCGAGCGATTTTTTAGGGATGTCGTGACATATGATCGAGTATCGACTAAAAAAATCATGTATAAAATACCGATTTTACTTTTACTGTGTTTCATTTGTAAGTAACCTCCGATGAACGAAACTCTTTGCTTACTTACTCTGTGTTCATTATCTACAAACTTGTAGCGCCCTATAAGTGGAACTAATAGTTAATAAGTTAATAAGTATATCGGATGAACAACTGGAACCATAATGAAAACAAATAATAATTTTCTAAATTGCATTTGTGTTCTAAAATCTATTTTATTGACTTTTTACTAAAATTATAGCTTAAGTAACCCTCTTCAGCAATCCAACGAATTCTCATTTGAAATCTGTATTAGTGTTTTTTTTTTTTACATTTTCAATCCCAAATTTCCGCCATTTTGAAAAAAAAACAAAACTGAATCTATAAAAAATTCATATGATTATCAAAGCTCCTCACAAAATTTCACGGGAATCGGTAGAGAAATGTGACCTGTGGAGGAAAACAGCCGGAGAGAGAGTTAGTTATCTAGTACTAGGATTAGGTGGTTCCTGATTTCCTCACCAGATTATTAGGCACTTCTCATATAGAATTTCGCCAACTTGACTCGACTTCGAATATCCGCGGTAAGACCAAACCGCACTCAATATTCGTAATATTCGCGATTCGGATCTCACCACACGACAACGAATATTTGCTTTTTGAACGAGTGACACTGCCCTCTGTTGTTTTACGATAAAATACCGATTGTATCCGACCTTTGTGACCAGCGATTTCCGCTTATAGCGCGGCCACGATTTTTTATTATTAGAAACTTTTTACTTTTAGGAACTTCCGCGATCTTTTAGTTCGCACGCTCGCCTATCACGCAATGAGATAAGTACCATAGCTAAGTGCGGAGCTGAGCTAGCCTAAGCGGAGATAAGCTAGCCCCCTGTCATTGGAGTGTATTGAATAACCGCCATGTTTGTTCGTTTTGTTTTTGTCATTAGTCGAACGACGAGTAGGGACAGCCTTCCAAAAGAGGACATTCATAGGAAAGCTGGCATGAAAAGACGTCCCCGTATGGTAATGTGAAAATTTTGCAACAAATACATTGTTTACCATTAGAAGTTTTGACTGCCAAAATTTTCACCAAATATTTAGTATCAAATAGTGTTAAAAAAATGTGAACATTCAGTATTACTCAATCATTCATCATCAATTTGCAAAACAATGAAATATAAGCCAAATACTGTTAACAAGCATTTCGTTTGGGCTGCAGTTATTGCACACTATTTCGGACGACAGTCTCTTAAAGTTGGGCCCAGCACAAGAAATGGAGTTCAAAAGTAAAATTACTGTAGTCGCATTATAATTCGAGAAAATACCGATCCTTATCCGAACTTCGTCGCGGTAATTTTTGCTTAATTTCGCGAGATGTCAACAATTTCACGGGATTACTGTCAGAAGAGAGTGAGACCTTTCGAAAATGTCAGTAAACTTCCAGACTGAAACGACTGTAACTGTAACCCCCAGTTTCTGAAGGAGCAGTCAAATGTAACAGGTGTTTAACAGTAGATTAATTCAAAATAGCGGCACGTGATTGGCTGAAATGAGCTTGACAAGAGTTTAAGGCTACTGTTTCGGTTATAACTTGATTCGTGGTGATTGAAATTCCAACATGGAAACATAGCCATCTTGAAAACTTCATAAATGCAACATGGCTGCCGTCAGTCGCTGAGGCAGAACAGTGCAAAAATTGTGTTTTTTATTTATTTTGAATAAAAACTTTGAGTTTTTCTTAAATTCAAACAAACAGTTTTAAGGTATTTTGAATAACTATTAATTAATTTTATAGCTTTCACTTTAAATAAAAATAATGCTTTAGGATACTTCTTGGAGTTTAGTTTGACAAAACTTAAAAAAGCTAAAATTAAATCTTTCTTTATTAGAACTAAATAATGTCCCAACGAGACTTCATGAATTCATCATGAAAGACATGCAAGAAAAAGTTATAAATAACTTGAATAGCATAATACAATAATGTACAATTTATTTTCGTAATTCTTTTTTTATAGTGCTCACTTCGCTACCAGTATTACTCTCACAATCGAATGCATTCAATCGAGACGTATAAAACGTCCGCATATTAGAATACACTGATACCTTTCATTCGCCGATTTCAATATGCGATTCATAAGAATCGATACAATATTTACGATTATTCATTCGTTTGAATCGAGCGCGCACAAAAGATTTCTACGAGTGGCAATGTTTACTGCACTGTAAATCGGTTTCAAAGGAAATTGAACATTAGATGTTATTATAATGTGCATGAATTAGAATGGGGTATTGAATACTACTATGAGTTCATATTTGATTGCTTTTTGTGAGATGATGGGCGAGTGATGGAGATTCGACGTCGCACTGAAGTTGAATATTACTTCGTAGAATGTTCTCATTATTCCGATAGTAAAACTTGTTTTTCTGGTGTCAACACATAATCACAATTACAAAATCTAAAAGTCCAAAACTCTAAAAATATAATACCGTACCAATAACGCTCAGTAACAAACCCATTTAACTATAAGTAAATCAATAAATTCTTACTATCAGCGCTGTATCAACAATAAAATCGATTAAAGAATCGATCCCGTAATCAGATAACCGTTATTTCTATACGATCATGATATTTTATTGTTGAAGCGTCACGTTGCGTAACGCCCTCCGTTCGTAATTACCATTTGCGTAATTAATTACGATTTACGATTTCGGTGTTTCTCGTTTTGTCTAATGTTCTTCGGAATCGTGGGAAAGCACTCCTTTCTCTGAGATGTATGATAATGCGAGAATATTTATATTCAAAGGGGAATGCTTATATCTGTCATATTTACATATCTTATTGAAATTCTTATGCCGGCATGGTGATTATGATAACCTGACATAAAATAAGTTAAGTTAAATACAATAGGCAATTTACAACCATATTGTTTTGTTAAAATAATTCTTCCAATGGAATGGAATCAAAATTCTTTATACAGGCTGTAACAGAAAGATGTAGTTATATTTTAAGAGGTTGTTAGGGGAATCGTTCTGACAAGCTTTTTTCAATTCTCCATATAAATCAGCTGATCGACCGATCGAAAATGTATGGAGAAGTGAAAATAAAGTCGCTCTGATCAAATCGGTTTCATAGTGAAAGTTGTTTAGAATGGCAACCCCCTAAAATATGACATCTTTTTATTACACCCTCTATAATACTACATCTAACATCGAGCCAAGTTGGTATAGTACTCTATTATTTTAACTTCACCGGCTTTTTGAATGAATCATTTAAGTTTTTTCAGTTTTTTCCCTGATTAAACTCATCAGGATGCACCTCCGCGCCTAATTGCATTTGAGAAAAGTTTTCGTTATCAGGCTACTAAATGCTGGAACAATCTCCCTCCACCACTTCGTATTCCTACTATTGACTCTGTACATTTTAAGTAAAAGTACAAAATCATTTTACTAGATAAGCAAATGTTGATCTGATGGTGAAGGCTTCCCGCGGTAGTACTTAGGTATATATTATATTATATTATTTATAATTTTATTATTGTACATCATTTATAATTATGTAGAAATTATATATAGCATTTTTATTTACATACTAATATACATATTTACTTTATTGTAATGCAATCCATTATGTATATTGTTATTATTCTAAATATTTATTAAAATCGTCATAATTATATTTAATGTGTGTGGTCAAGTGTTGAATGAAGTATTTTGAAATGCAATCGATATGTATGATTTATGCTGTCCATTTTTGAGCTGTTTGTGTTTTATGTAAATTTTAAATTTAGTTTAATTTTAAATGGCAAAAGACATGATGTCTTTGGTGCTTTTGCATTCCAGGGATCTGTCGAGCAATAGGGTGCGACTGAAAATCAGCGTTTCCTTCCTTGGGAGTAAACTTATTGCTGAGTTCGTACCTTTTTCAAAGGGTTGTACACAATACACAATAACTTAGTCCTATTTTTTTTTTATTACTAGCTTAGACGTATACTAGTTATAAGTGTAGTTTTATAAGCAATTGTTAAAATATTAAAGTCTATTTTTCTTACTTTTATTTGCAGTACAGTTTTTTTGTTGTTATGTCATGTTCCATGTAATGTGTACAAAATTATGAAATAAATGTTTCTCTCTCTCTCTCTCTCTCTCTCTCTCTCTCTCTCTCTCTCTCTCTCTCTCTCTCTCTCTCTCTCTAATTTCAAGTTTCCAGGACATCTTGATAAAACTGAGACTACGGTAAAAGTCAGTGATTATGTCTATGGTAGTACTTTACTAAGTACTACAATAGACATAGTAGTACTCTACTCAAAAACAGATGATACTATTCTGCCTTGTATCTACTTTTAGTGTACGCTATAAAAGCGAGAGAGAGGGTGAAAAAACCAACCACTTCGTAAACTATCTACAATTCTAGGTGAATAGGCCCCCAAGAAGTGATTGATGACCGGCAGACCGAACGGAATGACCGAATGAGATCGATCTGTTTGACTGATGTCAGTCATTTGCATCTGTATAGGATGAGAAATCGCGATCCTTTCACCGGTTAAACAGCTCTATTCCAATTTCAAAGAGTTTTTTTTCTGGGTGATTTGAAATTGACCTATCTTTGTTATTCGATCGGTTGCTATCAGTTCAATAGATGGAAGTTAATGGATAAGGGCTTTACTTTATACACACCACGTGTGATATGTTAAGGATGCGTTTTAAACAAAAGATAGGGATTGAGCAGTAGAAAAAAACGCCATATTACACAACGTTTAAATAACCATAAACATTTACCTGTATGGGCACATTCTTAACTCCTGGCCCCACACTAGGATACTTTGTACCGTGGGAACCAGAAACAGCGACGACACACACATACTTATAAATATCCATGATTTTTCTTATTTGCTTCAAAACCAGTTTACCAACAAACAACCAGACAACAGAAGGAAGCTCTCAAATGATAGTCCGGGGTCCATCAAAGTGAACAATTTGATGTTCAATTGGCGGGTTATAGACAATCGGGCAGTACGGGAGCCGCAGGCTGTTCGCCGATTATTTGTTGTGAATGTTGAAGGCGAAAGATTAGTGTAGATGAGAGTTTTTTGAGGCATATACAAAAACATAAACATTTACATACAGGCACACTAGGATACCCTTTGTCGTGGGAACCATAAACAGCGACGACCACACACATATAAACATCCAAGAGCTAGTTTTTTTTTGCTGTATCCCCTGGTTTTTTTTTCGGGATTGAACCCGGGACCTCCCGCATGGTAGGCAGAGCCACAGCCGCAGCGTCACAGCAATCGAATATATACAGGTCATGCCAAGTTTCTTTGGCTCTGAGTGAGTTTTAACTTCTCTTTATCGCATAGGGTTAGGTGGGGAGGGAGAGAGGGGTCATAGCTCGTTCAGAGCAAAATAAACTTTGCTTCAACTGTATAAAGGCTGGAAATTTTCAACATTACCATTATCGTAAAACGTTTTCACACGGAAAAAAATCAAGAAATTATTTTAAAATAATAAATTTTATAAATAATCAATATTAGAGGACAATCTTACACAAATCGAAATAGGCCCATAGTATACTCAACAAGGCTTGTGTTATGGGTACTACACGACGATATATTTAATAGAGATGAATACTTATGTTATAATATTTGCCATTACCCGGTAGGCTAAACCGCTCGTTTATAACATTATAATTTTAGGGATTTCCAACGTATCCCCTATAGAATATATAATAGAATAGAATATATAATAGAATATATAGATATACATTTCCTTTAATATAAACCCAAATTCTTTTACACTCCTTAAAACTATCAAACTTTTATCGACCTACGCTTTTGCGTGACAGGGGGCTAGATCATGCCGCATATATGGAGATATGAATGTTTTCTAACGATGTCCTCGAAAAGAATACAATTTTAAGATAATTTGATATAATCTCCACAACAACCCGTATCCACACTATTCTTTCATCGCCAAGTTTCGATGCCCGCGTAATTCAGTCGCGTACACCTGGCTCCGTAACACAAATAGTAAATAATACCCTTTACTGCAAGAACGGTGCGTACGCGCAGGGTAATTAGGACTGGAAGCTCCTTCGCCATAGCTGCGGCATTAGGTCAGGCCCCTGTTACGCAAAATGGAGTTTCAATATCGATAAATCGAGTGACTCATTAGGTCTGTTGGTCTAATAATATTTATTTACATACATGGCGTTACAGAAAGGTGGAGTCATTCTGATGGGTTGTTAGGAACATCATTCTGAACAACTTTCACTAACCGAACGACTTGATCTGATCAAGTTTATTTCCACGTCTCCATACATCTTGGACCGGGCGGTCAGTAAATTTGTACGGAGAATTGAAAAATAAGGTTGCTCTGATCAAGTCGGAGGCGTAGTGAAAGTTTTTTATAAAGACTTCGTCAATCTCCTCAAAATTTGAACACACCTTTCTGTTACACCATGTTAATTGACAGACCGGCGGTGACGAGCTAGCCCGTTAAGCCAAAATCAGTAGGTATTGAATTACTGGCTAAACGTGGGCGGAAATTGTTGTATCAGCCACCCCGAATTGAAACAGGTGTGACCCTGACTATCAACAGTGCATGTTGACAACCTCTGTAGCGCTGCGGTTGTAGCTCTGCCTACTATGCGAGTGGTCCCGGGTACGATCCCCGGTTGGGGATACAGAAGAAAATCCCCAGGTCTTGGATATTAAGACGTAGGACGTACCGCTTCGCTGTTTCTGGTTTCCACGACACAAGGTATCCTGGTGTGGGGCCAGAAGCAATGTTTGTGCATGTATGTTAATGTTTATGTTTTTGTTAATGTCTGAAAAGGCCTGCCATTTGGTTCTAAAACGTATGTGGTACTTCTTCATAGGGGCAGACACTACGACCCACAAGGTGAATAACTTTGACAACTCCGTACAAATGGAGTTGACTCTCCTTCGAAACAGTAGAACTAAGGTGCTTTCGAAACTTATGTCGTGAGAACCAGAACCATTGATTTCACAAACATAATAAAGATCCAAGAGCTAGGGACTTTTTTACCTTCTTGAGGAATCACGCAGGGGCAAGGTAATGTTGATCTGAAGGCTCTCAATCGATTTTTCTCTGCTGCGCCAGTTATAATGGACTCTTTTATCATTAAAGCCACTTTACAAACCTTGAGCTCTAGGTCATTCATTACCCAAAACCACTCCTTTCAACCTGATAAATTTTGGAAGCGACACGGTTAAGAAAGCATTTCTAGCAATTAGCTCCAAAGCTGTAGGAGATGATACTATCTGGCAACATGATTCTCACTAAAGTTGCTGATTTGCTTCCTGCCGTAACACATATTTTAAATTTCTCCATTTCAAATTGTTCCTTCTCTACTGAAAACAAGCATTACTTGGAAACAAGCATTAGTTGGAAACAAGCATTAGTTATCCCTCTCCATAAAACATCCAATCCCACCTCCTTTAAAGAGTATCACCCCATTTATATCCTGTCGATCCTTTCTAAAGTCCTCGAATCTATTGTCCATATTCAGCACTTCTATTATCTATCCTCTAAAAATCTACTGAATCCTTTTCAGTTACGCTTTAGAACTGGTCATAGTACCGTTACTGCTCTATTAAAAGTGACCGATGATATTCAGGTCACCATGGATCAAAGGCAGCTCTCGGTGCTAGCTCTGCTGGATTTAAGCAGAGCTTTTGATTGGGTTGACTTCGACAACATCATTGAACTACCCAAATCTCTTAACGTCTCCTCCCTCTCTGCCAGCTAGATTGACTCTTACCTAAGATACCGATAACAGCGTATCAAGTCATAGGAGGCTTTTACGGAGTGATGTGACCTCTCCTCCGGTGTCCGGTGGCGATCTCTCTCCTCTCCTGTTTGGATTAACCATCAACCCAAATGACGATGCCCATCCACTAATACCAACCAAGTCAGCGTTCAATTCCTCCACAGGCGTATTTACATCATTAGTAGAGAAGTGTCATAGAAGGTCATCGTCGTAGCGATGATAGAATATTGACATATTTATTAATTCCATATTCGATATCCTTCCTTCTTCCTATCATCGCTACGCGGATGACCTTCAGATCTATCGTCACTTCTCTCCTGATTATGTAAATACAACTGTAGAGGCATTGAACGCTGACTTGGTTGGTATTAATGGATGGGCAGGGTTGCTGGTTAATATGAATAAGTCCCAAGCCATGATTGCAGGTACCAGACACTCATTAAACTCGTTGCAGAAATTGCCTGCCCCTTCTGCAACTTAAAATGTTGCTGTAAATGTATAGCTATTAAGCTAAAAACCTGGGTACCTTCTTAGATAACCAATTGTCCTGGTCAATGCATTAATAATGCATTAATTTATGAAGTCAGCATGCGATATTATGCAACCTTACACTCTCTCAGGAGTTTCTCTTCTCTCTTCAGAACTGTCTTCCTCGCCAGACCAAAATATCCCTCACCCAGTCCCTTTTTTTTCCCTTTATTGACTAAGCTGATGTTTGCTGGGTCAGCGCAAATGAAGAACAAACCCGAACGACGTCAAAATATCGGGATTCGGTTCATCTTTGGACTGCGCAAGTATGACCACGTATTTTAGCTTCGCAGGGAGTTCAGCTTCTAACGTTCTAACCTAACCTATAACCCAATTGAAATTTAGCCACATAAACCAACTCTAGCCAACTTACTTGTTGGATTTATAACTTTAATCAAAAGCAGTAGTGAATTATCAATAATAAATCAGAAAAAGTGATTAATTTCACAGTATTTATCACATTGATCCAATCGTGCAGTCATTATTAATAATAAAAGAGAATCTTAATAATATTCACATTAATCACTTTGATCGTAACATATACATATATATATATTAGTATGTATTAGTGTATCATACGGTTTGTATAAATTGATACGTTGTAATTAAGTACTTGTGTATGCAGTCTATTTCCAGCAATAAGGGTTATCAGTATGAATTGTTTGTACTATATATTACTCGTTATACTTAGAGTTTTATTATGCGCGCAGGTCTTCCCCGCTCAACCATCACCTTTCCTACCCAACATGATATATGCTCGCCTTTGTACACGTTTTTTCTATTGTAAGTTATCTGTATGTCTGTTTTGTGCAGAATATTAACAAAAAAGAAATTACGAAGTGTGGCGTCTCCAGTCTCCAACGTCCTTGCTCGTACGATAATTCCTACTGTACGGAATAGACAATAGCTATTTGTGAGGCACGTACTTCCTGCAATCAAATCGAGATTGATGTTTCTATGCGTGCTTGTGTGGTTTAGGAATATCTTTCAGACATACGGAAAATCCTAATGTGTCCAACTGCTAATTGAATAAATGGCCTTAATGGGGGGAAGGATTTCTGAAGTCTATTTCGCTTACGAGTTTGCGTGGGAACTGGCATTTATTTTCAGAAAAAAAATCTAAATTCAAATTTCGAATTGGAGGCGCGAGCCCCCAACGTCCGCCGCGGTCTTGCATTCTCAAAGAAAATCCCAAAAAATACTAAATGGTTTTTAGTTTTCTTACCGACCCAAGACTTTGAAGAATATAAAAACCGGTCAAGTGCGAGTCTAAATTGCGCACGAAGGGTTCCGTACCACCGTTCAATGGAAGCGATGGTGTGGAGTGAATAGTTTGGATTTTACACAGCAAAATATTGTTTACAAAGTTATTGGTGCGGTTATTTTCACACTCCATGTACGTAACCAGGTGCATCCATAAGTTTGTATGTGGTATTGAAAGAATTGTTGTATGGGAGCCCCCTTAAATATTGCTTTTATCCTGTTTTTTAGTATTTGTTGTTATAGCGGCAACAGAAATACATAATCTGTGAAAATTTCAACTCTCTAGCTAGCTAGGTTCTTGAGATACAGCCTGGTGACAGACGGACGGACGGACGGACGGACGGACGGACGGACGGACGGACATCGAAGTCTTAGTAATAGGGTCCCGTTTGGAACCCTTCGGGTACGGAACCCTAAAAAGAGGTGATCCCAATCGGTCTAGCCTTTTTCTTCCAATCTTAGGGTTCCGTACACGGGGGGTGCTAAACGGGACCCTTTTGCTAAGCCACCGCTGTCCGTCTGCCTGTCTGTCCGTCTGTCTGTCATTATCCTTTATTTCATTCATTATATCTTTTATAAAACTTTCTAATTTATCTTCTTTTAGTATACATAGTTCTTTTATATTTATTTCATTACAAACTTCGTTTAACTTAGTCACAAATTTGGCTCGCGAAATTTGCGCCCTAAAGTTAAGATTAATTAAAAGCATTTTCTTTCTTTTACTATACACGAAACAACCTATTTCTTTGTCGACTTCGTTATTTTTTCTCATTTGTAGGGTTCCGTATCCGAAGGGTCCCAAACGGGACCCTATTACTAAGCCTCCGCTATCCGTCTGTCTGTCCGTCCGTCCGTCCGTCCGTCCGTCACCGGGCTCTATCGGATCAACCGAAATATGTAGAGAGCTGAAATTTCAAATTCCAAATCTCTTTATTTACATATACTTAGCAATCGTATATTATTGCCACTTCTCTACATTGGACCACTGTAGGAGAAGTAGGGCGTAGAAACTCCCACAGATTGATTTTTAGATCTCTTTTGAAGATTGCTTGTGCTTAACTGATACAAATTTTATAATATCATAATTAATAAGTAGGAATAAATAATTACAAAACTATTAACAGCAAGGTCTGTGTTGAGCCAGATTAACCCCATACAGTCCCATCATTTAAGTAATCTTGAACATTGTAATATCCCTTTTTCGACAAAGTCGCTTTAACATGGTTTTAAATTGCTCAAATGGCAATTTCAAGATCTCCAGAGGTATCTTGTTGTAGTAGAGAATGCATTGATCCTTGAAAGAATTGTTAAACTTCGCGAGTCTATACCGGGGCGCAAGTAGTCTGTGATTATTTCTTAGGTTAATATTACAGCTATCGCTAAGTTTAGCAAATGTTATAAGGTTCTTGCGTACATAAATTATGTTTTCGAAAATAAATTGACTAGCTACAGTTAGTATGTCAATTTCTTTAAAAAGCTCTCTTAAGGAGTCTGTGCATTTTAAATTGTAAATTGCTCAAATAGCTCTTTTCTGTAAAACAAAAATAATTTGAATATCCGCTGCTTTCCCCCACAACAAGATACCATAGGACATCATACTATGAAAGTAACTAAATATACTAGCCTAGATGTAGCCACATCCGTGTTTTGTCTGATATTCCTAACAGCGTAAGCCGCAGAACTTAATTTACCAGCCAATGTATCCATGTGGGGTCCCCACTGTAATTTGCTATCAATGGTTATTCCAAGAAACTTCGTGTCATTTACTAATTCTAACGTGCTGCTGTCTAACACCAAACTGGTCTCAACTTGCCTGACATTTGGAAGTGAGAATTTGATACATTTGGTTTTACCAGCATTTAACAATAAATTATTAACTGTGAACCAATTCAAGGTTAAAGATAATATACTCCATTAACATCATCAAAATCTTCTTTTTGTCTTTCAATTTTGAAGACCAGTGAAGTGTCATCAGCAAACAACACTATATCAGTCACTTTCTCCACCATGAAAGGCAGATCGTTAATATATACCAGGAATAAGAAAGGGCCTAATATGGAACCTTGTGGAATGCCAATTTTTACTCCCGATCCATCAGATTTAACACCGTTGACTTCTGCCTGTTGAATGATATGGCTTAGGTATGATCTTAGTAGATCCAACGCTTTATTTCTAACTCCGTAATGATTTAATTTCATTAGTAGCGTATTATGATCAACACAATCAAATGCCTTCGACAGATCGCAAAAAACTCCGATAGCATCTTGTGCGGCCTCCCATGCAGAGTAAATATGAGATACAAGAGTAATACCTGCATCCGTAGTCGATTTACCCCTAGTGAAACCGTATTGTTTGGCGTCGAGTTTTTTTGTACGGTTGAAGTGTGAGAGCATTTGATTGAGTATAATCTTTTCAAAAATTTAGCTTAGTGCTGGAAGAACAGATATTGGTCTGAAATTTGAAGGATCACCCTTGTCTCCCGACTTGAATCTCTGTTCAACACAGTAAACAGATACCTCTGTATCAGTTTACTGTGTTTCATGAGGTCTGGGAAAGCTCCATCGTCAACACATTTATTAAATATATAAGCTAGGTGTAGGGCTATAACTAGTATTATTGAACCAATTACTTTGACTGATATACCCCACAGGTCTTCAGTATTTTTTAAGTTAAGTAATCTATACGTTTTGACAATATCCTGGGGATATACATGATGAAATTTAAAATCTACATTACTGATGTTAGAACTGTTTTTTAATATATCTCTGCTTCATATGAAGATGAATTTAGACGCTCTGTTATAAGTAAGGGTACATTGGTGAAGAATGTTTCAAAAGCTCGAGCTACCTCAGCGTTGGATTTAAAAACATTATCACCTATTTTTAAGCAGAAATCATTGTCCCTTGGTATAACTTTGCCAGTTTCACGGTTTATGATTTGCCAAACTGTTTTCATTCTATTACTTGAATTTTGTATTTTTCTATTAATGTGTAAAGTTTTTGCAGTACTACAAACCAACTTGAAAGTTTTGGAATATTTTTTAACATAGTCATGACATTTCATATCAAAGTTATAAGTTTTTTGTTCATAGGTCATACAAGATAGCTCTACTTTTACGAATTCCAAATGTTGCCCAGTCATTAAATTTAGATTTACCGTTGTTGACACAGACTTTCTTTAATTTAAAAACTTTATTGAATTCTGTTTGAATAATGTTGAAGAAGTCAGAATAGAATTTGTTAGGGTTATGTTCATTAAAATCCGGTACTGGCAAACTTTTTCATATACGTCTCTAGTCTATGGGATGTAATAGGCCTATAAAATGATGGATCAGTCCTATTTTTACTGGCAATTGGAAATGAAATTGTTTGACCACTGTGATCGGAGGGTAAGCAGTTAATTACTTTTTTACTTGTGAATACACAGTCACAAAAAACCTTATCTAACCAAGTTTGGCTGGTAAGTGTCTAGTCGGCTCTAGAAATACATGACATAAATTAAATGATTTGAACAGAGTTATTAATCGTAGTTTCAATGTTGTATCTACAAGCAAATCTACATTAAAATCGCCACAAATAATTAACTTTTTTCTGCTATTACAAAGTTTAATGAGGGCTTCCTCCATAATTTTCTCGAACATTTCAAAATTGCCATAGCCGTTTTCATCTCTCGGAGGTCTGTAGACACAAACAATAATATGGCTATCGAACTCAACACAGGATACCTCTATTTGTCTTTCTACAGTAAGTGCATGAATATCTTTCCATTGTTTCACCTTAATATTATTTTTAACTAAGATTAAATAACCACCTCTATCAGCAGTCTTTCTATTGTAACAACTGACAATTTTGTAATTATTTATGTTAAAAGACATCATATTTTCCTTTAACCAGTGTTCTGTAATACAACTAACATCGGATTCAGAATTATTAAAAAATAATTCTTATATAAGTTCTTTGCCAGGTAGCCCCTGCATGTTTTGATGGGAAATATTTAAGTGGGACTTACCCTTTGTCCTAGTATTTTTCATTTCATTGCCAGAAAACCCCTGCTTATTTTGTAAAAATTTCTTACGTTTTGAGGGGTCCTCTTTTGTCGAACAATCTAGTTTAAAACACTACTATTAGTACCCAGCTCCAGGCGCGCTGGTCCAACGGGAGTCAAGAAGTAGAAATCTCGTACTCAAGATATTCTCTATTTTTCCGTGTTCTCGCAAGTTGGACGGGTAATACATCTCATTTTCACTTTCACTCGGTAGGTAGGTAGTCTAAAATATTCCATAGCCTTCTTTACTTAGCATGTTTTGGTTTTGTTTTGCAATGAAATCTACTAAAAATTTTGTACAAATATGTATGCTTGTCGTGTCAATCAAGCAAGCTAGTTCTCAAGCCCAACATTGTTCCATCGTTTGTCCAACGTTGCGCTGCCACGGCCTAATTTTTACATTTAGCCGTAGTAGCGAAGGTGTATTATTGGAATGCTGGGTGTGTTCATGTAAATTATGTGTTTTATACCTACTGTGTTTCGTCTATTTTACTTTTTATTTGTAAGTCGGTTATGTTTTTCATTTCAATGTTTGTAAGTTTGTATTAGTGTGTCAAATTTCTTTCCCAGCAAGCTCAGTGTTCGACTGGGTTCAGGCAAATTTATTTCTTTTGTTTTAAATAAGTATTGTGTTTACTTATTTTATTTTATTTATTTCCATATTTGTATTTATTATATTATATCTAGTTTATGGATACCTACAACTTTGGTGACAGCTTCTTCTCTTGTTCTAATAGTGATGTTTCCGTTAGTGCGGGAAGTGTAGGGTCATCAGCGGATGACTCACTGCCTTTTAACTTAAAGCGGGTGTTTTCTAATCTTGATACAAACTTCAACGTTGTCCATATTAATGCACAAAGCATTCACACCAGCTATGCTGACCTCCTTGTAACTTTTAGCGATCAGAACATACATGGTATTCTTGTTTCGGAATCTTTTCTTAAACCTTCACTTCCTTCTGCCATGTATGCTCTGCCAGGGTTCAGTCTCTATCGGAACGATAGGACGGGCAAGGCTGATGGCGGTGTAGCCATATACCTACGTGCCGACATTCCATGCAAAGTCATCAGCCAGTCGCCAAGCCTGTACTCTGGTACCGCTGAACACCTGTTCTTGGAGATTTGCTTGCGTCACAATAAAGTCCTCCTGGGTGTCTATTATAGCCCCTCTCTTCGCATTGACTATTTTAACTCATTTGAAACCCTCCTCAATGATCTGACTCCTCTTTATAGCGACACCCTAATTCTCGGAGACTTTAACATTTGCCTTCTCAAAAATAACGGTCGCTCAGCAAAGCTGAAATCTCTTGTTAGTTCTTTAAACTTACACATCCTTCCCCTGGGTGCCACCCACTTTCAACCACACTGCACCCCTTCTCTTCTTGATCTGATGATTACTTCTAACATATCCAAGGTTACTGTGCATGGCCAACTTAATGTCCCCTTCTCCTATCATGATTTGATTTACCTTTCATTCAAGTTAAGGCCTCCCAAGCGCGCAGCTAAATTCCTTGACATACGTAGCTTCAAGGGCATGGATCTTAACTCCCTTAAATCAGATGCCGCCTCTGTTGACTGGTCCCCTGTCGTTGATAGCGAGGCCGTTGAAGACAAAGTCCGGAACTTTAACTCTATTGTCCTGAGCTTGTTTGATAAGCACGCTCCGGTCAAGAGGGTTAAGGTTAAGCACCTACCTGCGCCGTGGCTTACTGACACCATCAAGGGTCTGATGGCCAAGAGAAACCGTGCCAAGAGGAGATATAAGTTGGTTCCGACTGATGAGAACATTTTAATTTTCAAACGCCTCCGTAATCTTTGCACTCGTCTGTGTCGTAATGCCAAACGTCGTCACATCTACGAGTGTATTGAGAGCTGTACTCCAGCACAGGTTTGGAAATTCCTGAAGACTCTTGGTGTAGGTAAGTCTCAGGACTTGGCTGCTGGAAATGTCGACTTTAACGGTCTCAACTATTTCTTTGCCATCCCCCCTGTTGTGATGGACCCCCTCGTTAAGGAAGCCACCCTTCGTAACCTACGGTCCAAGACCACAGCCCACAGTTCACCCTTCAACTTTAACCATGTCGGAATCGGCGCAGTAAGGAGGGCAATATTAGCGATCTCTTCAAAGGCCATAGGTGAGGACAAGATCTGTTATCAGATGATAACCACCATCATCGATGAGCTATTACCTATCATCACCCACATAATGAATGTGTCGCTTGAACAATCTTGCTTCCCCACTCAGTGAAAACAGGCACTTGTGATTCCCCTACCTAAAACGTCCAATCCCGTCGCCTTTAAAGAATTCCGTCCCATATCTATTCTGCCTATCCTCTCCAAAGTCCTGGAATCAATTGTTCACATCCAGCTCTCCTCCTACCTTTCCTCAAATAACTTATTAAATCCCCATCAATCAGGTTTCAGGCCGGGTCACAGCACTACCACGGCTCTGCTTAAAGTCACTGACGATATTCAATCGGCTATGGATCAGAAGCAGCTTACGGTCCTTACACTGCTTGATTTCAGTAGCGCCTTCAACTGCGTCTATTTCAATATCCTGGTTGAAATTCTAAAGTCGCTTAAAGTCTCCTCGCACTCGGCTCGCTGGTTTGACTCCTACCTGAGAGACCGCCAGCAGCGCATTAAGTCTGAGGAGATCTCCACGGACTGGTGTGAGCTCTCCACGGGTGTCCCGCAGGGTGGTTACCTTTCTCCTCTCCTCTTCTCAGTATTCATAAACTCCATATCTGACGTTCTTAGTTCTTCTTATCATCTCTACGCAGATGACCTCCAAATATATCGGCACTTCTCTCCGTGTGATGTGAAACTGACTGTAGAGGCGTTGAATGCTGACCTCGACAACATCAGGAAATGGGCTATTTCATATGGGCTGCAAGTCAACCCGGGAAAATCTCAAGCCATGATTATGGGTACACGGCATTCGCTTAACTTGCTACAGAATTCGCCCGTCGATCCTGTATTGTATGATGGTACCATAATTAATTACAGTGAGAAAGCTAAGAATCTTGGGGTTATATTTGACAACTTGCTGTCCTGGTCGCCCCATGTTTGTGAGGTCAGCAGACGAGTCTTTGCGTCATTTCACTCCCTCCGAAGATTGCAGTACTTCCTGCCACGGCAGACTAAAATCACTCTTGCTCAGTCCCTTCTACTACCTTTAATAGACTATGCGGATGTTTGTTGGGCCAGCGCGAACGAAGAACAACTGAACAAACTCGAACGACTTCAAAATCTCGGGATTCGGTTTATCTACGGGTTGCGCAAGTATGACCATGTCTCCCAGTATCGTAAGGAGCTGGAGTGGCTTCCGATCCGTCTTCGCCGTGACATGCACATTCTCTCCTATCTGTTCAATATTTTGCGAAATCCCCGATACCCCACATATCTACGCCAACGTTTTGACTTTCTTTTCCCCAGGGATAGCAATCCGAGATCCCACACGGTGTCTCTCCTTTCAACTCCTCGGCATAACACTGCCGCTTACGAACTCTCGTTTAGGTTAAGGGCAATCCGACTGTGGAACGCACTTCCCTGCGCTATTAGGGAAAGTCCCTCAATTTTCACTTTTAAGAAACGATTGAAAGTGCATTTCCTTTCTCTTCCGTAAATGGTACCATATTTATGTAGGTATATGTATGATTTATTATAGTTTATGTATGTTCATGCTATACTTGATCATGAACAAAAATCATTTTATTTTATGTAGTGGAAGTATATATATATATATATATATATATGTATTTATTTTATATTTGGTATAGTTTATATATATTTTGAAAGTAATTTGCGTCCGTATGTATAGTGTTATTGCGAACTAGGACTTTCCTGTATAATTAACTCTCCTGTCCTGCCTAGGTTTGCTGGAAGAAATCTCTTTTTAGAGATAAGCTCGCCTTTGCTTATTACATTACTTTTAATTGTCTGTAACTTTATACTATCTATGCAATAAAGAATAAAGAATAAAGAATAAAGAAAGAATACTAATACTAACTAAAACTGAAGTTCCCTGAGCACGACTGGAGGTGAGTGGCGGGACACTCTTGTCGGAGTGCAGTGCGATGCACGGTGGCGGCACGGCATTCGCGGTAGCGAGCGGTGCAACGCGCGTAACGGCGACATCGCGGCCCTCGTGGCAGCGTGCAGCATGACACACGACTCAGCAGGCAGCGTGACACGCGCGGCACTTAGCGGCGCGGCGCTCGCGCTGATAAACTGCAAGGTGCCTCCTCGACGACGACGGCGACGCTGGTTTTTGGTCGGGACAGTAGTGGGCGTTGCAACACTCACGTTGAGGGGGGTCAAGACCAGAGTTTGTGATGTGGGCTCATCCTCCTTGCTGGTGCATTTCTGTTGCGGCAACAGCAACAAATAATGATAGAGATATAGAGTTGAAATGTTCACAGAATGTGTGTTTCTGTTGCCGCTATAGCAATAAATAAATGACCTACATGATATTTTATTAATTAAAGGGACTCCCTTCAATACATAAAAAATATGTGTTTTAACACCTGCCGCGCTATAACAAACCATAATTTAAATATGATCAAAGATTTCGCGGCTTATCACATGGTTGTGGTGGCGCAATTGGTTTGACATCGGCTTCGCAATCTTAGTTAGGGTTCTGGGTTCGAATCCACGTTCTGTCTGACATAATATTATTCTCTTTTTGTATGTTTTATTGTACGATTGTACGAAATAATTCGTGGGCGATTCCGACCCGCGCTTGACAGATTATTATTTATATAGATTTCTCGTATGTGACTTGTTCTCAAGCAGAAACTCCGTTTGACGTTTTTTTATTGCACGGGAGGTGACTGAAAGGAGACTAGTAAGTAATTCGCGTCACTGATTCGTTTATTTTCAGGTACTCCGTTTGTTATTGTGAATGGGCTACATGGACCCGTCCAGACAGTCGAACAGACAGACAGACTTTAATAACAGGGTTCTTGGGCACCTTTAAAGTACGGTACCCTAAAAGGTCATTCAATTACCATCTACTCCGCGAAATGGGCACGCGAATAGACTTTGTATGATTACATACATAGCTAAACTGACCCATACATAATTGTATGAGTGTTAGAATGCAGCAATGCAGGTGGCTGATTCCGCTGACCAAATGGCAGATCAGTGAAAATGACGCGACGACGGCGGTCCACTTTAGGTAACTAGGCTCGTCTATCGGTAAAAATAGCTTATTTTTTCGTATAAGTTGAAATTTTGAACAATGCCATATTAAAATAAAGTTTATAACAGCTCACACTGCAAAATGGCTGTTACGTCAGTCGATGTGGCTAAGCATTGCACAAAAATTGTATTTTTTATTTAAATAAATGTAGCCCATTAATGTCCCCACCGAGGGGCACAGGCCTTTAACAGGATACGAGTAAGATAAAGCCATATTCTACCACGCTGGCTCAGTGCGGGTTGATGAAGGCGTTTTATGACCACTACCACGTATTGATTGTAGCCGGGACCTACAGCTTAATAAGTCATCCGAAACACTGAACGTCCGATACTGTACTTAAGAGAAATTATTTATCTCATTCGTACATGGTCAGGAATGGAACCTGCATCTCCTGAATAACTCATATGTAAAGCAGATTCGAGACCGCTTGAAAATGTACCGTTGGTCTGAAGGTTGAGTCAGATATGAAGAGAGAACGTTTCAAATTAATTGATTGGAAATTAAATTAACATCATTTCTAATTTATTTGATTAGAAGTTAAATTAATTCCATAGATAATATTTCTCATCGTGAATACATAGATATATATTTTTGTATGGATATCGAGATCTGAAATAAATATTTAATGAATAATAATAATAATAAATGTGTGTTTCGAACCAAACGTAGTGATCAATTCCGTGATCGATTTAGCTGGCGCCGTAGAGTAGTTTTTGAACGCATCTTTGAAACGTCATTTGTGACAGACGAGAAAAAATATGAGTGTAACCCTGTTGAATCTGGACACGTGCAGTATCACGTTGTAATAGGTTGTTGATAGGTAATGAGCCATCCAACCACGAGTTTTGTTTGCTGAAAGTCAGCACTGCGGATATTTCCCCCGCTGCCCCACGACGCTGCCGCCCCTCCGCCGCCGCCGATATCTGGTCGAACCGCGCGTGAGCCACGCGGTTTGAGTGCGGGTCCCTCGCGATTTGCGCGCAACACCCGCGCTAATTAATTTGGGTGTGGCGGATCAATTAATAATATATTACGCGGGCTGAATAGTCTTCCACCACGCTATAACCACGTTTGTTAGAATATTGACAGAAATTGATTGACCTGACGGTAACTCCACGATTGGTTTGGAGCGGAGAAGCTGGAAATCATCTGAGGCGCGCTTGAGACTCGTCGCTCGTCGAAACCCAGGTCATAGTTCTACGGAAGACCTCGTCAGGTAACCAAGCGCGGCATATCGCCGTCGTTAGATATCCTCACGGCAGTTGAGGACTTTTCAAGCTTGTTTCACGGATTGTAGTTTCTTCCTTAGAAGTAGAACAAATTCCAATTCGAATACGTTATTTTCGGAAGAATATTAACATGTATTCAGAAAATAGCGTGCATTTGTGGGGCATCTACTTAGAAAGTAATGGTATCTAGTGGTCATGAGGTTCGCATAAAACTCGAGTCAATTTTGACATAATTGATTGACTCTCACAGGCCTAAGCAGAATCAGGCCCCAGGTAGCGTTTCCTAACCACTTGCTTTGGTATGAAACTACCCGCAGTGACAGAGTCCATTGACAATCTAATTGCGATCTGTTGCTACTAGAGTATGTGTATAGAGCTGATGCAACCAGTAACCTTCAAAAGTTCCATGATTGTCTTAATTAACGGAAGTCTAAAACTTTAGGTTAATTTTGCCAATGTCACGTGTTATCTCTTTCGAGAACCTGGAATTTTTATATGGCTTGTAGCACCTGTTTTATAATAATGTTTAAGTTGCTTCCATGGGTGTAATAGGATTTTAGATAATTGCAATAAGAGATGTAACCTTAGCCTTAGCCATTATGGAATCAAAATCCATAACAATAAATATTTAACTTTTTGTGACAGCATAATTCTCCCATCTCGGTCCTGTGCCAATCGAATCCAGTCAATCTTAATATCATCAACGCATTTGGCTGCATACTTCCACGATAAAAGATAAAGCATGGCATGCCCTGTTTACTGTGTATTATATAATGCTTGTATAGTGCGTTCACCCAAACTGCGTCGCTGCCCACATGGTACACCCGCACGCCAATGTAATTATTAGAGTAACATACGAATATAAATAATACACAAAAGTTAGGTAGCCAAGATAATTTTAAATAACGGAGTCAACACAAACATAACTTTTCACTCAACGCATCGATACAAACTAGCAATTGCAAGTTGACTTGCGAGTGTACGCTCGAAGAGGCTTTCTTTATGTGAGTGTCGGCGTTCTTTGAAAAGAGTCAATAAAATGTGTATTTAACAGAATGCGTAATTTATATGCATAAAATCTCTTTTTCGCTAACTTTCAGCGATTCCCAATGTTGCCGAGAGGTAAAAACAGCTCTGTACAAATCCTGGACAACTTGTCGTACATAGTAGTTACCAGCAGGACAAGTAAACAGTAGCCGAGCTGTTGTTATGATTACAGTCGCATGCGCACATACATGCACGGTGCGTTGACTTCTAATAGTGTTGCGATGTGGTGGGCTGTGAAGGTCGGCTTACATGCCGCTACAGACCTATCAACTTAAGCTGATACTTGCATTTGTGTGAGTGTACGTGTGTACGCACCGCTTCCCTGCCGCCCGCTCACATACTTCACTTCACCTCCGGTACTGGTAGCAGATAGACGTGTAATTTTATGTGATTGATTGTGTTTGAAATATTAGTGAAATGGCTCCTACTGCTCCTGGCTGCTGCTAATGGCTCCTACAATCGACGATATAACGGAACGATTAATTATTAACACAGGCTCTGACTCTGATGAATCATCAGACGAGAGTGAAGATGAAGATGCAATGAGCGGAGTAGAAGAGTTATAAGATTCAGTCATTATGAGGTCGAGAATTGGACAGTTGGTAACATTGTGTTTTATGGACTTCGTTTAAATAAAACATTGATTTTATTTGTATGTGTTTTACTAACTGTACTTTTGGCGATCACTCACACAAATGCAAGTATCAGCTTAAGTTGATAGGTCTGTAGACACTTAGATGATGATGATTTACCATCATCCATGCTGAGTGAATGGAAAATGCAAGCATAGCAATACATGTAGTGAAATAACAAACACTGATAACAGTAGCTATTTATGCTTCTAGTGTGGAAAGTAGGTGATTTCCGACGAGTGGCTTTTTTATTCAAGAGCGAGCGAAGCGAGCTAGTATATAAGTCGACACGAATTGGAATCATCTAACGCACGTGTATTATACAAGGTTTTACTATGCATTGTGAGAGGAAATAAAAAAAATGAACTTAACAAGAAAATAATAAAAAAGCAGGCCTATTTTAAACACCTGCACGATCGACATAGCTATAGTCCGCACCCCCACTAATATCTCGCGACGGAAAATTGACTGGCACTTGAGTGGTGGTGGAGACTCTTCCTGCGCATGTGCAAGAAACTGCCACGAGGTATCTTAGAAAGGCACAAGCAAAATATATGTTCAGCCTAACATATTTAAGGAATATTTAAAATTAATTATTTAATAACGAGTTAAATGAGAATGACGTAATTGACGACCTCTGTGGTGTGTAGGTCGAGGCAGTGGGGAGGAAGAAAAAAAAAACCAGGACTTGGATGTTTACACGTTTGTGACATCGCTGTTTCTAGTTCCTCCGACACAGGTTATCCTAATGTGGGGCCAGAAGCAATGAATTTGCCTATATTTAAATGTTATGTTATATGTTGTTGTTTTTTTTTATCTCAGATATGAATGATTGTATGAATGTATTTGCCTAATTTATAAAACTTGACTCAAATAACACTCTTACTGAGTTAAAAAAAAAGTAAGATAAAAGTGGCATTTCCGCACGATTTGGCTGCTCGGAAAACGCTGTTTTCGAGCAATTCAGTTGTAAATAAATAAACAGTGTCACGCCTTCTTCCATACGGGTTCGAAGGTCTAGTTCTGGTCTCGCCACATGCCAGCATCATGCACAAACCTCCGTGATGTTAGTGATGTAAATATTATGTATCTAAGCCTGTACCTTTGTTTGTTAAATAAATACAAATTAAAAACCTGTAACGATACAATATTTTTTGTGACAGCGGTCACTAGCCTTCTGTCGCACCAATAAATATAATAAATAATCAGCAATAAGTCGCTACTGTAATGATGAACCACTTATTATTTCTCCATCTCCATAATAGATAACAATGGAAAAGTGAAAAAATAAAATGCTCTTATCTAATCTGTTTCAAGCTGATAGATTTTTCAGAATTATGTACTGGAGTACACCCCGGATATCTTTACTAAAGCGCTATTATGCTCTAGTAAAGCCAGAACGTAACGTTTACGTTTTTCTTAATTGTAAATCTAGTATTTACCGTTTCCCGGCTCAATAGAAACCCAGCAGGAACAAGAAAGAAAGATTGGCACATCGCAACAGTTGCCCGAGGCTCTTAGGTAATAGCTCTCATTAAGTATGTATTAAACCGACATACAGCGACGAATTAGCACATAAGTGGAGCCAGGCCGTGCCTAGATTACTGTACAGGCACATACATGGCTTCTGGCCTCACACTAGGGATACCCGAACATGGCGTCACAACATATACAGTGGTGGTCATATAATTAAGAACGACTATTTGAAAACAAGCTTTTTTCAAACTTACGAGAATAACACTTATTGCATATCGTTTTGTATCTCTCTCGGTATCGTAAAACTGTTTTACACAATCGTAGCATACAGTTATAATATGATAAATTCAACAATATTATTATATAAGTAAACTTTTTGTATATAATATATCTTAACATGTTATTGCAAACTTACTGGCTGGCCACATAATTGAGAACGCTGGATAGTTTATTTTTTTATTCAAATTTAAATAGAGAACACTCTGTAACTAGGCCACTATTCGAGTAATTTTGGCGCCATTTAGTTCTGTAAAAGTCAAAAAGTTGATCGTTTCATAATAAAAAAATGGGAAAAAATAAAAGTTGTGATGCATCTACAAGGGAAGTAATAATAAAACTTCGCGATATGAATTGGTCATATAAAAAGATTGCCAATCATTTGCAGTGCTCAAAAACGATGATATTCCACGCTGTGAAGCATTTTAACACACATCAAACAACTTTAAATATTCCTCGTGTACCTAAACAGAGAAAGTCATCTCAGCGAGACGATCGAAATATCGTGCGTTTGGCAAAACAATACCCTTTTAAGGGGTCTAATGAGTTAAAAAAAGAATACTTTGGTGAAAATAACCCTTCAGCGATCTCAGCGCGCACTATCCGAAGGCGATTGGTAGAAGCGAAGTTGAACGGAAGGATAGCAAGAAAGGTGCCCATGTTGAAACAGTGTCATGGCAAGCCCGGCTTGCATTTGCTAGGAGGTATGAAAGCTGGACAGCAAGACAGTGGAAAAATGTTCTTTTCTCTGACGAAACAAAAATTAACAGAGTATGTTCTGATGGGAAACGATATGTTCGACGCCCTCCGAATACAGCATTCGACCCCAAGTACACAAAAATGACATTAAAGCATGGTGGTGGAAATGTGAAAATTTGGGGATGCTTCTCTGGTCATGGTGTTGGACCTGTTAGACTGATAGAAGGAAACATGGATCAATTCCAGTACAAAAATATACTCGAAGAAACTATGTTACCATATGCTGAAGACGTACTTCCGATTATTTGGACATTCCAACACGACAACGATCCGAAGCACACTGCACGCACCGTTAAAGAATTCCTCACATCTCAATCAGTTTCTGTCTTAGAATGGCCACCGAACAGCCCAGATTTAAATCCCATAGAGCATCTTTGGTGCGAAGTCAAGAAAAAGGTTTCAAATCGACGATGTGGTAACCTAACTGAGTTATATAACGTTTTTTTATAAGAATGGCGCTCTATTTTTCTTGAAAAATGTCAAAAATTGATAGAATCAATGCCTCGTCGGTGTAAGGCAGTTATTAAAAGCCATGGTCACGCTACAAACTATTAACTTAGAATAAAATGTATTAAATTATAATTTTTAACATTGTCACTGTCTTTTTTAATGTGATTTGTAAAATCTAAGTATCTACGGAAACAACTCTCGAGCAGCTTAAGAATCGTTCTTAATTATTTGTCCAGCATTTTTACTACTTGAATTTGTAATCATCGATAATCAATTAAATTTGTAAATAAAATAGTAAATGTTTTAAATATTTACTCCTAATCCCGTTTACTTTATCGATGTAGCTATTTGACAACACAACTAATTACTTTTAAGAAGGAACTTAAAACTACACATAGCATAGTTTTGAAAAAAAATAGTTGTACTACAAATCGTTCTTAATTATATGACCACCACTGTATATACTAGTGGCCCTGTGAGCAGTAGACCTCGCTAACAGGGGGGACTGTGAACCAATTTATAGGTAAGTATTTTAGATTCAATCAAAATCAAGTAGTAAAGTAGCCAATAACTTTGTGAACCACATTTCGCGATTTAAAATACAATCTATTGACTTTTCACGAAAATAGTTAGTCTTTTTCACTCACTCTCATGGACTATATAGATCCTCTCTACTAATCCGTCTCCTACTTCGAGGAGTCCAAACTTGGTTGTGAAAATATTTCTTGGATTTTTTGAAAACAGGCGGCCGAGAGGTGATGGTGTAGTATATTTTTAGAGCCGGCTCATGAAGCCCTTTAATTTGGTGCCCCACACGATAGGTTTCATAAAAAAATATTACATAAAAAATAATAATGACATAACTCCAAAGGAGAAAATCGATAAAAGCTCCCGACAAAAAAAAACTTACTTCAAGGAACACGTGTGCCAATTTTTGTGAGGATCGCTTGATAACTGTGGCCCCTAGACCGGAACTGACAGTCACACATAGAGACATAGAGACAGACGACAGCAAAATCGCCCTCCTCTCATGTCGAAATGGAGCCCTTCATTCGCTCGGTCAATAGACAAGACCTGAGGATGTTGTTTTTCTTCCTCCCCAGCTGGGATTCGGACCCGTACCTCTCGCTTGGGAGCATCGACCCCCAACGTCACAGGTAGTCGTAGGGTTTGTAAGTATGCAGCTTGAATGATGTTATAACGTATATTTTAGATTACTTGGCGCAAGTGGCCCATCTGATACCTCAGAGCTAATGGATAGCTCTATTCCTCAAGAAACTATTCAGCTAAAGAAATAACGAAAGTCGAACGCACGATTCAGAAGCTAACTCGTAAGCTGCTAGGAACAATGCAGTTATAGGTATATAAATCACTCTACAAAGAGGAGGTTAATACCCGATTTCACCAACAGTTAGGGACACTTAGCTCTTTTCTTAGCTGTCTAGCGATTGTTTCGGTGGCCGGACTCTTATATTTAGAGGGTCCCCAAGGAGCCTAGATGACCCTTACAATCAGTTCAAATCGAAACAACTGCTAGGTGGCCCCTGAAAAAATAAAATGTCCCCTAAAAGATAGGGATCGTTAGTGAAATCGGCCATAAATCTTTTTTTATTTGCAACCACATGTTCCATTTTGTGTAAAATAATTGGTGATCAAAAGGTCAGTTTTTTAAAAGTCTTCATGTAGGTAAATATCCCTGCTGGATAGGGGACTCTGCTGGATTGTTATTTTTATTGTGGTTATTATCCAGATGTACCACCCTGTATTTACCCTCTCGTCTATCCAACTACGATACGAGTAATATACTATGTTGCAGACCACAAGGACATTAATAGTGTCATTGTACCTGTCATTATGAAACCAGTTTCGTCATTATCATATAAAATCTTTGGTGAAGGAGTTTCTAATAACAAAGCCATTATTATAATTATCAACTTTTTGCGCTCGCTTCTCGTATGATACACGTAATTCTGGTTTCATTAAGCTGCGTTCAAATTTAGACTGACCCATTAGATTTCAGGAGACCGATCATATTGAATTTATTTCGAAGAGGAAAAACCTAAGGAATGACCGTGGTTTAGTGGGTAGAGATACCTTGGACACTATTTACACACATCGATCTAGCCCCAAACTAGGATTCCCTGTATCTTGGGTACTAGACAACGATACACGTACTTATGTAGATAAATATTTTACTTAGATAGATGAACAATCATGACTAGGGTACAAACATCCGTTCTCATCAAACAAATATTTTCCCCCAACGGGACTTGAACCTGAGACCCTTGGCTTTGTAGACAGGGTCTCTGCCGATGTAATATGACCATCATGATTGATCAATTTGGCTGAGCAAATAAGTCAATTACTCAATGTGCTCGTCAATTTAAGACTATTATAATCAATTAAATAATAATATTTATAATTATCCAATTTTTATATAAAATAGGTTTTATTAACATTGAACATCAAGAGATCGAGCTTGTATGTAGCATGTAGTAAATTGATGGCAATAGCTTCTTGATGGTGTTGGCAATAGTGGTGGAGAATTGCCAACGTAGCCAAATCAATCGAAATTTGCCGTCTAGAAATAGTTGAGGCCGCTAATGACCGACAGAAGTGGAAAGCAGTTATTATGCAGTTAGATGACCCAAGAAGAAGAAAAATATTTTCTAGCTCACTTTAACAAGTAACTTTAACAGGCAAACGCCTGTCAAGCAGGAGATGTGCGTGAAAATGCTGGAATTCATTATTACATTAACGAACTGTCAAAACCCTGATCGCTGTATTTATCCGTGTAAATTACTGCCAATCATAATTTTTCGATTCAGTCCCTACTTATTCTTTTGCACTTAAGTCAGTTAGATTCTGTGACTCGCGGAGAGCGGTAAAGCTCTCCGTCGCATCGAAATTGGTAAATCAGTTTTTGCCTTAATCTCTCTGAAAACAATAATCAAAGAAAAACAACAAACATCGTGATTAAACTTTCATATCTCCTTAGCTGCAGCTATCGGGCTAACCCAGCTTAGTTATACCCAGCAGTGGACAGAAACAAGGTTCCGATAATAACTTAGGCTTAACAAAAACATAGCGTCACACCTTCTCCCATACCGGGAACAGAGGAACAGTTACCACGTTCAACGCCGTTAGCACCAGGCATCTATAATGTTCTCACTGTAAAAGTAGATATTCAAAAACAATGTCATCAACCAATTTTGAAACACATCCAATGCCTTCGCGAACTCAGGTAGCATCAAGGAAGAATACCACTACCCATCCTGTTATATCATAAAATAGGTCTTCTATTATAGAGTACAGTAGTTAGTACTTGATTGTTGCGTAGCATAGGCTGGCCTCACACGGCAGGAATGACTGTCTAAAATCTGAATCAGAATCCAGAGTCGGAATTCCGGTATATGTCCTCACACTTGTCTTAAAAAATCAGATTGAGTGTCATATGGATCCCGTCAGATCGATTTAAGAAATTCTGTGCATTTAGAATTCCCGTTTAGAAAGGCGTTCCGGGCGTGTGGGGCCAGCCTTAAATATAGTAGCCTGACTAGATTGGCTACCTGTTTCTGTTCTAGGAGAGGATGTTGCAGACGACGTGATGTAATAGTGGTAAATGGTGATAGTAATTATTATTGTGTGGTATTGAGAGAAGTGGGAATTGTTGCTGGTTGCTTTGTGGGTTGGTGACGTAATTTTTATTTCTGGTAAAAAGTGGATATTGATACTCGTTGACCAAGCGTGCGCAGCGTGCGAAGCGTCTCCGTTTCAGCTTGGGCAAAAATGCTTTCCGGCTGGTCTCCTCTACAGTTCGCATTTCCCAACCGATTCTCGAGAAGTTTTGATAATAACAGACAACTCGAATGGCCGAGACGGCAGTGACCCTGCCTACGAAGCCAAGGGTCCCGGGTTCGAGTCCCGGTGGGGGCAAATATTTGTTTGATGAGAACGGATGTTTGTACCCTAGTCGCATGTTTGTTTATCTATCTAAGTGTAATATTTATCTATATAAGGATGTGTATCGTTGCCTAGTATCCAAGATACAGGGAATCCTAGTTTGGGGCTAGATCGATGTGTGTAAATAGTGTCCAAGGTATTATTATAAAAATTGTATCGAATTTTTGTCGTTAGAGTTTTTCAGAAATTTTTCAAAATGAATTAGATATACGGGGTCACAAAGTTATTATTGTAGCAACTTTCATACTCCATATGTAACCAGGTGCATTCATAATTTTGTTTGTGACATTGAAAGAAAATGCAGTCAGGTTATTTGTTTTTTGACCGAGCGAGCGCGTGCATTTCAGCTTGGGCAAAAATGCTTTCATATTTGCGGATTTTCGGCAATTCTCCTTTACAGGTTACATTTCTCAACGGATCCTCGTGAATTTTTTTGACGTTCGATAATTATATATTTTTTTGTCGGTTTAGTCTTAGGAAAAAAATATAGGCTAGATTTTAGATGGTAAAATGAAGTTTGCAAAGTAATTGGTGCGGCTACTTTCATATATACACACGTTCCCAGGTGCATTCATAATTTTGTATGTGGTATCAAAAGAAAATGCAGTCGGATTATTAAAAACTCCAAGGGATCGGAGTAAGTTATCGGATATAATTTGAGAGGGACATTTAAAAAAAAACGCGACTTTCCTATTACGCTCGTGAGAATAAAGGGACAATTATTTATGATTTGGAAAATACTATAGTTCTAGCAATACTCAAGGAAGCAATACTTATTAAGTCTTTGTAGTCTTCTAAAATGCCCTGAATATATGTCGAGAAGATGAAGAAGGTATTACTTCGAAGGTAGGAATATACTTTAAATTTCCAGGTCCTCAATAAATAAATAAATTTGAATTTTACAACATTTGACACTGGCAAAATCAACCTCTAAATAAACAAGATGCCATTAATTTAGAAAAAGAAAACTTTTTTTTATAGCCCGCCTTCATGATCTGACGCTTAAATCGACTGAAAATGGAAATGTGACGTGTATACACTAGACTAAGGTAGATACTGTTCGACCAACACAACTAGGCGCATGATAGCTAAGCGTTCATTGGAACTACATTCATATTCATATTCTTTATTGCACAGAAATCTTAATAGTAAGGTAACAAAACATTTTATGAGCAAAGGCGAGCTTATCTCTAAACAGATTTCTCCCAGCAAACCTAAGCAGGACAGGAAAAATTGTGCAACAGGAGAGTCCTAGTGCGCAATAAAACTGTATACATCTAATTGTTTACACCTAAAACATAATAAAGTAATAAATGATATATACTAAATAAAATACAAAAGCACAAAAATAAAATATATATCAAACATCTCTATTATTATAGAACTACGGACGAAACACCGGAACGGAGATTGATAATACTAGTGACTTGTACGTACAGGTACTTACGTAAATGAACGTATTGTAGGCGGGTTTCAGGAGCCGAAACCGCAGTCCTGTTATGCGCCTAGTTGTGTTGGTCGTGTAGTTTGTACATATGTTTAAAGAAGTTATCGCGTATAGCTTTGGCGATGACTCCACACTACGTCATTGTCATTCATCAGAAGCCTTGTCATGTAATTCTTACATGTACGAATTGACCTGATTTCCTTTAAGGGTTCCCACATAGATAAATTGGCTGGTAAATTAAGTTCTGCGGCTTACGCTGTTAGGAACATCAGACAAAGCACGGATGTGGCTACATCTAGGCTAGTATATTTTAGTTACTTTCATAGTGTGATGTCCTATGGTATCTTGTTGTGGGGGAAAGCAGCGGATATTCAAACTATTTTTATTTTACAGAAAAGAGCTATTCGAGCAATTTATAATTTAAAACGAACAGACTCCTTAAGAGAGCTTTTTAAAGAAATTGACATACTAACAGTCAATTTATTTTCGAAAATATAATGTATGTACGCAAGAACCTTACAACATTTTCCAAACTTAGTGACAGCTGCAATGTTAACCTAAGAAATAATCACAGACTATGTGCGCCCCGTTTTAGACTCGCGAAGGTTAGCAATTCTTTCAAGGGTCAGTGCATTCTCTACTACAATAAGATACCTCTGGAGATTTTGAAATTGCCATTTGAGCAATTTAAAAAGCATGTTAAAGCGACTTTGTCGAAAAAGTGATATTACAATGTTCAAGATTACTTAAATGACAGGACTGTATGGGGTTAATCTGGCTCAACACAGACCTTGCTGTTAATAATTTTGTAATTATTTATTCCTGCTTATTAATCATAACAATTAAATTTATCATATTTGTATTAGTTAAGCACAACCTATTTTAAAAGAGATCTAAAAATAAATCTGTGGGAGTTTCTACGCCCTTCTTCTCCCACAGTGGTCCAATGTAGAGAAGCGGCAAAAAATGACGTTTGCTAAGTATATGTAAATATCTACAGTAATAAAGTACTTTGACTATTGACTATTGACTATTGGTTAGCCCAAAGGGTTCAAACAGAGCCCTATTGCTGTCACGTGTCCGTCCGTCTGTCCGTCGTCTGTCACACAAGTTTTACATCCAAACGGTTAAAGCCACAGTCTTCAAATTTTCACAGTATAAACATCTTGTTAACCCAAAATCAAACAAATTGTCCTTAAAATTTGGTGATAATGTTTATTGTTACGTATAATAAACTAGTAAATACCAATATATTGATAAATCTGATTGATAAGAAACCCTAAATGTGCGAATTTTCGAAATGTCCGGTTTTTTCAGTACGGGTTGGCAGAGGCACAGTTATGCTCACGTTGATACTAATTTTGCGTGATAGGGGTCTAGCCCATCGCTTATATCGCCTTCAGAATTCCACAGATTGTCTACAGCACTATCGCTACACTAAACAAATCCACTAACACCAAATAGAGTGGGCTTGCTTTTAACCAATCTATCTCATAAATACAGCACCTGCTAATAGCTTGTAAATATATTAAAGTGTTACCAATAGTGTCCCTTTAGTTCTTGTAGAATATTATCGATACTAGAATTAATAGTTATTTGTATTTCAATGGAGTAAAATGTTGTATTTACGGCGAGGGCGGTATATTGAATCGAGTGTGAAGCGAAGGATCTACGATAGAATCCTGAGCGTAGCTAGGGATTCTAAGTTAAAATCCTGAGCGTAACGAAGGATTCAAGCGTTAACGCTGCCGAAAATAATTTTGCTCCTGAATGACACATACAACTTTTCACACCGACTATGAGGAAAATTTAAATGAAATGCTCTAAAAATAATGAAATAACTATATGATATAACTGAAATAAATAATGAAATATTATAAATATTATACTTATGAAGAGACTTCTACAACTACGCATGAAGAGTCTGACCAAAGAGCGGAACCAGTGGAAAAAAATGGGATGACCTGCCTCTTATCACGGACGATGAAGAGGGTTACGCTCTTGGTCAGATGAAACGTGGAAAAGCGGCTGGTGAGCATGGAGTATTTATGGAAATGCTGCAGGCAGGAGGCACTCCCATACTCAAAGTACTGAGTAAACTCTACAAAAGTGTCCTAATGAATGTAGTCACCTCAAGGGCCTGGAAAAACGCTGTAGTTACTATTCTTCACAAGAAAGGATATAAAGTCAACCTGCAAAATTAAAGACCCATCAGCCTGCTCTCACAGGTCTATAAATTGTTTGCCAAAGTCCTGTGCAACAGACTGACGCGCCAGCTCAATGAATACCAACCTGTCGAGCAAGCCGGCTTCCGTAAGGGATACTCCACATTAGACGATATTCACACTGTCAAGCAACTGATGGAGAAATGTAGAGAATACAAACGGCCCCTATGCTTCGCCTTCCTAGACTAATTAAAGGCATTCGACAGTGTCGAGCACTAGGCCGTCTTCTATTCCTTCCATCGTTGCGGAATTGATAAGAGATAAGTGGATGTACTCCGGGAGCTGTACAGGTCCGCCACTCTCCAGGTGCAAATGCACAAACTAACCAACCCCGTTCCGATAGAATGGGGAGTCCGCCAAGGAGATACTCTTTCGCCCAAGCTCTTCACCAATGTCCTAGAGGACGCTTTGAAGACTGTAGACTGGAGCGAAAGAGGTCTCAATATCAACGGCGTGTATCTTTCGCACCTAAAATTCGCTGACGATCTGTTCCTGGTGGCTGAGAACGTTGCTGATCTCCAGACCATGCTCGCAGAATTGCATGAAGCATCCCTGAGGGTCGGCCTCAAGAACATGTCCAAGACAAAGATTATGACAGACACTCCCACAAGCAACGGTATCGACATTATTGTAGATAACCTTCCCCTAGAAGCGGTTGAGGAGTATATCTTTCTTGGACATTGTTTGTCTTTTGGTCGACAGAGCCAGGTAAAGGAGATCGCTAGACGAGTCCAGCTAAGATGGGCTGCTTTTGCAAAACTATGGGATGTTCTGACCCCTATATCCCTCAATGCCTGAAGACAAAGGTATTTAACCAATGTGTAATGCCCACTTTCACATACGATGCCGAAACATGGACGCTCACGAAGGAGATTGTGCACAAAGTCACGGTTGCATAAAGAGTCATGGAGAGTGCCATGCTAGGCATCAGGCTGTCAGACCGTATCCGTAATACCGAAATCAGACGCCGAACCAAGGTGGCTGATGTGGGTAAGCGGATAGCACGGCTTAAGTGGAAGTGGGCAGGACACTTGGCAAGGTGAGAAGACGGAAGATGGACCAGATCGGTGACAGAGCGGTGGCGAAGAGGAGGCCAAAGATTGGTCGGCAGACCATCCGCCAGATGGTCCGACGATGTGGCGAGGGTGGCAGGAAACCAATGGACGCGGGTAGCGCAGGACCGTTCTGAGGCGTGTTTTTGAGGAGGCCTATACCCAGCAGTGGGGCCCCTGAGAGGCTGATGATGATGATGATGAAATATTATTAGGGAAAGGTCACCACAGATAAAATATTCCAGTTTTTCTTACCAATGTATGAAAATAATCGATACGAATATTACATACAATGGTATCGGATATCAATATTCATTATATCACTATAACAGTCATCGATAATTTTGATTTCAGTAAAACATATAATTTATTGTGACATTTTTTTAAAATATTACGAAAAATTCATAAATTTTCATATAACGTTGTAGAAGTTAAAACTTGAAACATGTTCGTTTTTTATAGATTACGATAAAATTACAATCGGTTATTTTATTAAGATCTTTGTTCAATTGGCACATTGCGTTTGCTACATGCCAATTAATAAATTAAAAAGTGGCTTTAACAGAAAAGTAGCATTTTGCTCCGTGGAGCAAAACTTACTTTTCCGAATGAAAGGTGTGAAAAGGTTATAATCAAACCAAATAAATAAAATAAAAGTAATCATCTATGGTTATAGATGATTACTTTTATTTTATTAAGGTTATCTTTAACTACAAAATTACATATTTCCAGATCTTTTCACCTGATGCCTGCTGGTTTAATTTACTGGCTGTGCGGGTGAATTCGGAGTCAAATTTCAAAGTCAAATTCATTTATATACATATTTCGATCTATACATTTTGTGGTCCCGTTGTACTCGTAAATGAAACATGAAATTAAATTATTGAGAATGTTTTGAATTATTGCTTATTAGCACAACGCGGTAGAAATGTGCAGGCGGTGAGATCTAGGGTTTTATTTGCGGAAGTGAACAAATATCCTCCCCTATCGACACTTCTTATCGACTTTTCACACCCTACCCAAGTCAGCCCCCCGGCGAACTCCTAACATGGTTATTGGTATGTCTGATTTAGAGCACGCGCATGCGCGGTTGTCATGCGTGTGCGCAATGAAGTAGGGGAAGATGACAAATATGCACATTCCATGCATACGGACGGGTCTTTGTGGTCCTGGTACTGTTTTAATAGAGAACTGATCGTAGTGGCTGTATTTATGTGTGAATCCATGTAGATGTTATAATTAAAATTGCAGTTAGTAAACTTATCAAATATTGAATAATTGGCTATTTGGCACAACTGTGCCACTGCCAATTTTTATGGGAAAAAATGATGTGATAATGATTAAATAGATGTCCTGCAGTACACATGACCTAAGATTACCTACCTATGTAAGCAGGTAGGTATTTATCTGTTCATACTTGGTCAGTTGTCTACTTGTTGATGAAAATAATCTACCTTAAGAAAGTCGAAGAAAAAGTCAAAAATTCTTAATTAATTTAGATATTTACAGATAGTTACTAGAAGTAATTGTTTTGCCTTTTCTCTACATTGGATCACTATCAATAGTTCAAAGATTTCATTATAGCACAAAAATTATGCTTGTAGCATGTAATGCAGCGTTATCATTGAATTCACACATATAGGAATTTTAATCGCTTTTAAAAAATGAACTAATCTAATGAAAGCCAAGTCGCAATAAAAGACAGCTCGTGTGAAATAACAGTGTTGTAATTGTTATCTTAACCTGACTGAAACCTGATTATTAAACCCAAAGGAAATTAGCCAACACCGCCGCACAACAAATAAGATCGATAATAACATTCTTACCGGCGACAAAAGCGCAACATTCAATTTTATCAAAATTATCCCGGAGCTGTTTTGTCTCGCAATGT
Source organism: Argyresthia goedartella (assembly GCA_949825045.1). Classification (NCBI taxonomy): domain Eukaryota; kingdom Metazoa; phylum Arthropoda; class Insecta; order Lepidoptera; family Argyresthiidae; genus Argyresthia; species Argyresthia goedartella. The sequence goes on from OX463818.1 coordinate 6,966,034, forward strand.
CCTGGTTACGACGAAACTGAACCTAAGGGTTATTCCCATCATCCCACCTTTAATAAATGAATTACAGCTTATCCATCTATCGCACAACTTTTGGCCGATTTGCCAGAGGCAATTATAAGGAGAGCGACATCTTCGGGAGTAAAGTAAAAGGCTTGAGATGCGCGCAAATAATAGACTAATTTATTATAGGAAATACTAAGCTTCTATACAACTTACTACAAAACTACGTGATGAATATAAACATACCTTGTCTGTGACGATCGTCAACTTATCTTATCAACGGGATTCGGCTGGCAACCCCAGACCGAATAGCTGACGATGTAAACAGCTCTGTAGTTTTTATTTCAATTAAATTAGACAAAATTGCTTTTCTGCACGAGTAAACTTAATTTAAGTAGTAATTAGTGATTAAATAATGTGTAGATAAGAAACAGCTGTGCAAACATACAAGCTTTGGAAAAAATAAGACCGATTGTACCGGCCGATTGAACTATCAAAATCAGTTCAAATAGCAACGACGTAAACGGGGGAAGTATCGTTTTATTTCTGTAATTATATCAATAATCTCACCTTTCACACCCGTAACAAACTAAACAAACCTTCATATAAGTGAAACACTTGCCGTACACTCACTCAGGTACCGTTTTGTCTCTCTTTACTTGGCAAAAGCGGAAGCAAAGTTGAAGACGCAACATTCTGCCACATTCAACAAAAACACACACTTAACACCTTCATTGTGCAATAAACTCCCTAGTGTTCGCTAGTATTCCACCCGGTCATACACTGACACCTATTCGCGGTTTTTTTTCAGGCGAAAAAGGGTGCAATGCTGACCCGAAGCAAGATGAGCACACGCGATGTGGAGTTGAAGCTGAAAGCGACCTTGCTGGAGCTCAAGAAGAGCCAAGAGCTTTGTGAAATACTTCTACGAGAGCGAGATGAGTGTGAAGAGGAGATAGAAAAGCAAATTAAGAAAAATTCGGCGCTAAAAGAAGAGCTCAGTGAGTTGGACATTCAATGCCAGGATCTCAGTGCCCAGAGAGATGAACTACAACACCAAGTCGACTCATTTTACAAGTGTCATGATGTCCACCACGTAGCATTGCAACACATAAAATCACTTGAACAACAGCTTGCAGAGGCACACCACGAGCTTCAAGTTTTCAGCGAGCGGGAGGAACAGCGAGACAGTGCTACAACCAGGGCCTTATATAATGAGGTCATGAGCCAAACTGGCATACCAACTATTGACCTAACAGCTTGTGATCTCACGTGTGATAGTCCTAATAGATCGCAATCAGTAACCACTATGAGCTGTAGTAAAAAAAATTAAAGAAATATGTTAAATTGAATAATTATATAAAAAACACAAAAACTAGCTAATGGAAATAAAATATTTTGTAAAAATGTAAATTGTAGCAAGGAACGTGTCGAATTAATTAACGAAATCGATGATTGTAGATTATGTTTGGAAAAAACTACAGAAAAGTACGAATGTGACACACGGCGACTCCAATCAGATATGCATATTTTAAACTCATCATTACAAAGTATTACACGTAAATATGAGTCAGCACAATACGAAATTAAGGAACATGTGTCGGCTATGAATAGTTTGTTGGAGACGTGTAAGTATAATTATGACACTTTCATATCTTTGACCGACAATCACATCTGTGATTGTAAACAAGCTCCAGCGGACTGTTCCGTGCCGACCGTGTGTCCCGCCGAGCAGCCGGCCGAACAGCTGATACTGACCCAGGCGCCGCCGTCAGTCGACTTGAGTACTAATAGTGTTATCAATAACGCCTCCTTCTCTCGGACAAAGGATAGGTATATAATGTACAGCGATGAACTTGGAAAAAATATGGGTTTACAACTTAGTCAGCGCGTGGGGCAGGCAATATTAAATAACTGTATGCCTGGCGCCACATATTCACAAATATTAAACAAAGTGTTGTCATCGCAGTTTTTAGAACCAACCACCCTAATTATTTTAATTGGTAGAAGGGAAAATGTATCTAAAAAACTAATAACTAAATACTTTTCCAAATTAAATTCTTTACAAAATGTAGATAGAATAATCTTGTTTGCGTTTCCCTTCAGCCAATCTTTGTCACAACATGAAAATCATATAAGACATGATTATAATACATTTATACACACATTGACATGTCGTCATATTGAAAAATTTTATTTCATAGACACCAATATTTGTATTGGAAAATATTTTTATTTGACTAAGGATAGGTATTACCTATCTAGGTTTTATACAAAACAGATAGCACAGTCACTATCTTATTTTATTTTGAATTCAGTCAAGTTTTTGACTAATGAAACGCCTGCTTCTATTGAGCAGTGTAATAATAATGACATGTACTACTTGGAATCTGTTCCAAGCTCTTTAAATTAACCCATAGGACAACAGAGAGTAACTCTGGCAGTAATATTAATATTTGTATAAATATACCTTCATCTTGCCCATTAAATCAAGTTACTAGTAATGAAAAATGTAAAAGTAAGAATATTTTAAACGTGGTTCATCAAAATATACAGGGCATGTTAAGTAAAGAACTGGAAATTGAGTTATTCATGAACTATATAACAGAGCACTTTTTAAAGAGTTATCAGTTCATGTTCAACTTTAATAACCACCACGTTGCTAGTTCGTTCAACAGAAAAACAGCTGATCGCGGTGGCTCCTTAATACTTGTAAATAATAGTTTTAAATATAAGGAACGAGTTGACATAGTGAGCCTGTCTGTTGAGCGTACCATGGAAATAGCCTGTATTGAACTTGAACAACTTATTGTAATGAGCGTATACACAGACCACCAGATTCATCCTTTGATTTATTCGAAAAGAAAATGGATGAAGTGTTGATTAAAATCAGCGATAAAAACAATTTTTTTATAATTTGTGGTGATTTTAATGTTAATCTGTTAGAGGATAATAATATTTGTACTAGATTAAAATCTTTATTTTTATGTCACAACATGAACTATCTGTTTTTGGAGCCTACTAGAATTACTGCAACATCTGCTACCTGCATTGACAATATATTTACTAACATTACGCCCATTTTCAAATCAATGGTCAGATAGGTATATTCAATATTAAAATAAAAAAGGACCAAAAAGAGGATATTACATGTGTGCCCGTTAGTGACACTCGGCTTGAACACTACAGGAATAATATTTTAGATAAACTATGGGAAATACCATACAGTGACGATCCAAATTTGTTGTACAACTCAGTATTTAACCTTGTCAAAAATGAATATGATACGGTATTTAAATCAAAAACTATAAAAGTTAATAACAAAGCTTTGTTTAGTGATCGGGCGACAGTTGGAATTCATAGGAGCAGACGAAGATTATATGAAATCTATGAAGAGAAATCATATAACAAAAATACGGCCTTTCTAGATTATGTTCGTAGTTATTCAAAAATGTTTAAACGCGTTTGTGCCGTAGCTAAATCTAATTTCATTAAAAACAAAATTGAATCTAGTAGCAATGTAATGAAAACGACTTGGCAAATATTAAACAGAGAGACTGGAAAAGCCAAAGCTACACATAATAACTTCAAGCTTAAGATAGATAATCAATTGCTAAGTACAGACCTAGAAGTAGCAAAAGCTTTCGAAAATTTCTTTACGGACATTCCAGTTTCAACAACCAAGTCTTTAAATTCATCTCCCGCTGCTGCTGAATCTATACTTAAACAAAACTTTGAGGATTGTAAAACAGATTTTAAATTTAGGCACGTAAATAATGAAGACATTGTAAAAGCGTTTAAATCCCTGGAAATGAAAAAGACAGCTGACGCCCATGGTCTATCAGTAAAAATTATTAGTTCCATTGTAGATTGTATTGCACCTCACCTTTGTTGTATATTTAATCAATGTATAGATAATGGTGTGTTTCCTGACTTGATGAAACTAAGTAAAGTTATACCTTTATTCAAAGCTGGTAGTACATCAGACCCCACCAATTTTAGACCCATATCGATACTACCAACGCTTAGCAAAATATTTGAAAAACTCATACTTAATCAATTGCAAAGTCATTTTTATCTCAATAATTTAATTCATATTGCTCAGTTTGGTTTCACAAAGGGTCGTTCAACAGCCGATGCTGGTGTTGAACTAATCGACAATATTTTTGATGCCTGGGAAGACGCAATGGATGCAATAGGTGTCTTCTGCGATCTATCCAAGGCTTTTGATTGCGTCCATCATGACACTCTTGTCAGGAAGTTACGCCATTATGGTGTAAAAGATCAGGCACTTGGCCTTCTGGAGTCATATCTAACAGATAGGGTTCAGATGGTCGATGTTAATGGGAAAAGATCACCTGGGTCTTCAATAAGTATGGGCGTACCGCAAGGTTCAATTCTTGGTCCTTTCTTGTTTTTAGTATATATTAATGATTTACCTTACCTTGTTAAAGCAAAACATGGGTTAGTATTGTTTGCCGATGATACTTCTTTGATATTTAAAGTTAAAAGACAGCAATCAAATTATGACGAGGTAAACAATGCTATCTCTAGTATAGTGAACTGGTTTACTGTTAACAATTTATTACTTAATGAAAAGAAAACTAAATGTATTAAATTCGTGTTACCCAATGTGAACCCGGTAAATACAGACATATTTATAAAAGGACAGAGATTGGACCTTGTGCAGTCGACTGTCTTTTTGGGCATTACTTTAGACGCCAAACTACAATGGGATCCTCATATAAATAAATTGTCGAACAGACTGAGTTCGGCAGCGTTCGCAGTTAAAAAAATGTCGTAGTCTAATGACCTATGGTTTTTTATTGTGGGGTCACGCTGCGAATGCTAATAGTATATTTATTCTGCAGAAACGGGCTGTTCGTGCAATTTATAGATTAGGGCCTAGAGTGTCACTGAGGGAAAAGTTTAAAGAAATCAATATTCTGACATTTGTGTCTCAATATATCTATGATAATCTTGTGTATGTAAAAAGAAATATAACTAATTTTCAGAAGTACAGTGATATACACAATTTTAATTCTAGAAATAAAGACAAGTTAGTTGCTTATGTAAGCCGACTACATAAAATTAGTAATTCTTTTAAAGGCAATTGTATACGCTATTACAATAAGGTCCCTACAGATATTAAAAACTTACCTTTAGACAAGTTTAAAATAATAATAAAACAGAAATTGTATAAAAAAGGTTACTATAGGATATCTGATTACTTAGAGGACAGATGTCCATGGGAATAGATTGTTTGAGTAACAGGCTGTTTCGATATATAATTAGCATTCATTTTGTAATTTGACAATATTTTATTTAAAAAAGGAAACGCAAAAGATGCGACGACTGTGGAGTTTCTTCGGTGAGCTCTTCTCCACAGATTCCGCCATTGTGTTAGTGAACTCACCCAAAAAAATGTAATGACGGATCTAAGTGATGTAACAACATCCTATGGAAATAAATGATTTTTGATTTGATTTGATTTGATTTAACATTACGTGGAAAAATGACTAACATAGTCGACCGGCACAGGTACTCCCCCTTTAGGGAAAAAAAAATTTAATGTACTTATAACAATGAATAAAAATCTAAGTTAGAATCAAACAATAACCTTAAATGAATCAAAATAACTTTAAAAATGTGTATACCATAACAAACTTATATCAACTGCAATAATAACTAGTAGGATTTTAATAAACATAAATTGGATCTTAATTGTGCATACTTTAACTTAATCTAAAGGTAAATCTTACACGAATTAGAAAAATAAAGGAACTACGGTTATGCGAATTCTACATAAGTTTAAAGAATTACTACTGACTACTCAAACCCAATAAATTAAAAGAACATAGGTTAGTACCTATTACATATCAGAAAAGTAACATAATAATTCAGCGGTAACAGTAAATTACTTAATATTTACCTACAGACAAGTCTTGTATCTGGTCGCACACTACATAAAATAAACTAAAAACTGGAAAACAGAAAAACACTAGGAAAACGGGGCTTCTCGGTTAGTAAACTAACCTAACCTATAACCTGGAAAAGATCCGCAGGAGAGTCGTCTGTTACTGCAGCCGCCCATGTTTTTCAGGAATCGATGAGTCAATTTACATCGCACGTCGTTGAAGTTGTAATCACTGTTTGTTTATAATTGCGACCGTACCTACACAAGGATGATTGTGCTGAATCATCGTCAGCATTAAATCTGTAACCTTGGCTGTAGGCAGTCAATGATTTCGTACGTCATATGTACGTGCGTGCTCTTCACTCTTGAGTGAATATTAAGTTGTCAGATTGATGAAATTTGTGTGCCTAAAAACCTTGGGATTTGGCAACATAGGGCACATTTTGTACACCAATCGTATATATATATATATATATATATATATATATAGATAGATATATATATATATATATATATATATATATATATATATATATATATATCTCTTCAGTGATTTGATTATTCTTCGTGCGATGTTCTTCCTAGATGATTTCAATATTTGTTGAATTAGGAATATCGATGATGTTTCAATACTCTTCTGGGGGCTGGAACGGCTTCCTATGTCTTGAACTTGAAAAGCTGCTTGCTATGAATGAATTTGCCGACGCGTTCGTTTCTGCTGGTGCGAGCTCCATTTTGATAAATCAGCAGTCAGCTGACTATCGGTTCATTGTTCTTGCGGTATCTTGAGTTCGATGCGGGAAATCTTCAGTTGAAATTATTTATCTTTTGGCTTCTGGTCCGTTTTCAAATCTGGTCCAGTCATGGCTTGCTTGATGTCGTCTTGGTTTGGTTGTGTCTTGATTATGAAGTTCTGCAGCGTGGTTTGAAATAGGTATGCAAACCGAAGTCGGGGCTTGGCGATCTTGGACGAAGTGCTTCTTGCTTGCACTTCTAAGGTGGCAGCACACGGAGTTTTCTTCGCGGCTGGGTCCATGCTGCTATTACCGAAGGTTGCTGATGTTCAGAAGTCGGGTCGAGAGCGACATCTTCGGGAGTAAAGTAAAAGGCTTGAGATGCGCGCAAATACTAGACTAATTTATTATAGGAAATACTAAGCTTATATACAACTTACTACAAAACTACGTGATGAATATAAATATACCTTATATATAATAATAATAATAATAATAACATTCAGATACAAATTGATTGCACAAAAAACAGCCTACTATAAATACACACCTCAAACAGTTTTAGAATCAACAGACTTTAAACTCTACTGGGACAGAACTATAATTACCGACAAAACTATTCATTTCAACAGGCCTGACAAACCTCTCCACGATAAACAAAACAAAACAGTATTTCTCATAGATATAGCCATACCAAATACACACAACCTTACCACAACGTTTACAGAAAAAAACACAAAATACACAGACCTTGCCATTGAAATTAAAACACAATGGCAGGTACAATCTGTCAAAACCATCCCAATAGTCATCTCATCCACAGGAGTCATCCCTTTCACATTACACACTAGTCTCAAAACATTAAATATACCCAGATCCACACACATACTTCTTCAAAAAGCAACAATACTAAATACATGTAGAATTGTACGGAAATTCATGGGCAAGGACCGTGATCTTTAGTAGATAAGCACTTGGCGTAAGCCCGTGTATCAGAACCTCTTTATTACAAGAGTGAAATGAAAAATTCATCAAAATATAATAATAATAATAATAATAATAATAATAATAATAATAATAATAATTTATTTGCATCATCAAAATAGTTACAAGAGTTACCAACTAAGTCCTTATAATAATTTCACAGATAAATTGGGAACATCTGAAGCCTGAACTAAGTATAAATAACCTGTATTTCTGGCCCCAGCGCAACTTGCGGATTAAGGTTGGATGCTAAATTTATACAGAGTAGCGACTATCCGACGGATTATCGAGATTAATATAGAACTAAAAGTATTTAATTACAAAAATAAAATTTAAATCTGTAACGGTCGTCAACTTATCTTAACATTACGTGGAAATATGACTAACATAGTCGACCGGCACAGCCGAGATATTACATAATACTTTTCACGACTACTGCGAGGAACTAAAAATCAATTCTCATAGTATATTTTTTTACTACCGACATTGCAGCCTCTTTTTTTTGGTAGGCGTCAATGTCACTAGATGGATCTGTTGTTGTAACTTTGGTTGACTTTCGTGAAAAATCCACACAATAAAATTTTCACTGTCCCGCTTATTTTAACTTTTTAAAATAATTGTTGGGAGGCCTTTGTTCAGCAGTGAGACCACGTATAGGTTACAAAAACAAAAATATAACGAGACCGTTCTTAGTGGGCACTCATTCTGATTGGTCAATTTTATGTTATATGCAGCAGTAAGTTGTGTTCTAATTGATCGAAACTTTGAACAGCGGGCCGATGAGATTGGTCGACTTGCACTTTGAACAAGCCAACAATGTTTTTTAGCCATTTCAAATAGGTCAGCACTGTTTTTGTTGTCCTGGTCAACTATCCATTGTTTCGTCAGTGGAGTGAAGATATTATTTATAGTATTTTAACTCCACTCCTCGGAAATGTGGCGATTGTTTCTGTGTTTTTTGTCCCTTTCCTGTAAAGATTTTCTCTTTCTGTTTTGTAATTGTAACTAGGAATAAAATTATTTAACTATCTATCTATCACCACTAAGGGGCACAGGCTTTAACAATGATTCGATTATTATGAGGGAAGGGCACTCGAACCCTGGGGTTTGAGAAATGGGGTGAGATGGGAATAAACTGAGCCCAATAACTGTTCTCCTATGCAAATCTGTTGTGAAATAACTTCTCAAGAAGTGACCAGTAACTGCTTTGTCAGCCTAGAATAGACGTAGGAAGCCCCAACACTAGGTGATTAGGGTTAGCTCAGCGCCCTCATTTAAATAAATGCTAAATATAATAAGAAACTAGACAAAAGTATAAATTAGTAGCGACATGCTTTTTTCGGTGTTATTACAATTACTGTCTTAACATTATTGCAATATTGTGCCTTGACCACCCCATACGAAAATGAGTAACATTCGTTATTTTCTTTAGTAATTTATGTTTCCCGGTATAATTTTGCGAGAAAGATAGCCAGCTAGATAAAATAAGCCATCCCTTTTCATAGTTTTAAGTGTTTTTTTTCACCTCCTAACTATAGTTTCCTTTTCAAATTTTCATGTAAAGGAATCTAACTTTATCTTAATTAATTGTTTTATTACATGGAATTTCGAACTCTCTCATCTACAAAATATATTGCTTCTTCATTTACTCATATCGATCGCCCAATCATCGATCTTTACCAATCAATACAATTCCACAAAAAAACCAGCACTCATCTCAAGCCAATCTTGAGCCCGCTTCAAATTCCTCATAACCAATCGCATAAATCGAGAATCATTAAAAACACAAGAAAATCAGTGGCACTGGCAACCCTGGGCAGTAAAGCATGTCTGAAGCAGATGGCGCGATAGCAAGTGATTTCACGCTTTTAAGCTACCAGCTTATAACTCTGCTACTATTATCGACTAACCAATTTATACCCCATCCCTACTCGATTCTTACTACGAACTATTTAGCGTTGAAACTCCTTTGTTGTAAAGGCAGTCATGGGCTGGTGTTTTTGTAGCCTGGAGCAAAGAAATCATTCCGTTGATCCCATTGTAAGCATGAATTCTGAGCTAACTTAGTGTGTGAAGGCTGTGTAGGCTTTGAAGTTAGGAGGCAGGACTGCTTCAGGAAAAACGTGTTTAGTTTGTTATGCATTGAGTTTTAACACTATTGTTATGGGTTTTCTCAAATTAAAATAACCATTTTGCTACGTATAACCTACGTATGCCATTATGGGATAGTCGGAAGTAGGTATTTTTATTAACTTAACAGCCATTTTAAGCAAAATATGAGGAGCCTGTCTGAATACTCCAGATAATGCTCCAGAAAGGTGTTATCATATTTCAGGGCTTGATAGGGAAACCGATTTGATCAGAGTAAGTTTATTTTTCACTTTAACATTTATTTTGCGCCGGGCGATCAACTGATTTGTATGGAGAAGTGTTTTTTTTTATACATATCATCACGTCTTTTCCGACATGTAATGGAAAGCTACGGACGTCAGACAATCTAATGTTGATTAAAAGCCTTCATTATCCAGGCTAGAACCCTGTCACGAAAAACGGAGTATTGAATACCAGCACAAATAAGTGACCCATTGTATTGTTAATTTATTCAACACTCTTTTTGCGTGACGTGGGGTTAGCCTATCGTCCGTCTTGAGATAAATAACGGTTACGCAAAGCCTAACTGATATGAGTTTCAATAATAACGACACAAGTCTCAGGCCGTGAAGAGAAATAATTTTAGAAAAATACAGCTACCTGACATCTCCAAGGAACACCAAGAGAAACAAAAGTCAACGAATGGAAACAATGATGCTGGAAACTGGAAGGATGGCAAGGATTTAAAAGTAACAACTACTGCTCTACAAACCCCAAATCCCTCGCTTTCAACATATCTTAGATTGGCTTTAGGCTGAAGAGTCGGTCGATTGAAATCAGCCTCCAGCCATCTTTACCAGCATGTCACTCTCCCTCCTTTCGATATTTGTGTCCTCTGGTATACCGGCTGCAGGACCGGAACAGTTTCAAACCCTTGGCTGATGAGGCAGCATTGATTCAGTGTGCTAGAAAATTTCCTCTCCTTTTAACCGCAATGTTTTTTCTAAAGACAGAGTATTTTTGTGTATGCCTTATAAATCATTCTTGGCTATTGATCTATCTATCGAGATATCATTTACGTGTGTCATAAATTGTTGATATTAGGACCGAATTGAGATAACAAATACACCTTTAATTTTTTTCTTGAAATTGGTGGAGCATATTGAAAGTTACATATACATCGATGGAGGACCATCAAACAAACAAAAAATGCCATGTGTCTTAAAGTGTCACGTTTGCTAGAAGATAGGTTTCGTAAAAAAATACTTTTGGCACTGCTGTTGTCTTATCCAACAAATTCCTCGCATATGTGATACTTTAGTACAATTTTGGACTATACGAGGATTTTTTTAACAACAAGACATGTCATTTATAGAATTTCGAATTATATTTACGCACTTTACTTTGCCTAAACGTCATTCGAGCAAGGTGCCAACTTAGCTCGCCCGGGTAGTATACGTTGCGCCACACGTTGTGAGCGGTGGCCTTGAATGCGCAGTAGTCACTTTTCAATACCTGTACAATTGTACATATTATGCGCAGTAATTCCCGCCAACGTCGCTCAGCGCTCTTAATTCGTGGCGCGAGGTATAACTGATATGGTCTAACGCTGAATTGTGGCGGGGAATTGGCACTACAACATTTTAATTGATCAGAAAAAATAAATAAATTAATGGCGTACCTTGGCTTTATCGCCAAAGCTTTAAGCTATATTTTATTACGGAAGTCACAAATAAATACAGAACTATGTTACTTAGAGACTTAGCTCTTACTTGTTACTTAGTTATCCAACAGGTGCAAAAGCACAAAGCACTTTAGTGTAAGTACATTACAAGGCAGCTACCGTATCCACTGATTTACTGGCCACTTATGGGCCCTATTGCTTTGAGATAAGGGCGGTTGGCTATTGTCGCCCTAGGGGGCAGTTTAGTCATGGCTTCGGTCTAAAGGATATGACTTTAGTAGCGGCTACTGAGGTGATGGTGTTATCTGTTAGGATGGGAACAATTGTGCCTCTGCCACCACTTATGGGAATATGTGTGAACCTATATTTGTTTTGCAATAAGGTAAGTTTTAAAGACAAACGACGCTATTGTGAAATGGTAATGTTTGAAGCGTTATTTTTAGAAGACATTCAATCACTAAGTTAGAAAATATCATAATGTCAATGGAAACTCTAGGATAAAAAATAAATAAATAGGTATTTGAAATATATTAAAACGTAGTTGACAAGACCTGGAGTTTTTTTCTTTAGTCGGGGTTCGAACCTGGGACCTCTCGCATGGTAGGCAGAGCCACTACCGGTTTGTAGCCAGTCGCCAGCTAATCCTCCATTTTGCGCCGGACAGCGACGATAGTAAATGAGTTAAAACAATATCGTTGTTTCTTACAGCAGAAAACGTATCATTTCCAATTATCTCCACCGCAAGTACTCAGTGAGCATTGTGAATATCGGGCAAGTGTAATTTCGGAACGCACCCCGCGGGCGCGGTCCGGAATAACAATAATTTAACAAATTTATTCAAGATGATCATCGGGCCTTTTGTTTGGTCCGTAATGACCGGTTGCGCAGGAGTCGATCTTAAGACGCTATTATGTCCGGTGAAAATTTAGTACCCGCTTATTATTAATTTAAAATATTGTTGGGTAATGTGGGGTTGACTTTTATAACAGATTTTTTGGGTGGAAATACTCGATATTTATGCATTACGTTACAATTTCCAAATTATAAGCCTTTAAATTGTAATAATAAGATCGCAAAAAACAAAAGTTTACCATACTTGCTATTTTTATTGTCAGACTATCTTTAATTTAGGAAAACTTTCTGGAACATTTGGAGATAAAAATGAATCAGAAGGTAACATCGTAAATAGCAATTACAACACTATTCAAGTCATTGATATGGCGTAAAATGGAATTAGTACCATTAATAATTATTTGTGTGTTACTTATTTAAAAAAATAAGTAAGCATATTTAAAATAATGAAGTTTAAGTACCTATTACTATTTATTCTGACATAATGAAAGCATAAACTTTGTTCGTTATTACAGTGCTAGAAATATAATTTGATTAGAAAGTCTTTTTAAAAGAACTTGTAACGGTCCAGCGTTAAATATGAAAAGTACGACTTTTTCGAAACGTCACCTGCAGAACCTTCGTAGCAACAATGTGATTAAAAAATCTGGTTTTCGAAAAATTACATTGTTTTTACAACTCCGGACCACACAATAGCCTCGTTGTATACGAAGTAATTTTATACAAAAAAAGATAAAATTACACTTTGTACTTATATGAACTATCGATAAAAACCTCATAGTATGCGTGTAAAGGTGTGTGTAAACTGCTTTATTTATTAGAGTAGAGAGTAAGTAATATAGGTAGTAGCTATGTATGTGGGACATAAATATTCCATATCATTGTTGGGCCGTGCTCGCAAGCAAGAGCTCCGTGGTCCAATGGATTTCACGCTTGCTTCTCACACAGGAGATGCAGGTTCAAATCCTGACCATGTACCGATGGGATAATTAACATTATCGGACGTCCAGTATTTTGGATTACACATTAAGCTGTAGGTCCCGGCTACTATCGCTATGTGGTAGTGGTCGTAAAACCCCTCCATCAACCCGCACTGAGCCAGCGCGGTGGAGTATGGCTTAATCTTACTCGTACCCGGGTGAAGGCCTGTGCCCCTCGGTGGGGACATTTATGGGCTACATTTATCATTTGTAGTTCCTTCCTTCCGACCACAAACCAAAACGTCATCTGTGTAAATGTTTTTTGTTTTGTTGATTTTTTGAAAAAGCAATAAATCATTTTGATAAAATTTATATGAAGTATGACTGACCTACCAATCAAAACAAGAATAATCAAATCGATTCATAATTCACGGAATAGTCGCGTTACAAAAATACAAAAAATAAAAACCGGTCATGTGCGACTCTAACTTGCGCACGAAGGGTTCCGTACCACCGTACAATGGTTTGGAGTGAATAGTTTGGATTTTACATAGAAAATGATGTTTACAAAGTTATTGATACTTTCACACATCATGTACGTAACCAGGTGCATTCATAAGTTTGTATTTGTTATTCAAAGAGTTGTTGTTTGGGCGCCCCCTTAAATATTTATTATATTCTGTTTTTTTTTGTATTTTTTCTTATAGCGGCAACAGAAATACATCATCTGTGATAATTTCATCTGTCTAACTATCACGGTTCTTGAGATACAGCCTGGTGACAGACGGACTAACGGACAGCGGAGGCTTAGTAATAGGGTCCCGTTTGGCACCCTTCGGGTACGGAACCCTAAAAACAGTCGAATTGAGAACGTTCTCTTTTTTGAAGTCGGTTGCTAAGAAGTTCCGATATCAGTGATATTACTTAGTATCCAGCCAAAATGGAAAGATTAGTTAGAGGGGTCATGACATGTGAAAGCAACACTGTCTCTTGCTCGGGATATGAGAGCACTGATATGGTACTGAAAGGCTCAAAACCCCTTCTGACCCACCGTACCACCGCCCATACCCCCAATGGTACGGTGGGTAATTATTTTTCGCTACCCCTTCTTCTTACCCACCGTATCACCGCCCATATTCCCAGTGGTACGGTGGGTAGTTATTTTTCAGAAGGGCTCAAAACGACGTCAAAAGTGATCGAAGTCTCGAATCGCCGCTAGCAGAGTTTATCGCTCAAACATATCACCCTTACGATTCGCTGAACGAACGAATTTTTCAGTATCACGTTCGGTGCTCACATTTAAGCAGCACTTTATTTTAGCAGCAGTCTATGGGCGCACACTAGGATGCCCACCACCTACATGGTGCCTACACCCTTACCACACCCCAGGCATAGTGCGTAAGCGCACTGTGATCTGAATACAAAATTTAATGTTTATTATGAGCGCAGGAAAAAGTAGCGCATTGTTCTGTGCCGCGGGCTGGTAGTCTGAGGGAGTCGTGTGCTGGTAAGGGAACAGGAAATGCTGTGGCGTCGTTATCATCCTATTGCCACTTAAGATAATGGTTATTGTCAAAAGAGGGTACACTGGTACCCATGGTGACATTCCTTTTCTCCAGTTGCAGTGTTTAAAAACATCATAATGTCAATGGAAAAAAACCGTATAAAAATATAAAATAAATCACATGTTTTTCACCTAAAACGTGTTATTCCCTGGGATTTAAAAGGAATATGGATATGGTTTTTGCGTCAAAAAACTAAACTTCCAAGGTGGCTTCCTAAACTTCCTAAACTTAAAAGGGATGTCACCATGGGTACCACCCATGGTTACATCCCTTTGCTCCAGTTGCAGTGTTTAAAAACATCTTAATGTCATTGGAATAAAACTATATAAAAATATAAAACAAAATACATGTTTTTCATCTAAAACGTGTTATTCCCTGGGATTTAAAAGAAATATGGATATGGTTTTTGCGTCAAAAAACTAAACTTCCAAGGTGGCGGCGATGGTCGGTCTTCAGTCATCTTGGGCTTAGTTTTTCAAGCAAAATGATGGCTCAGTGACAATGACTCGACTACGACAGTCAAATAAACTTATCGATGTGACGCTTTTGTTATCTTTTTCCTACTCCGCACGCGAAGGGTGTCCGTTCCAAGCCAAGCCTCCGCTGTCCGTCTGTCTGTCCGTCAGCGGGCTGTATCTCATGAACTGTAAAAGCTGGAGAGTTTACATTTTCACAGAATGTGTATATCTGTTGCCGCTACACAAAAAATGAATTAGGTACGCACCATTTAAAAAACCGGTCATGGGCGAGTAGGACATCGGACACGCACATGAAGGGTTCCATACCATTGTACACGGAAAAACGTAAAACGACAATCTCTTGTACGAGTACATATACCTATTTAATTTTTAATAATAAATATTAAATACTAGGTAGGACCACATTCAAGGCCGTACGTCGAAACATTGAAAAATATTTTTGTGTATGTAGTATGTAAGTATTAAACTATGTACTCAGGTTAACGAAACTCTTTCCTCATTAAAACCGGAAGTGGATAGAAATTGAGTAACTTTTTTACAGAAATAAAGTCATGTATGATAATAAACTTAATATTATAATTCGAATGAGCAATTATTTATCATATAATTGACAAATAACTAAACGCAAAACTCAATACCTGCAATTAAAAATATTTTCCGATAAGATCGGGAGAGTCAATTTTTCACCGATAAACAAATAAAACAAAATGGCTAAGAAAATGGCCATACCAATAATTTCTTCTATGAGTCATTATTTGTTGCTGTTGTGGCAACAAAAATGCACATTCTATGAAAAATTCAGCTCTCTACCTATTTCGATTGATCCGATAGAGCCCGGTGACGGACGGACGGACGGACAGACAGACGGACAGTGGAGGCTTAGTAATAGGGTCCCGTTTGGCACTCTTCGGGTACGGAACCCTAAAAAAGAGCGTTTTGTTTGAGCTGGTACAAGCCTTCATGTATGAGCCCGACTTAATTTTGACCGATTTTGAAAACATCGTGACTCCACCGCATGCGTTGTGCCACTGTCGTCTCACTCAGCGGTCCCTTAAGGCCGGCATTGTTCGTCGTACAAATGTGATCAAATTATAAGCCGAGCTGATGTGCCCCAGGCCTTATGTCCAGTACAGACGAGCGGAGGCGCGAAGAATTGCAATCCGGCCGATATTATAAACGTATAATGGGGCTTGGATTTTGGGTTATGAGCCTTTGTTTTTGGCAGCAAGAGGTTGTTGTTCCAAAAAGTTTCAAGTTAACTTTGACTGAGATGTAGCGAAGAAATCGCAGAATGCGTACTCTATAGCATTTATGGTTTTTGCTCAATCTTGGAACAAAACTTTGATAAATTAACAAAAACTAAATGATCTATGTATATCTCCAGACATCATAAGTAGATGGAGTGACTTTCGCGTGAGTAGGGAATTTCTGATAGCTTAGTTATCAAAGCAGCTTGCCACTGGGCGTTGTTACCATCAAATCACAGAATGTAAGGGGCAGACAGTCTTTTCTAAGCGAAAGAAGGAGAAGGAGAATGACGCATAGCTGTGTCCCTTACTTCCTGTGTTTTGATGACACATGTCAGAGGTAAAATAACTGTGAACGGTCTGTAGATCTTAAAGGTCCAACACCAAGCACAATATTATTGTGGTATGTGACCTGAGTTTGTGACATATTATATGTGAGTGTGGTCTGAATTGACAATCACATTTTTCATCATTTCGGTCCCCCGAGTTGAACCTTAACCTCAAATTCTCTCACGCCCTCTAGCGAGAAATTATGAGGCCATATTGGTTTAAATCTGTTAAAATTAATGATAATCTAGTAATTTAAGTCACTGTGCAATGCCCTAACGGGGCTCATATGATTATAAAGTATCTACTTATAAGTGAAATTAACCTATAAAAATGACACAAAAAATATTGAATACTGAATACCGAATCAACTGTCAAAAAACTTTTCATTGTCCGGGTTTCGTATCAAAATTTCGCTTGCTAGTATCATGAAGCTAATAAATAAAGCGGAATAAAACTAATATATAAATCGATTTGTTCCCATAATTTAATACCTTTTCTGGTACTACCACCACCATAGTTCAATAATGCTCTTACAAAGATATTACTCTTTGATTGGCATATTTGCATATAACATCTGATTCCCACTATTCCATAAATAACTTACAAAACCAGTCAGCTGATCAAAGAATAGTACTTTAAGCTATAGGTAAGCTACATCTGAGACTTAATTTCGTTCTTATTCTGTTTTTCTTTGGTATTATTTTCGTACAGTAATAGTAAAGTTCACATAGACTGAGGAAAGAAGATATGTAAGAGCTATACGAAAGCTCGGAAAACGAGCTTTTCTTGTTCGTTATAAATTCTGGTGTCATTTTGATTTTAATATTTATACCGTTTCTGATGTTATCGATTTTATGGCACCTACATAATTTTTATTTCCAACTATGAAATATATTTATGAACCACTTTGAGATAGGTAACTATGGATGCTTTGAAGGTGTTAACGTGTAAGGTGGCGATGGACTAGCCACATGTCAGTATCAAACGGGTAAACATAGGCAATAGTGCCTCAGACATCCCACATGGGATTATTCCCAAACAGCTGAAGCCATATTTTTAAAGTGTTATGTAATCCTTTATTTATAAGGCTTTATCAACTCTAAGCTTACCAATTTTTCAACCCTATGGCTTGATAATACAGCCCAAAATAAAAGAAAAAAATGCCTGATAAAGGGTTAAGCACTTATTACGTACCTAGTTAGTTATCCTCTGGTTGGCCTGACACCAACATCACCATCCGAGAAAACTCCTTAATTTATTGTTGTCGAAAGAATTCTGAGTGAACATAATCGGGTTTATAATAAATAAATAAAATAATAAAATTGTTTATTTCAGTCCAAAAAAGGTCCATACATTGACTTAAAACAAATAAAAATATATTATAGAATTAAAATTACACAAAAATCATAAATAAAATAAAGCCTTATTTCCTATTCCCGTCCCGGTGCACGGAGACCCAGTGTTGCAGTATTTTATTATTATAGATGTTGTTCACTATGATCCCCAGGATACCATTGCTGGACCGTCTAAGGGCTTCCCAAAATACTGCAATCCTGGACCTCAGCAACGCAAAGAAGTCTGGAACCCTGGCATTTGCGAACATGCCCGACGCGCTACAGTGTCTCGGTAGTCTCATGAGACTACGTAGGGCATTATTGTACTGTACTCTGAGGGCGTTATAGGACCGTCTGGAGTATGTGGTCCATAACTGGCAGGTGTAGAAACACTGACAATAGGCCTTAAACAGTGTGATTTTAACGTCCTCAGAGCACTTGCCGAATCTTCGCGCGAGCATGTTACATCGCATAGCCAGGGCTCTGCGCTCCCGCTCGAGGTCCAGGTCATCACTGAGCTTCTCAGTGAGGATGTGCCCCAAGTATCTAAACTGCTGCACAACCCGTACTGGCCCATCATATAGATATACTGGGGGCACCGTCTCCGGACCCCTCCCTGCCCGAAACACCATAACCATTATATCCACGATATCGGGCCTAAGCCTTTGACAATGATGAATGTATCGCACTGGTCATAAGGTGCTAGTCCATTAACATTTTGTAATTTGTTTGTTCGAATGAACGAAGCTGTCATGATAAACGAAAAACGACAGGGATTATTTGGGCATGAAATTAATCTACATTACAAACAAACAAATATAAAGCAAAGAAAGCAAAGAAGAGAGAAAGTATTATCCTTAGAATATACCTTAATCTAGTAGCACTGCTAACTCAAAATCTTGACGTTCAATAAAGCATACTTAAATAAAGTGTATGTTAAATACAATAATACCTTGGACACAATTTACACACATTGATCTAGCCCCAAACAGGAATCCCTGTATCTTGGGTACTAGACTAGACAACGATACACATACTTATATAGATAAATATTATACTTAGATAGATAAATAACCATGACTAGGGTACAAACATCCGTTCTCATCAAACAAATATTTGCCACCAACCGGACTCGGACCCGGGACCCTTGGCTTCGTAGGCAGGGTCACTGCCGACTCGGCCTTTCGGATCGTCTATGCTCAATATCATGCTATGGCAGTCGGTTCCCGAGCGAAAGTGAGTGTTAGCATTTTGAGTGCCCTTTCTTCGGGCCTTACTCTTTAATTAACCGCATAAAAGATTCAGCTAACTGTATATTGAAGACCATTCACTTTAGTTACGATAACTCCCCAATCAAACGAATAGTCTTCATCAATTATACCCGGCAACAGATTAAGACATCCCATCATCCACCGTCAGAAACCCGACAAACGGCTCCATAAAGACATCAACAAAAGAAAAATCGTTATTGAAACAGAAAATAATCGATGCGGTGTTTTTAATCGATTCAGCAAAACAGTTTTATTTAGCGAGTAATATTCAGATGAGTTTCTGTGGAGTACAGTTGGCGTAGATTGTTGCTCTAATAAAAAAGTAAAATTGATGTTTTTGTAAAGGATGGTAAAACCTGATAAAGTGATTTCTGTACAAACCGAAAACAGAACTAGTTTGATATGGTTTTTCACAGCTCTGGGACTGGGAAACACCACACGGGAGATCATAATGCATTTAATGTAATTGTGAAAGGAGTTTGAGGGCGACTTGCACCAAACTTTTGACAGCTGCTAAAAACACTTCTTATGTTCAAAACGGTTAAGTTACGTCGTCAAGCACGCCAAGGTTAATATCTGTCAGCCCGGTTCCAACGAAACATAGGGGTATTGTATTTAAGTAACGTTAAAACTTTATTTAGCGGCTGTTTAATAAAATCTGGTCCAAATCGGTCTAAAGTCAGATTTTTACTTAGATAAGTATGTCTAAAATAAGGTAGCGGATTGCCAATTATCGAATTAATGTTCAAGAATTCTTGACAACAATGATAAGAAAATACAGTTTCTAAAGATTTTATATGATTCTACTCATGCATTCCTAGGTACCAAAGTTATCTCACAAAGACCTTACCTATCCTACCACCCTGTACTACCATATATCATAACGCTACCCGCTTTCGGTACCTGGCAGTGCTACCGTGCAGTTAATTGGCCAGCAATATTTATTATTGCGATGAACATATCAATGCGGCCCGATGCGCCACATAACTCTATGCCATCGACGGACGCCATTTTGTGATGATAAAAGGAGTAGGAGATGGCGTGGAGCAGCTGACTAAACGTGGGCATAATTGTGCCTTTGGGACCCCGTATGAGAAAAGGCGTGACGCTAATGTTTGTTTTGTGAAGCCCTAGAAATATGACCCATTAACATCCCCCAACCAACCCCCCCCCCCATTTTGAGGAATCACGATTTTGAACTGCATGCCATGGTAATAAAATCCAAAACCTACAGCGTTCATAATTATGGGTACTATCATTCCCCAAAATATGGTCAGCTAATTAAATGTAATAATAATAATAATAATACCTCGGACACTATTTACACATTGATCTAGCCCCAAACTAGGATTCCCTGTATCTTGGGTGCTAGACAACGATACACATACTTATATAGATAAATATTATACTTAGATAGATAAACAACCATGACTAGCGTACAAACATCCGTTCTCCTCAAACAAATATTTGCCCCCACCGGGACTCGAACCCGGGACCCTTGGCTTCGTAGGCAGCGTCACTGCCAACTCGGCCATTCGGGTCGTCAAATGTCATTCTGTCTATAATAATCAGAGCCGGTTTGTGTGTGTTTATGTAAATGTGTGTGTGTTTGTGTGCGTGTGTTTGTGTGTGCGTGTGTTTAAGTGTGCGTGAGAGTGTGATTTTGATTCCAATAAGAAACACTATTTCATATATATGTCGCAGTCAGTTGGTTAAATCAGACACTTAACTAACACCCTAGACCGTTAATTAAAGAACGACGTTTAACCAAGTCGCTAAAGTTCTGTCAGACAAGTGAGTCAACGAAACGTTCAACGAGCTGTCTAAATGTTCCTAGGCAACAAGACATATACAATATAAATACACTTATGTACAAATAAAAAATATTTTATGTGTATTTAAGTTTATGTTTTAAGTATTATTTGTTGTTATGTTCACCCCAATACGATGGATAAAGGGGGCTTCACTTCGCTCACCCCCTTTACCCTTCACCTAAGCTACCGCAATGTTTTTCCCTGATAGTAGTGAAAACATAGACTTTGAAAGTAATCAGCTGTTGTCGTGACGCCAACTTGTTTTCCAACACTCTGGCTTTCGGTAAGACAGATTGTTAAACGTTTTCGACGATGCTTTATTTAAGTAAAAATGCTAGTGACTTGGTTAAACGTCGGTCTTTAAT
Organism: Argyresthia goedartella; assembly: GCA_949825045.1. NCBI lineage: Eukaryota > Metazoa > Arthropoda > Insecta > Lepidoptera > Argyresthiidae > Argyresthia > Argyresthia goedartella. Next base: position 6,987,621 of record OX463818.1, read on the forward strand.
TAACGGTCTAGGGTGTTAGTTAAGTGTCTGATTTAACCAACCAACTGCGACATATCTAACTCGAGCAAGAATGAGCCGTCCACAATGGATGATGGAAGAGTATCGGGCTAATGTCCAACCCAAAAGTTTAAAGTCTTAATTCAACTGCATCAAAGGTCTACTTGCCACGTTGTGACGTTCCCACTGAGGGGCACGGGGCTCTCAGTCTAAGATTCAAAGTTCAAAATATGCTGTGATGACCTTGATTCGTCAAAAGTGAGCTTAGCGTCACGCTATTATTTTATTTATTTATTTATTTGTATATTAAGCAACATTACCTAAGAAAAAGTTAAAGTTATGATGTTTAAATAAACTAACAGTTTGGATTAACTAATTGTACAATTTGATTTTTTAATAATTGTCAGCATTTGAATTTAACATTCAAAATGTACAAAACAAATAAACCTACCTACTAAGATAATTTTACCATCAATATTTAAAATTTTAGTGGCACTTTGCTTAAACACATTTATCTACACACGTATCATAAACCCTCTTTACTGCGTTCAAAAACGCACGTTACGATCAGCATTATGTTAAACTGCTTGGTAAAAACTCGTTTCGTATCTGGAAAACTACACATAATGGTCATTATGTGTAGTTTTTCTACATATAATGACATTCAAATTTCGAACGCCGACGCCCACCCGCGTGCCGTCCCTAGTTTATCTGTGAAGTTGGTACTGACACTCAAATTTCGAACGCCGACGCCCGTCTGCGTGAAGTTGGTACTAAAGAACCATTGCAGAACCACAATGCCGGTCAAACATGCGGTTCCTGAACACATCAAAGAGAGCTTATGATATGTGTGTAGATAAACTAGTGTATGTAACTGTACATAATTAGGCATTATGCAGCAGTCACATAAACTACTATTAGAGACATATTAAACAGATCTAAATCAGAAAAGCTTTCATTATAAACTTTAGAGGTTCTACAGACAAACGAATTACCAGTATAATTAGTACTACTTGAAGGAACAACTAAGAGGTGTTTTCTATTTCTAAGACGAGGGTTAGGCACACGAAATCCTACGCTTTTTAATAAGACTGGACAGTTGGTAACATTATTTACAATTTTATATAAAGTTGAGGCATCTGCCACCTTGCGACGTATCTCAAGTGAAGGTATATTATAATGTGAGGAGCACATTTTATAATTATCGAAGGCATGGCGCACACGATAGTCAAGAGATTTATGGAACTTGTTCTGATTTTTTTCAATTCTATCAATATGAATTTGAAAGAAAGGGTTCGAGACAGACTTGGTTAATTCTAGTATACTTCGAACATAGCTAAAATAAAGAATCTTGTATGTGCTTGCTAAGTTGAAAGGCCATCCGCAGGATCAAACCAAGTTTTTCATAGGCATTGTTTGGTCTAACAAAGGTCTAGCAATAAGATTTTCTCCAGCTTTTTCGTCACCCCCTTTATTTTTACGTCTTATCCGTCCCTCCCTTACTCTATGGTTCTGTCCTGGCTTCCTTTTCTTTTTCCATCATAACATCTAGCCTCGCCGGCCAACGAGCCAAGGAGGCTGCCGGCCTTACGCCACGACATCCTCACCTCCAGTATTGGGAGCCAATACTCCCGGTGGTTGGACGTCCAGCCGGCAGAGCTTGGCTGCTGCTCCTCGGTACAGTCCCAGTCTGGTATTCACGTCAGCTACACGGACTAGTCCGTCGGGTCCTCTGTATGTTTTTGTCACGACACCCCGTAGCCAGAGGTTACGGGGCACCTGGTCATCTGCTATAATAACTAAGTCACCGTCCGTTATTGGTCGAGTCGTTGGTCCGTACCATTTGTCCCGTCTTGTCAAAGTCGGTAGGTACTCCTTGAGCCACCGCTTCCAGACTAAGTCAGCAAGTCGTTGTCCTTCCCTCCAGTTTCGTCTCAGCAGGTCACCGTCACCGAAGCTTCCGAAGGGCTGGTCGAAATCGTTAGTTTTGGCCAGTAAGAAGTCATTTGGTGTCAAGGGCAAGTCGTCTACATGGTCGAGTGGGACGTAAGTTAGGGGTCGGGTGTTGACTATAGCTTCTGCCTCGGCAACCACCGTCTGTAGGGTCTGGTCGCTTGGAACAACTTCTTTCAGTGTCGCCTTCATAGCCGTTTTTATGGACCGAACCAGGCGCTCCCAGCATCCGCCCATGTGGGGGGCCTGCGGCGCAATAAAATGCCACTCGATCTGCCTGATACTTCCGTAGCGTAGTAGTTCCTCTTGATCTATCGCACGAACCGATTGCTTCAGCTCATTGTCTGCTCCCTTAAAGGTAGTTGCATTGTCGCACCATATCTGTTCCGGGCAGCCTCGTCTTGCAATAAACCGTCTTAGTGCCATTATCGCACTGCTAGTTGTCAGGTCGTGAACGAGCTCTACGTGTACAGCTCTGACCGTGAGGCAAGTGAACAAGGCACCATACCTTTTCTCGTGTCTCCGGCCAACCTTGACCGTCATGGGTCCAAAATAATCAAGTCCAGTAAAGCGAAACGCTCGTCCCCCGGTCTTGAGCCTTACGTCGGGCAGTTGTCCCATTAGAGGTGGAACTGGTTTCGCCTTGTCAATCTTGCATTTTTGACACGTATTCCAGGTTGCCTTCACTGCATTCCGACCGTTGCATATCCAAAATCGTTGTCTGACGTTGTTCAAAGTCATCTCTCGGCCAGCATGTCCCGCATCCTTGTGGTACTGTTGGAGTAGTAGCTTTGTAAAGGTGTCTTTTGGATGCAAGATCGCAGGATGTTTTGTGCCTTCGGCTACATTAGATGCTGTTATTCTTCCTGAAACTCGAAGAACATCATCGGCATCTAAGAAGGGTGTCAACTGTCGCAGAGAGCTCGTCTTGTCCACAAACTCCGTCGATAGTATCGAAGCAATTTCTCGTGAGTAATTCCGCCTTTGACTTTCTTTAACCCACGCAGTTTCAGCAGACCTCAGGTCACTGGCCGTGAGTTCGCCGGTTCGTCTGTTTCCCGAGCCTCTGGAGTTGTGGATGAAGCGAAAGATCCAGGCGGTGCTTCTGATTAGTCTCCAGTACGATGAGAACCGGCTGTCATCTGGCAGGGCTCCATTTGCTTCAGAAGTCAGTAGATTTACCGCCTTCACCTCAACGTCATCCAGATCTAGAGCTATGGACCTTTCATCTTCCTGTGGCCATGACTCTTCGCGTTGTCGAAGAAAGTCGGGTCCTCGAAGCCATCTATCATTGCTGGCAATGACAACGTCCCGTGTGGCATCATCAGCGGGGTTCATGTCTGTCGGCACCCACCTCCAGTCACAGACGTCTGTCAGCTCAAAGACTTCGCTGACACGATGCGCTACAAAAGCCTTGAAACGTCCGGTCTCGGACCTAAGCCAGCTAAGGACAGTTTTCGAGTCCGTCCAAAATTTTATTTTATTAATTGGTAGTCCTATGTATCTCTTCAAAACCTGGGAGAGTCGTGCTCCCATCACGGCTGCCTGTAACTCTAGCCGAGGTATGCTCAGGACCTTTAGAGGCGCAACCCTCGCTCGCGCTATTATCATTGCTACATGCCATACTCCGTCGGCCGTTTTCCTTCTGAGATAAGCAACGCTCACAAAGGCCCTTGAGCTGGCATCGCAGAAGACGTGCAACTCAGCAGATGCATGCTTGTCACAGTTATTAGCGGACAACCAGCGCGGTATTCGTACCTCTGTCGTCTTGTTCAGCTCTTGCAGCCAGGCTTGCCATCTGTGAAAGTGGCACGTTTCAATCTCATCATCCCATCCTATTTTGGACTTCCAAATGTCTTGAAGTAAGATGCGGGCCTGAACTGTAACATAGAGCAGAAACCCCAGTGGGTCAAACACGGACATGACTAGCTTCAAAACATCTCTCTTGGTCGGTCTTTTGACGCCAGCGCTGATGTCGCAGTCAACTTTGTGGAACTTCAATAGGAAGGTGAAGCTATCGTCTTCGGGGTCCCAGTTTAGGCCTAAAACGCGTTCCATGGTCTCGTTCTTATCATCTGAGAGCATCTTTGCACCACCCGGTGCAAGCTTATCTTCGGGCAAATGTCCTAGAAGCCGTTTGGAGTTTGACATAAAGTTTCGCATGTTAAAACCTCCCTTAGCATGAATACTTATCACATCATTTACAACCTGTAGAGCCTCGTCGTACTCGTCAATTGAATAGATGAAGTCGTCGACGTAATGGTGTTCTACGATCGCGTCAACAGCCTTGGGGTGCGTGGTCTTGAATCTGGTCGCGTTCAAATTCTTCACGTACTGTGCAGATGACGGCGAACACACAGCACCAAAGGTCATCACAGTCATGGCGTACTCACCACCGTCCCACAGAAGCCGCTGTGCTTGTTGGTCCTCTTCTCTGATGAGTACGCGATGAAACATCTCTTGAATGTCACCCATCACAGCTATCTTGCCGCAACGGAAACCTAAAAGGATGCCTGCTAGTGATGTGAGAAAGTCAGGTCCGCTAAGTAGGAAATCATTGAGCGACTTGCCGCTTGACTTTGCTACGCAGTCATGTACTAGGCGTAGCTTGTTTGGCTTATTTGGGTTGAACACGGCGAAGTGTGGCAGATACCACGTTTTGTCAGTCTTTGTTACCTGCTCCGTTTCCGTCACCTTCTTCAGATAGCATTTTTCCAGGTTTTCCTCCACCTTCTCTCTGTAGCGCGCTGCAAACTCAGGCATGCTGTCCATCTTCTTGGTGACACCCACCAGCCGCTTCTGGGCGACAGCGCGGCTATCTGGCAGCACTGCTGCGTCGTCCCTCCACAGAAGGCCAGTCTCCCACCTGTCACCTACTAGTTTCGTCGTCTTTTCCATGATGGCGAGAGCCTTCAGATCCTCTCGCGACCGAGGAGTATCAGAGAATGGTTTCGTCCCGAAACCGTCAGTCGAGAACGATCGCCTCACCATGTCATTCAGGGCGTCGCATGGGCACAGGTGGTAAATAGTCGCGTCCGTCGGTGTCAATGGCGACAGTTTACCGTGCACGATGTTCCCCAAGCTTGTCTCCGACACAATCGGTCCGGTCGGTCCTACATGAGCACGTCTGGTCACGATTAGGTCAATGTTGTCGGATCCTATAAGTATTTGCGGTCGCTCGTTGTAGGTCAGTCTGTCGATGTGTTGTAGGAGGTCAGTCAGGTGTGGGAAGTCGTTCAGTAGTCCATTAATATTTACATTATGTACAGGCAAGTATAAATTATTTACAGATCTCATATTATACAAAACGAAGCGCTCTTCTTTAGCTCGGCCACGAACGGTGATGTTGACCCTCTTGGAGTTCGGCTCGCTCGTCCTCATTCCGGTGGCCCCTCGTAATTGCAGCGTCGCGGTTGGTCCTGTGATACCGGCCCGCTTCAGTAGAGAGTCGTCAATCAGTGACACCGACGCTCCCTCGTCTAGTAGCGCTAGAGCCTCCACGTCCCCGCTCGGTCCAGAGATGACCACTGGTGCCACCTTTAGGAGAATAGTGGATGTCGCGTCGCCGCAATGGTTCACCGTCGCCGCAGTCTGCGCCCGCTCGTTAGTCTCGTTGCGTGGCGCGGCGTGTAGCAGCGGGTGATGTAGTCTGGTGCATTGCCCTTCGGAACACTTGGTCTTCCTCCTGCAGCTCTTAAGCTGGTGACTCAGCGACAGGCAGCAGAAGCACAGCTTTCTCTCGGTCACCAATTTCCAGCGATCGTCTATGGAAAGGCGTTTAAATTCAGAGCAGTTGTTCAGGGCGTGTTCGTGTTGACACAGTGCGCAGGTGGTTCGCGTTGGGGCTGTCGTCATTGAGGTGGTGGGTGTGGTGGCATGTACGAACTTCTTCTCCTGCTTTGTGTGTTGATGGTGTTGTCGGTCAGCAGTAGGCAGCGGTGCAATAGTCGTCGCGGCATTGGCTACCATCATCAACCACTCTGACACGTCGTTGAGATTAATTTTGCTCTCACCTCTACTCGCAATAGAGAACTCCACTGGTACTTCAGCGTCATCGGTAACTTGCCGATTATTTCTCGAATCAAGGTCGGGTTCGTCAGATGACCGACCTCATTTGTCATTTTCATGGTCGCGACAATGTTTTGCACTATGGTCGCGTACTCTATGAGTAGATTGACGTCGTCTTGACGTATGTCACGAATGTTATGAATTTTCAATAACATTACCTCAATCAACAGTTCCGGTCGTCCGAATCGCAGCCGTAATGTTTTTATGATGATTTCTAGGTTTGTTGCAGTGACGAGCAGGGCCGATACAGCTTCGCGGGCGTGCCCTTTAAGGCATTTTGCTAGCCGGGCGATGTTTTCGTCGTCGCTGTATCCGCATAGTCGGGTCGTCGTCACGAACTGCGCGTAGAATAAGGGCCACTCTTCGGGGTCTCCGCAGAACTGTGGTAGCTCCTTGATCGACGTCTGTCTTGCTAGGAACTTCGCCATATCACCGGTTTTCGTCATTTCGGGGTGGTCTCGGTGGTCTTTGGGTCGGGCTGCGTCGCAAGCCGCTGCTGTCACTGTGGGCATTTGGAGAATAGTCTTCATCGTCGGTCGCATGTCGGTGACCGACGACGCTCGAGAGGACGCACGGCTGCGCCTTCCCTCGTCTTCCAAAGCGGCCGTTTGCAGGGCTAGTCTCGTGGTAAGCAGCCGTCTCTTCACGTCCGAGGCTCGTCGTTGCTGCTCGGATTTTGCCTTCGCTTCCTCCAGCTCAATGGCAGCCATTGCTTCCGCAGTCTCCAGCTCAAGGTCGAGAAGCTGCCTGCGTCTGGTGGTCGAGGCTACCGATACGGCGGATGTCATCGACCTGAGGGAAATCGCGTCGTCATCACGGCCACCCGCGGGCACCTCGTCAGCGGGCGTCTCATCAGCGGGCGACGTCGTCGTCGGCTCGTCTGGCCTGCTGGCCTCCATATTTTTTGCCTGGGAGCGGGTCAGCGGCATACCTTTTGTCGTTACACTGGATCCACAGTGCAGGTCAGTTGTCTTCGAAGGACCACTTTGTTTGGTCTAACAAAGGTCTAGCAATAAGATTTTCTCCAGCTTTTTCGTCACCCCCTTTATTTTTACGTCTTATCCGTCCCTCCCTTACTCTATGGTTCTGTCCTGGCTTCCTTTTCTTTTTCCGTCATAACATCTAGCCTCGCCGGCCAACGAGCCAAGGAGGCTGCCGGCCTTACGCCACGACATCCATTATTAACCATTTTGTTTATGTGAGGAACAAAACTGAGCCGAGAATCCACAGTTATACCAAGGTCACGGATTTCATCGACCTTAGCAAGTTTGGTGTCGCTGATACTATAATCAAAACCTGTTTTTCGAATTTTCCTAGTAAAAGATATAGTGTAACATTTTTTAAGATTCAGGAACAGATTTTCTGTACAATAACTTAACATACTATTTATATCACTTTGTAGTAGAAGACAGTCATCGATGTTTGAAATGCTTTATTTCAGCATCGTCAGCATAAAGGAGAAATTCAGAATGTTTAATGGAAGATGTCATTTACATATGAAATAAAAAGTAAAAAGTAGAGGTCCCGAATGAGACCCTTGTGGGACCCCCGAGCTAATAGTCTTATAATCGGAGACGAAACCCTTTAGTGCAACTGCTTGCATTCTATTCTCCAGGTAAGAGAGAATCCAATGGAAAAGATCACCGTTTATACCGAAGTTCCAGAGTTTAGAAAGCAACGTAAAGTGGCTAATTTTATCAAAAGCTTTTGAAAAATCCGTATACACGGCATCTACCTGAATCTTTTTATCCATAGAATTAAGTAAGAATTCAGTAAATGTTAGTATCAGTAGTTGTAAAGAGATTAGTATCAACACTCAGACAACTACGAAAACCATGTTGAGCCCTAGATATATGATGCGAAACATGTCGAGATAGTTGATCGGCGATAATCTTTTAAAACATTTTGCTATTTACAGTTAAGGCAGTTCATACTTTATTTAGCGTGACAGGGCAAGCCCGCTGGTGTTGCTTGGATGGAGATATAGAAGGTAAAAGGAGAAGGTTCCCTCGCGATGTTTTCCATCACCGTTAAAACGCCAGCTGTCACTTTTGATGTTACTGCATACGCGGAGTTTATATAAAACTTGCTCAATGTTAAAGCGACTTTGTCGTAAGAGGGATATTACAATGTTCAAGATTACTTAAACGACGGGACTGTATGGGGTTAATCTGGCTCAACACAAACCTTGTTGTTAATAATTTTGTAATTATTTATTATATTATTATTATTAATGCTTATATTAATAAGCATTATGATGATAACATCATATTTTTGTTTTTATATTTGTTTTAGTTAAGCACAACAAATTTTTAGAAGAGATCTAAAGATCAATCTGTGGGAGTTTCTACGCCCTTCTTCTCCCACAGTGGTCCAATGTAGAGAAGAGGCAAAAAATGACGTTTGATAAGTGTATGTAAATATCTGCAATAATAAAGAACTTTGACTTTGACTACATCTTTGCCTCTGAACGAAAGGTGCCCATAGAATGTGAGGTGTCGAAAATATGCTGAGGGGTGGGATGAGGGGGATAGAAGGTACATGTCATTTAAAGCCATGGTTATTTTGCGCGGAGTATACTATATGTTCGATTCAAAATCGATATTCGATCGATGGTTTTCGGAACGGCCATTTTGAATTTGACATTGCTGCCAACCTAGCAGTTTTTTGACAACTGACAGAAGAAAGCCTCGCAATGTAACGCGTATTGATTAGGGCATTGAATTTAAATCGCAAGCCATCTGGAATGTATTCGGGTTCCCCTCAGGATTGTCTATATAGCTGAGTGTATTGTGGTTCCCCGAACCAGATAAAGTTCGCATTTACGTGGCCGATTGGTTTTTCCCACGTAACATAACCTGTGTTGGAACACTGTGCTCGTCGAAGCTGGCCTGCCAGCCATACCTGGTTGGCTGAAGAACCTGTCTACCAAGAAGAGCCTAGGGTGCACCCAGGCCTTGCAGAGAGACAGGAGTTTGACGGGAACGAAGCACAGACCAGGTCAGATAGATTCATAAGTAATAGCTCGGTGAATCGCCGACGTTCACACTTCTTGGCATCTGATCGCTACGCTACCTCGTAGCTGATGGGCCCCTGCGAGGTCATTGGGTGCCGAGAAGCCTGAACATTTTGGTAGCAAGAGCGTGGTTTCCTGAGATTTGCAGCCGTCAAGGGCTCCAGGAACCCACGATTTGGGACTATCAATCTGTAGGTATAGGCGGTTATTAGCTAACTTGGTGTTGTTCCTGTATCCACATAGATTGGTAGTATTGTAAGCTATAGGTCTATTGCTGGTAGTAGATAGACAGATATTGAATTGAAAATTGCATTGAATTACCAGTCAGTCAATCTATTAGTGGTCTAGTAATGCTAATGAATGTTTGGTTAACATAGGTAGTTACATCTATTGATAGCAGGCTATTACATTGTTTTCAGTTTATAGCAATTTATAACTTGAACTAATATTGACTATCTGTGTGTTATAATGATAAAGGGAAACTAAATTGTATTTACAGAATTTATATAGATATAAAACTCGGTTCCTATTGTTTAAGGAAAACAGCATTGTTTAAGTTGTGGTTTAGGGTTCCCTCGTTTGGGTTATAGACTGGAGGGTCCAATATAATTGAGTTACTGCAAATTGTGAGTAAGTATCGTTCCGATCATGTCGTTATCTGAAATCCAGAAGGGTGTTTCTAAGGAACTCAGATGGTTTTCCTCCGCACACGGTCTGATAGACCGTTTAGATAGGCATGATGTGGTATTGGAGCGGTCTATGGACGTTAAGGAACGTTACAACAGGGTGCTCGAATTGTCCGCGCAGGCGGAATCAGTTGATGGTTGCGCACCTGACAGGCTGTCACGGTTGCTAGGGGATGTCGACCAATGTATGGAGATGGCAGCTGCTATCACGCAGAAGGCTGCGGACATACGTAGACAGCGCGAGTCCAGCCATGGTGGTGACATTGAAGCACCTCTGCCGCTTCAGGGTTCGGGGTCCAGGTTACCTGCCATAACTATGCCTACTTTTGACGGAGTGTCCGGTGAATGGATGAGCTTCATCAATCTGTTCGACAGTTTGGTGCACATGCGATCGGACATTACCAAGTCTGTCAAGATGGCTCAGCTGGTGGCAGCATTGAGGGGTGAGCCTAGGGAGCTGGTCGCTCATTTGACAGTTACGGAGGGTAACTATGAAACGGCCAGACAATTGTTGGTCAGACGTTACCATAACAAACGGAGGTTGGCCGATGCCCAACTGAACCGTTTGTTTAGTATCCCGGTTGTGAACAAGGTCGGGGCCATACAGACGGAGGTTTTGAACCCGTTGTTGTGCGTCACCAAGGCTCTAGAGAATCTTGGACTTCCGGTTGGTGAATGGTCGTACCTACTGCTGTACATTGTACTTTCCCGCCTACCCGCTGACGTGCAGACTCGTTTCGAACAGTCTCACGGGAGGTCGGCCGAGGACCTGCCCGCCTTCTCCGACTTGGTCGGATTCTTGGAAGAGGAGGCTCGACGGGCAGAGAATTTGGGGTTGACGGTCACCCATCCTTCGGAGCCACAGAGAGCTGCCGGGAGCGCTGTGAGTAGGGGCCCTCCGACGAGGAAGGACCGCACCAACCGGCAGTCATATGGGACTGTGAGTGCATTGACCCCACATAGTGAGACCTGCCCATGTTGTAGGCAGATTGGCCATGCTGTGGCCAATTGCAATAAGTTCGGGGAACTTAGGGTTGAGGGACGGCGCCGGATGGCCAAGCAGCGGAGCTGGTGTTTCCTGTGCCTCGGGCCACACATGGCTAGGGACTGCACGCGCACAAAAATGTGCGGATATTGTGGTGGGGCCCACAACAATCTGTTGTGCATGAACCGGTCCGGCCAACAGCCACCACAGGGCCGTATCCAGGGTGACACGGCATGGGGCCCTGAGAATTCGTTTGCGACTCGGAGCACAACTCAGGAGCCAACGTCCCCACGTCCACAGGGCCGTACCCAGGGTGATACGGAATGGGGCCCTGAGAATTCGTTTGCGACTTGGAGCGCAACTCAGGGGCCAATGTCCCCACGTGCACAGGGCGGTACTAGGGTGCAGGGCCGCACTCAGGGTCATCACATGGGGGGCCCTGAGTTTTCGGTTGCGACTCAGCATCCGACTCAGCGGGCAATGGGGCCACAAGCACGCAGCCACCCAGGGGTGCAGGGCCGCACTCAGGGTCATCACATGGGGGGCCCTGAGTTTTCGGTTGCGACTCAGCATCCGACTCATCGGGCAATGGGGCCACAAGCACGCAGCCACCCAGGGGTGCAGGGCCGCACTCAGGGTCATCACATGGGGGGCCCTGAGTTTTCGGTTGCGACTCAGCATCCGACTCAGCGGGACATTGGGTATGTTGAGCAGGCCGTAACGGGCGGGTGGCATGGGACACCTTCGAGCTATGCGGATGCGGTTCGGACGCCGCCTCAGTTGTCGCCCCGCTCGTCGCCTCATCCTCGTCGGTCGCATGTGATGTCCCTGCCGCTCATGGAGCGGCCACGATTGAATTCACGCCCACCCCCCTTTAAGGGGAATCGTAGGTTGGGAATGGAACCGGCGCGTGGGCCATTTGTACAATGGGACCCTCTGGCGTATAGCTGCCTACCTGATCGGTTACAGGCAGAGTGGGGCCCCGGGGGCCCTCGCTAGGAATTTGCGGCCCAACAATTTGTTGCTCCCCAACCGGAGACGGTGGTGTTACCGATCGCCTCTGTGCTTGTTTGGGATTTGGCGGGCAACCCAACATACGTTCGCGCCCTATTAGATTCTGGAGTTCAGGGCTGCATTGTATCGAATGATTTAGCAAAATGGTTGGGCCTCAATATAAATAATGTATCGCTGCCGAGGAAATTGGTCCCTGCTGGGGATTACAGGGCAACCCTTCACGGGTTTTGTGATGGCTCTGAACGAGGGTTTGCGGCAGCGGTTTATTTGCGAACCGTCACCTCCACCGGGGAGGTCGACGTGCGTTTGGTTTTGGCAAAAAGCAAGGTAGCGCCTATTCGGACAAGGATGACGATTCCAAAACTGGAACTGTCCGGGGCTGCTCTTTTGACCAAACTTTGAATCACACTCTAACAGTGTTGCGTGGGTCAGTGGTTTTGGAGGATACGGTGTACGCGTGGACGGACAGCCAGATTGTTTTGTGCTGGCTGAAGGCTTCGGTCCATAACTTAGAGGTTTTTGTTGCGAACCGTGTCTCCCAGATTGTGTCGTCTGAGGTCCCACTGACCTGGAGACATGTACCAGGAGAATTGAACCCGTCTGATTGTGCATCCAGGGGATGTCGGGCTCCTGAACTCGTTAGACACCATTTGTGGTGGGGACCACCCTGGCTTGCCAGGAGAGAATCGGACTGGCCCCACAGCCATGTAGTAGTATCTTCGGATCATGGCCCCAGAGCGGCCGTGCATGTTACCCAGAAGGCTGAGGACCCTGACGCCGGGTTTCTGCTGGACCGGTATAGCTCATGTGTGTTTGTTTGTTTATCCACCAAGGCGGTACATCTCGAGCTCGTTGCTGATCTCTCGACAGAGGCTTTCATTGCTTGTTTGGATAGGTTTGTTTCTCGAAGGGGACTTCCAACTTTGATCCGCTCTGATAACGGCACTAACTACGTCGGTGCGGAACGATACTTACGAGAGATAGACAACTTTTTGAATGTAAATAAAGTGGATATTGGAACGGCCCTCTCCCGTCGGGGTATACAGTGGACCTTCAGCCCACCGAGTTGCCCCCACTGGGGTGGGATTTTTGAGGCCGTAGTTAAGTCAGCTAAGACGCACTTGGGGCGTATAGTAGGTCAGACCGCGCTGACTTTTGAGGAGCTCGCGACATTGTTTTGTAAGATCGAGGCCGTTCTCAATTCGCGACCGTTGTGTCCGCTCAGCTCGGATCCAAATGACCTGGAGGCTCTGACCCCAGGCCATTTCTTGATAGGACAGCCACTTAACGCGTTGCCCGAGCACCCCTTCGAGGGAGTGAAATTGTATCGGTTGTCAAGGTATCAGATGTTGCAGCAGTTTACTCAGAATTTCTGGAAGCGTTGGTCGCTCGAGTATCTGCATATCTTACAACAGCGCCTTAAGTGGACTGACAAAACCAGCCCCCCTAGTGTTGGTGACCTCGTTCTGGTTAAGGATGCTAACCTACCGCCACTACGTTGGCGCAGGGGGCGCATTGTTAACTTGTTCCCTGGCAAGGACGGGACCCCCCGGTCTGCAGAGGTTCTAGTAGGGGGCTCGGTTCTAAAACGAGCGGTAGCAACGTTGTCTCGGCTGCCCGTAGATTAAGGGACAGGTGGGTGCCTGTCCGGGCGGGTGATTGTTCGATTCAAAATCGATATTCGATCGATGGTTTTCGGAACGGCCATTTTGAATTTGACGTTGCTGCCAACCTAGCAGTTTTTTGACAACTGACAGAAGAAAGCCTCGCAATGTAACGCGTATTGATTAGGGCATTGAATTTAAATCGCAAGCCATCTGGAATGTATTCGGGTTCCCCTCAGGATTGTCTATATAGCTGAGTGTATTGTGGTTCCCCGAACCAGATAAAGTTCGCATTTACGTGGCCGATTGGTTTTTCCCACGTAACATAACCTGTGTTGGAACACTGTGCTCGTCGAAGCTGGCCTGCCAGCCATACCTGGTTGGCTGAAGAACCTGTCTACCAAGAAGAGCCTAGGGTGCACCCAGGCCTTGCAGAGAGACAGGTGTTTGACGGGAACGAAGCACAGACCAGGTCAGATAGATTCATAAGTAATAGCTCGGTGAATCGCCGACGTTCACACTTCTTGGCATCTGATCGCTACGCTACCTCGTAGCTGATGGGCCCCTGCGAGGTCATTGGGTGCCGAGAAGCCTGAACACTATAACTGATCTACACGGAATCGAGCAGGAACTGACAATACCTACTCTTTAATCGTCATGCCAATTCCCAATGTGGGTGCCAGAGGCACAAACTAAAATATTTTTAGGAATGTTTTGTCGACTCCACAACTAAACCACAGCAGATAGCAGTTTAACGAAGCTACATACAAGTACGTCTTCATTATTCAGGGTTCAATAAAACAAAAGCAAAAACGGCAGCGGGAACCTTTATTACAATATCAATTTAGGAAAATGGTTCCCGTGACTTATTGGATCTGCTGTTTGATTGTATTGACGGCTTGATGAAGACGCCGCTGCCTGTTGTGATTGTTTTTTTTAAAGTAGATTTGATGTACCAAATGTACAGAATCGAGAGAGTGTAAGTGTTTCCTAGTTAGGCAAGCTAACATGGAGAAGTAAAGGAATCCTAAAACTATAAAGTTGTAACACATGTTTTTTCTAAGCAGGCCAAGAAATTAAATAAACCTTATGTTACTATGAAACAAGACTTTTATACATAAACACCCCACATTTCTTCGAGAAAGTTTTGACTTTCTTTTCCCCAGGGATAGTAATCGGAGATCCCACACGGTGTCTCTCCTATCAACTCCTCGCACTGCCGCTTACAAACATCAAACGCTACTCATTTAGGTTAAGGGCAATCCGACCGTGGAACGCACTTCCCTGCACTATTAGGGATAGTCCTTCAATTTCCACTTTTAAGAAAAGATTGAAAGCGTATTTATTTTCTCTTCCGTAATAGGTATCATATTTATGTAGGTATGCATTATATTTTATAGTTTATATGTGTGCATGCTCTCCATTGTATTTATATAGTTATTTTCGTACGTATGTAAACAGTTTTATCTACACACGTATCATATACCCTCTTTACTGCATTCAAAAACCGCACTTTACGATCAGCATTATGTTAAACTACTTGGTAAAAACTCGTTTCGTATCTGGAATACTGCACATTATGGTCATTATGTGTAGTTTTTCTACATATAATGACATTCAAATTTCGAACGCCGACGCCTGCCTGCGTGCCGTCCCTAGTTTGTCTGTTAAGTTGGTACTGACATTCAAATTTCGAACGCCGACGCCCGCCTGCGAGAAGTTGGTACTACAGAACAAGCTAAACAATTGCAGAGCCACAATGCCGGTCAAACATGCGGTTCCTGAACACATCAAAGAGAGCTTATGATATGTGTGTAGATAAACTAGTGTATGTAACTGTACATAATTAGGCATTAAAACTCTCGAGTGATATTATTATGAAACTCGCCGCCACTCTCGAGTTTTAATGCCCTCCATTATGCAGCAGTCACATAAACTACTATTATTGCGCACTAGAACTGTCCTGTTGCATAAACGCTCCTGTCCTGCCTAGCTTTGCTGGAACAAATCTGTCTTTAGAGATAAGCTCGCCATTGCCTATAAAATTTATTTATTTATCCATATTTTCTGTGCAATAAAAAATATGAATAAAATCATACATACATGTATATGCTCACGCCCTTTTCCCGGTAGAGGGGCAAGCAGAGACTAAAGACCTCCACCTGCTACCATCCTGGCATACATTTCTCGCTTCCTCAACATTCATAAGTCCCGTCATACAAGCTCGCCGATTACGGGGACTTCTCATCTTCCTCTTCACTTATAAATCGCCAACATGGTCTTTGTAGGATCCTGGGCCTCCTGATCGAACGGCTCCATTCCCCCCCGATCCATGAATCTGTTTCAAATTTTACATAAACTTGCATATTTGACCACGAATTAAATTTCTGACCAGGCTTTCTGATTCGTATCCAGAATCGACTCCTTATTCACTGATTTAAATATGGTAGTAATAACACATCAAATATTACCTCACTCAAAATTTATGTTTCCCTTGCTATTATATACATAGTTTTTTCTCTCTTACATGTCAACCTAATACGAAGGATAAAAGGGACTTCGGCTACCATGACCCACCACGCCCTGATATTGGATGTGCAAATCAGTATTTTCGATGTGTGATTTAATATCCGAGGTCTAATGCGTTTCACGCTTGCTTCTCACACAGGAGATGCAGCAAGTTCGATTCCTGACCATGTACCAATGAGATAATTAATTTATCTTAAGTAAATTATAGGGACGTTCTAACGGTGATGGAAAACATCATGAGGAAACCGTCATTACTCCATAGCTGCGGCGATGGGCTAGCCCCCTGTCACGCAAAATGGAGTATTGAATAATTTGCTCAAAGTGGACATAATCGTGCCTCTGCCACCCCGTATGGGAAAAGGCGTGACGCTGTATTATGTTTATTTAAATAGACCGAAAATTGTGAAAAAGTGTCAGTTTTCCCATAAACGTCAGTTTGGCATAAACATAAGGCTGTGACTTGGAGTTATTGAATAAGTAACAGCTTACAGTTTGCGCTAACTGTCATGTTGGCGCAAACTGTAACACCTTAAAACCTTAAACTATCCAAACGTCAAAATTTATATATAATAATACCTTGGACACTATTTACACACATAGATCTAGCCCCAAACTAGGATTCCCTTTATCTTGGATAGTAGACAACGATACACATACTTATATAGATAAATATTATACTTAGTTAGATAAACAACAATGACTAGGGTACAAACATCCGTTCTCATCAAACAAATATTTGCCCCCCCCGGGACTCGGACCCGGGACCCTTGGCTTCGTAGGCAGGGTCACTGCCGACTCGGCCATTCGGGTCGACAAGTATGGAAGTGAAACTGCCATCACAGACTGTCAGCCAAATGAGAACAAATCTTTAAGCTGGACTTGTTTGCAATACCGATATCAGTAACTCATCCGACCGCCACTAAATACAACAGGCATCAAACAACAACAAAAAGCAAAAACACAACACTAAAAGCAACTATTAACATATCAGCAAATAAATACAACAGGCATCAAACAACAACAAAAAGCAAAAACACAACACTAAAAGCAACTATTAACATATCAGCAAATAAATACAACAGGCATCAAACAACAACAAAAAGCAAAAACACAACAACACTAAAAGCAACTATTAACATATCAGCAAATAAATACAACAGGCATCAAACAACAACAAAAAGCAAAAACACAACACTAAAAGCAACTATTAACATATCAGCAAATAAATGGCATGATATTAAAAGGCAGTAGCAATCAGGTACAATACCTTAAAAACATTCGTGGTTTTCAATTAAGGACCCGATTCCGCTAGCATAATGGCGGTTCAGTGACATTCACGTAACCATGGCCGCCCCTCTGTAGATTTTATGGAATTCGTGGAAGAAATACAGTTTATTTCTGATCATGACTAATCATTTACTTATTTAACAAAAAGGTGCCTAAAATGGAACCATATTGTTTGGTACTTATCACTGAGTCGCCATTTTGTTATTGCAGTCCAGGCCCAAGCGGTGTGTTTTAAAAGACGTTAAAATATCTTACTCTTTGCTCACGAAACCAATCAGCCTCCAAAACGCGGACCCTTGCCTGATAAAAAATAATGAAAAAAAAAACAAAAACAAAATGGCCATTACATAAGAGTGCGTTGGCTTGAGGGTTCATTTGCATATTATATTGTTGCTACCGTTGACTTTGTTTGGTATCTTTAGGATGGATTTTTAAATATATTTAAGTGTATTTGTTTTACTACTCTTATAATTATATCATCTGAGTACATATCTACAGTAATAGAGAACTTTGAACTTTATAGAGTTTGTCAGTTAAATATGTGGATTCACTTTTCACATACATAAATGTCAACTATATTTAAAAATAAATCATAAGCGGCGGTGAAGGAAGCCTTTGCACAAAATACGGTATTTGAGAAGGTTCGAACGATGGACAATATTAGAATTTTATTGTATGTATATTTCCAGCAGTATTTTATAACCTTAGATTTGTGTCAAAAAGATAGCATTTGACTATAATGTCATATTCTAGTAATTCATAGAAGTCGTCATTTTGACAGTTCTTAAAAGGTATCTATTTTGACTAGTAGTCAAATACCGTGTTATGACTTAGATAATTAAGTAAATTTAGAAAAATCAGAGTCATTTACTATAACCAACTTTATTTCTTAATCAATATAAAACTCCACTACCAAATTACAAAACTGGTTTTAGGCGCCTTTTTTTCAATATGGCGGTGCGCGAACAGCAAACATACTAGGTGGCAAAGTTGAAATTGGGAACCGCCAACTCCCGAAAAACATTCAAGACAAAACTACCAGATGATTGGAATACATATACATATTCGTATGTACAACACAATGCAGATAATCAGCATCACACACGCTATAATAAAGCGGTCGCAATAAGAGCAGTGATTGTCGTATCTCGCGAGAATGGTTTTAAATTTCTTCGTGCAAGAATTCCTTACAAAGACTTGAGGGGTGCTCGATTCAGGGCAGGCGGCGAATGGGACTTCGATTCGGATATGTTTTGAGTTCAGAGGGTCCGGTAAAATAGTGATGATGATTATGGATAAGGGGGCTGATTCATATAGTATACTCCAGATTATCAACTAAGTCCGGACATTCTAAAGTTGTTGGAAATAGCGAGGAAGTCTTCATATTTCCGTAGCTGGGGCGATGGGCTAGCCACATGTCATGCTAAATTTATTGTTGAATAACTGGCATGTGGACGCATTTTTTGCAATTGGAAAATGCCATGTTTTTTTAACGCGCCGACGACAAAGAGGGATTTTATAAATTTGAAGCATTTGTCTGTGAGTGTGTCTGTCTATGGCACTCTAGTGCTCAAACGGGTGGTCGGATTTTGATGCAGTTTTGTGTAATCGGTAGCAGATTTTACTGCAATGGTTCTTAGATATATTTTATTAAAATCGGTCTAGTAGTTCCAAAGTTATCTGCTTAAGAAGGAAACAAGTGAATACAAATTTAGGCTTTTGGGGTTTTACCACAAAAAAATAAGCTCCTGTTCAACACTTGTTGAAATTTAAACATGGATAAGATTTGACGTTTATTTTAAGGTTAAAAACTATGTGTAATCTTTTTTTGTAGTAGGTTAAGGTGTCATTTATAGTGTCGGGAGTTTTTTTAATTTTTAAATGTAATGTTATTTCTTTGCATCATCAGATGTTTTCTGGAACATTCTTTACCCAAACTAGTGCCATTTAAGATTGGCAACAAATATAATGACCACGAAAATATTTTTTTCCTACCCAAAATGGCTAAATGACCACCTATCAGGGCAAAATACTGCGGTAGCGAAGCGAAGCCCCCTTTATCCTTCGTGTTAGGTTGAACATGTGAGAAAAACAAAAAATACGTAAAACATAAACATAAAAAGAATGGTGATCATTTATCCAAATCCAATTTGGTGGACATTTATCCATGTTGGCAGTCATTTCGAATTTATTGGTAGTAAATTATCGAATTTTTTGGTAATCGTTTAAACACAAGCCTTTAAGATTGTCCCCTTACCCTGAATCGGGCTGCAACCGACTTTATCACGTATCACGTACGTAGGAAAGTGTTAAATTGTTGCGATTATTCTGATCGGCCGCCGTCCGCGGGATATTTCATATGCTTTAATTGCTTTTTACGCTGAGATCTGATTACTGGCGTGGAGGTTTGCGGGCGACCATTTGAGGAGACCAAACTCGCTACCGATCTTGCTCTGATCAATCATTTTGAAAATGACAAAACTCTTTACAATCACTCGTTTCGAAAGTGATAACTCTGTGTTAATCAGTGGAATTCTAGCGTCAAAACTAACTATATTAAGAGCTATACTGACAACTAGAAATCCGACAGATCCTTTCTTTGTATCTGTAACTTTAACAGAACAGATGCCTGTACTGCAAAACAGGAACATGGACTTTGGCGCCACAAATGCCCGCGGTAATGCCGTAATATCCAATGCGGTGTCATTGATGTGTAAGTGTATTGACGATGGCTCTTGTTTGCCCACTGGATGAATGATATTATGGTTTGGGGTGGCGAAGCCGATGATGATGGCAATTCAAGTAACTCAAGTTTTTTTTTTTTTTTTTTTAATCTTTATTTCATTTAGGGGCTTTGGCACCATACGGACGCATTTCAGCCTCATTGTAACTTATTCTAAAAACATTACATACTTATTCTTAAACTATCACTAATATAATTGAATTAAAAATGGATCTATACTGTGGTGTTTGTACACTACTCAATTCACTAAAACAAATACATCGAGAAACGCTATATAATACTAAAAAACAGTTA
This sequence comes from Argyresthia goedartella, assembly GCA_949825045.1. NCBI lineage: Eukaryota > Metazoa > Arthropoda > Insecta > Lepidoptera > Argyresthiidae > Argyresthia > Argyresthia goedartella. The sequence continues at coordinate 7,007,797 of OX463818.1, forward strand.
ACTTAGACGGTTTTTTTGCGAGTCTCGACATAATTGCCGCGTTTGATTCGCCAACATGTCGTCGCGTATGTCGTCAGTGTTTGCCGTTCGGCCATTAGTATCTGACGGAGGATCCGGAGAGGTCTTTTGTCTTCTCGCTGAGGTTTTTAGAAGAATTCGCCATCTTTTTGTTGTTTTCGACCCGCGTAAGAGCCGAAGCATGTTGGTGATTTGTCTCCTTTTGTATACTTTTATATGCATTTACATTTCACACATTACATAGCTTCTGGCCTCACACTAGGATATCCTGTGTCGTGGGAACCAGAAACAGCGCCGTCACACACATATAAACATCCACGACTTTCTTTTTTCTATATCCCCAGCCGGGGATCGAACGCGGGACCTCTGGCATGGTAGGCAGAGCTTTGAGATTTGCGTCATACGAAGTGGCTGAGGCAAAGTTGCGCCAGTGTTAATCGCGCCCTTTCCGGATTTCATTGTGAACCTCATGCCATGGTAATAAAATTCAAAACCTATAACGGGAAAATGTCAGCTCTAGCTGACCGCAAGCGGTTAAGAATAAGTATGTACTGTTTTTAGAATAAGTTACAATGGGGCTGACATGCGTCCGTATGGTGCCAAAGCCCCTAAATTAAATAAAGATTAAAAAAAAAAAAATAACTTGAATTACTTGAATTGCCATCATCATCGGCTTCGCCACCCCAAACCATAATATCATTCATCCAGTGGGCAAACAAGAGCCATCGTCAATACACTTACACATCAATGACACCGCATTGGATATTACGGCATTACCGCGGGCATTTGTGGCGCCAAAGTCCATGTTCCTGTTTTGCAGTACAGGCATCTGTTCTGTTAAAGTTACAGATACACAGAAAAGATCTGTCGGATTTCTAGTTGTCAGTATAGCTCTTAAGCCAGTAATTCAGTACAAGTACACAAGATAAGACTAGTATACATTATAATATACTTTCATAAATATGATCCATCAGTTAAAAATAACCGATCAAGTAAGAAAAGAAACCAATCTGAAGAGAGCATATAAAATTTACTCAATTTTACATAGACGCGGACAAGTTTTTCAACTTTCTAGCTTATACGGTGTGTTCCAATTAGCTCGTGTATGATACGCGGTAAGGCTTGCCTCTTGTCATAGTAATCTAGGATTATTTTCCAGTTCCAAGTTAAGCTGTGCTTGTTGGTATCAGGTTGCTTGAATAGCGGTCTTTCGAGACACTTTGATTGGGGAAAATTTCAATAGGCAAGAATATTTTTGTTACCAAAAATTTTATTTGTGTCCAGAATTATGTATATGTCACCGTAAGATATTCAAAACCGTTAGTATCGACAGATAGTATACCAGACCGACAGGGTTTAGAATTTACATATCTATTGTTCTTACATGTCAACCTAACACGAAGACTATTCGGGGGCTTCGCTGCGCTCACTCCCTCTAGTCTTTACGTAAGCTACCGCAGTGTTTGCCCTGGTATTTCGTTTGCAAATCAAGTTTAAACCAGTTTACTATTTAACGGTTTTAACAGTAAGTTTATCAACTAACGTGTCATGTACTAAGCAGTACGCTACAGTTGACGATCTGTCGATAGTTGACCAACCAACGAGAAGAAAAACGTTAGTTTATAAACTCACGGTTTTGACAATCTTACGGTGACATATATGTATATATTAAATCACTGTTTCGCTAACTTCAAGATGCATGTCTCGTCTCGTGAATTATTTGTATTTGGTGCCAAAATGGTGCAATGGTTTACAATGAGTCAATGTGGACTGAGCAGGATGATGATCATGATAATGTGTAGATTTATTGATGCATGTTTTGGAACAAAAATATAGGCCTAATTCGATGAGAAACAAAAAAAACTAATCATTTTTGATTAGTTTTTTATAGGCCGAATTATCGATGAGAAATAAAAAAAACTAATCAAAAATATAGGCCTGATTCGATGAGAAACAAAAAAAACTAATCAAAAATATAGGCCTAATTCGATGAGAAACAAAAAAAAATAATCAAAAATATAGCGTCACGCCTTTTCCCATACGGGGTGGCAGAGGCACCGTTGATGCCACGATTAGCCAGTTATACAACACTCCATTTTGCGTGACCGCTAGCCAATCGCCGCAGCTGTGGAGATAACAAAGATTCCACACGATGTTTTTCAAACCATACCATGATTTTGTTAATGTTTTTTAGGAACCTAACTTCTTATTTTCGTGACAGATAGTTATATAATTAGGTGACTGCTTAAATAATTCTCATTTTAATCTAGCTTAGTGTATTAGACCATTTATAAAGTGATATGAGACCTTTCTACAGGGTGATTTGAAATCAAACTAGGATTCCCTGTATCTTGGGTGCTAGACAACGATACACGTACTTATATAGATAAATGTTTTAATGGAGGTTAAAATTATAAATTGCTCGAATATCTCGTGTCTTTATTATAAAGATAGTTTGAATATCCATTGCTTTCTTGCACAACCAGATAGCATATGGCAAGACACTATAACAGTAACTAGCCACATCCGTGTTTTGTCTCATGCTCAAAGCGTAAGCCGCAGAACTTAATCTACCAGCTAATTTATTTATATGTAGTCCCCACTGCAATTAGTTAGCTGCAGAACTTAAATAGACTAGCAGCAGTAGTAGCGTAGATTATTATTATTAGTATATTATTAACTCGTAGGCCCGTTATATGAACGCAAGTTAGCAATAAACTCGCGTTTTCTTTGACATTTCATACAATTTTTTACAACGTTGAACTCAATCGGTGTTGTAAAAGTTGTCTCAAAAAATCAAGCTATGGATTCAATGCTAACTAAACCACATTAACGCCTGCAAGGAAACATTCAGTATTAACTTCAATAACTAGATATGTTTCGTAATTTCATATGACTTACATCGTTATCCGGATTAAATATAAATCGTATACAATTATAATGTAGGACCACAAGATTTCACAGCACAATCGGACTAGGAGTAACACAACGACGGCGATACAGGATGTTCACAGCAGTACCTCTTAGGTGTGGCGGTGAAAATTCTGCCTCATCATCATTTCATCATTTCAGCCTGTTAATGTCCACTGCTGAACATAGGCCTCTCCAATCGCACTCCAGCGTGACCGGTCCGTAGCCACCTGCATCCAACGAGATCCAGCGATCCTCACCAGGTCGTCGGTCCATCTCGTAGGTGGCCGACCCACACTGCGCTTGCCAGTACGTGGTCTCCATTCAAGGACCTTTTTGCCCCATCGGCCATCCGATCTTCGCGCTATGTGGCCTGCCCATTGCCACTTCAGCTTGCTTATCCTACGGGCTATGTCAGCAACTTTGGTTCTTCTACGGATCTCCTCATTTCTGACTCGATCTCGTAGAGAAATACCAAGCATAGCCCTTTCCATAGCTCGCTGCGCGACATTGAGCCTCTGAAAAAGTCCTTTTGTGAAGCACCACGTCTCACGTCTCTGCCTCATAAGCGGGAGTATGTCCTGGGGTTGAATCCTGTTGAAGGGGAAGAAAATCGCCAGGTCTTGGATGTTAACATGGTTGTGACGTCGCTGTTTCAAGTTCCTACGACACAGGGTATCCTGGTTGCCCCACACCAGGATACCCTGGATAGGAGAAGTAATGTATGTGCCTTTACATAAATAGTTTACGAGTGGATTGTATGTGATCGATTTTTGCAAGTTATTTTAGTATCTTCAGATAAAGGAAACGATCTGAATGATATGTTAAATTGTGTACTGTTTCCTTCACTACCGTAACTTTTTGGAATACTGTACAGAATATTCATTAAAATAAAATCAAGGAAAAAAACCGCTCAAGTGCGAGTCTAAATCGCGCACGAAGGGTTCCGTACCACCGTTCAATGGAAGCGATGGTGTGGAGTGAATAGTTTGGATTTTACACAGCAAAATATTGTTTACAAAGTTATTGGTGCGGTTACTTTCACACTCCATGTACGTAACCAGGTGCATCCATAAGTTTGTATGTGGTATTGAAAGAATTGTTGTATGGGAGCCCCCTTAAATATTTCTTTTATCCTGTTTTTTAGTATTTGTTGTTATAGCGGCAACATAAATACATAATCTGTGAAAATTTCAACTCTCTAGCTAGCTAGTTTCTTGAGATACAGCCTGGTGACAGACGGACGGACGGACGGACGGACGGACAGCGGAGTCTTAGTAATAGGGTCCCGTTTGGAACCCTTCGGGTACGGAACCCTAAAAACACATATAAAGGGTAGAGTTACTAACTAAAAATAGTATTACAATACCACCATGCATATGACAACGTACATCCTGTAAATATCCCCACAATCACAAGGAATAAAGGTCACAACTCGATATAAACGTTAATTTATACTACAATAAATCAAAACAAACGAGACTAAACATTAATTCAGTTGCGTGGACGCATAAAACCTGTAATGGACATTAACGTCTTTATTGTGTGAAACGGCGACCAACATAGCAAATTACAGGGATGACTTCAGGGACCATATGCGATAATGCAGGGACATTTATTTGGAGTTTGGAGATTTATTCTCCCCATTAATGGTTGATTTTAAGGTAAAATTAGATATTCGCCTTCAACTGCGTCGACTTCGATATACTTGTTGAAATCTTAAAATCGCTTAACGTCTCTTCACACTCGGCTCGCTGGTTTGACTCTTACTTGAGAGACCGCCAGCAGCGCATCAAGTCTGAAGAGGTCAGTAGTGAGTGAGAATGGTGCAAGCTCTCTACAGGTGTTCCGCAGGGTGGCATCCTTTCCCCTCTTCTCTTCTTAGTTTTCATCCATTCCATTTCGGATGTATTGTCTTCCTCGTATCATCTCTATGCAGATGACCTTCAAATTTATCGGCATTTTCCCCAGTGTGATCTGACTTCGACTGTTGAGGCTTTGAATGCTGACCTCGACAACATCAGGAAATGGTCTCTTTCGTATGGGCTATTAGTCAACCCGGACAAGTCTCAGGTGATGATACTAGGTACACGGCACTTACTTGATTTGTTGCAGAATAAGTCCGTTGATCCCGTTCTATTTGACGGTACCATTGTCAAGTATAGCGAGAAAGCCAAAAATCTTGGCGTTGTTTTTGACAATCTATTATCCTGGTCGCCCCATGTTTGTGAGGTCAGCAGACGAGTCTTTGCATCCTTTCATTCTCTTCGGCGTTTGCAGTTCTTCCTGCCTAGGCAGACTAAAATCATGCTAGCTCAGACCCTTCTTCTGCCTTTAATAGACTACGCCGATGTTTGCTGGGCCAGTGCGAACGAAGATCTACTGAACAAACTCGAGCGACTCCAAAATCTCGGGATTCGGTTTATTTTCGGACTTCGTAAGTACGACCACGTGTCCCAATATCGTAGGGAATTAGGCTGGCTCCCGATCCGACTTCGTCGTGATATGCACATTCTCTCTTTTCTCTTCAATATTTTGAGAAATCCGTGCTACCCTGCATATCTTCGTGAACGTTTTGAGTATCTTTTCTCAGGGGATAGACTTCGGAGATCTCACACGGTGTCACTTTTGTCAATTCCTCAGCACAACACTGTTGCTTACGAGCACTCGTTTAGGTTAAGGGCGTTTGTGGAATGCACTTCCTTGCGCTATAAGGGATTGCTAATCCTTGGTCACTTTCAAGAAAAAATTGAAACAGCATCTCCTCTCTTCCGAATAGTGGGTATCTCATAGTATTTATGTATAGCTATTTATTTATTGTATTCTATTTATTAATTTTATAGTAATTACGTAGGATGTATTGTGATTTATTTGATAGTATATTTATTTTATTTATTTATTTTAACTCTTAATTGTACACTAGGACTACCTCTCTATATTTTATTTTTCTCTTCTCTTCACAGGTTAGCTGTAAGAAATTTCTTTTTAGAAATAAGCTCACCTTTGCATACTGTTTCTGTTATAATTTCCACTGTGTTTTCTGTGCAATAAAGGATTATTATATTCTCCGAAGGGGAAAGGAAATTCAAAAAACGTCAGATAACGGATACCTAACATTGACCGTCGTCGTCACGTCATTGTCATTGAACCGCTATTTTGCTAGTAGCATAGGGCCCCAGGGTTCAACAGAGGCACAATCAGATCAGAGCTTTTGGAGAAGCGTCACAACTACAAGGCATCTAATCTCAAAAGCTCATTTCGGATGGCGCTGGTGTAGTTGGAGGCTGTTCTGTTAAACTTGTCAAAAATTTGTTCACTTCTTCTTATAATATACGACGTGCTAATTTGAGGTTAATTTTGCCAGTTTCAAATGTATTTGAAAGATCACGTGAGGGTCTTTTTGAACCTCTTATCTTTAAAAATATATTTCTTCCAGTAAACCAAAGCATTGTAGGAAAAAGTATTAGGTGCTCACCTATGAAATCAGCGTTTTGAGGAGAAATTGAAGGAAACTCAATTTTCAGTACAAAGATTTTTGCATTTTTTTTTTGGAATGAAAATTTCTGACTTTATAAAACCGAATGAGACAATATTTAGCTTACAGCAAATTTCATTTAATTTTTGAAAAGTTTCAGCTGCAAAAAAATATTATATATAACTATCATGAAAATGAATGACATTTAGGACAAACTGATTTTGAAGATTTAATTTTAGGTTTCAAACTGAAAATTAAAAGAAAATTTAATATGTAGATGTAAAACTTTGAAATTAACTTTTAAACAATAAAAAATAATGGAAATAGCTATTGAATGTCACGAATAGGAACTCTTCTGAAAGAAAATTTCGCCAATTTCATAGGTAGGTAAGCAACCCCATATCATAAAAGACAAGTAGTTGATTCGCCTTCAAAATTCCAACAAAGAGCTATGTAAAGATCGCGCTAAATATCTTTGGCTTCCGATCTTTATCCCGATATCCCGAATGTGCATTGTATAGTCCGCCCCGCCACTACATAACCAACAGCATAAACCTCAGTAGGTACACACTCATTGCATTGACGCACCAACACCTCGTATATTCAAATCAACGTCACATCAAACACAGAACATCTTAACAACAAATCAGTGGCAACCCTGATAGTGTTGGCTGAGGTATATATGGACCGAAACTTATCCTCACAAACCAGTTGCATCACAATAGTTTAAAAAGTTAAATATGTTGAATAGCTGCGTGGGCGTAACTAAAGCTGGCCTTTGCCACTCCTTATGGGAAAAGTAATGCTAATGTTTGTTGTAATAACTATAAATAAATAAAATAAACTACCTACAAAACATTAAATAACCAAAAAAGTCTAAAATTTACTCCCTTATAACTTTCGAACCATTGAACCGATTTTAATCAAACATGGTTCAGAAGAATTGCAGGAAATTGTACTACCAATTAAAAACCACATTGAAATCCGTCCATCCGTTGGAGAGCCACAGTGTCACGGACAGACAGACTGCCAGACAGATGCTTCAAACTTCAAATACTCCTATTTTACGTTTTGGGTTAAAAATTACTTCAACTGTACTATAAAATAATAACGATGAAGTTGGCTAGCCTACACAAAAGTGGCTTAATGCATTTGCCAATTGCCAGCGATTGTGATGTGAACCAAGATGATATTCAGTAAAAGACAACATTAACTTTGTATGTAACGTTTAGTCAAAACAGTTACTTTATGCTGTCAAAACGCAGATTGAATTCGGGAGTTAAATGAAATCAGCGAGCATCAACTTCATAAAGTAAACACTGATGCTGTTCTTATCTTTAACGGAATAATATTTATGTTTTTTTGGCATAAATATTGATATGATGGCTACCTATATCAACTAGCCTTTATGTAAATACTGCTATTAATTTGATAAAGCAATCAAACAACATGGCTATAAAACAGTTCGTCAACAGTCCATCTGCCCCTACTGCACCCCAACAATCCCAGGCACCCAATTAGGGGGGTTGAAGAGCGAATTTTTCACGCGACAACCCTATTTGGTTCCGATATCTCGTCAAACGGAAACACTCCGCGTTTTCATACAAACGCCTATCAAGTGGTGGATTCTTAACACCGCAACGTCTGTATATGGCGCCGCCGGTTAAATTAGTAGTTGCAATTGTGCTATACAACTGGGAACATCGTTAAACTGAGGCCGATTGTCAATCGGCGCGATTTATCAGTGCGCGGCGGGAGAAGATTCTGCTGTTATACGATTACGATTTTGCAAAAATGTGGCTTTCGTGTAACTTCATTGAAATATCACCCTCTGTCAGACTTATGATGCATTATGTGCGAGAGCGGAAGATCCTACAGACTAATATAATAGTTCATTATAATACATGTGTGCTGTGTTGGTAATTAGTAGTGGTCGATATCTTGGAACGCAACGAAAGCCAAAGTATGGACATGACTTTTTAGCGTTACTCAATTTCCGTAACTAAATTAAATTTCGGAACTTTACTATTCTAATACATAATTTTTAGGGTTCCGTTCCTTAAAGGGAAAAAAAAGCCCTTATAGGATCACTTTGCTGTCCGTCTGTCCGTCTGTCACAACCCTTTTTCTCAGGAACTCGTGAAGGTATCAAATTGTAATTGATATCAATTACTCACGTGTGTGGACCCATGAAGCTAAGAAAAATTCAAACCTCTAGGTCCTCGCAATCAAAAAATACGGCCGTTCATGTCCCAAATTTGCTGAACTTACTAGATTTGCTTGATACTCGCAAGGGAATCAAAATCTATAGGGTACATCTGCTTCACCTAGGATCATGAAATTTGACAAAAAGCAATGTACAATAGCACAGTTAAAGGCAAAAATCCGAAAACTGTAAATTTCTGTCTGTCTGCTTATCTGTGTGCCTATACGTCTGTCGAGAGCCCTTTTCCCAGGAATGCGTGAAAGTATCCAGTTAAAACTAATATCAATTGCACAATTCCGTGGTCTCTTGAAGTTGTGAAAAAATCAAAGAGGCGCTAAAAAAATA